>VRYO01001269.1:13432292-13469419 GCA_009812075.1 Sialia sialis | reverse complement strand
CAGCCAGACCCAATACAATAACAGGGTATTGAATCAGTATCATTATGTCCTTATCAACATCTTGCATAACTGCAAAGGGGAAATTTTATTCATGGTCACTGGCTAGAGTTAGACCTCAGTTCAAATTCTGCAGTTTTATGGACCAGTTCTAGATGGGCTATTAGATTTACTTCTTGTTAGGTATTCTTGCAAATTCCTTCTGATTTATTTATGCAATCCATTGCAACAGTTTTCCAGTTGTTGCTATGATAAGTAAATATTGTCTTATTGTTGCTATATAGTGGGCTTCTGTATATCACATGTATTTATTGCAGCAAACCTAAAGAAGTAAAAAAAGCCTCAGAATTTTCTGATAGATAGTGATAATTCTCACGGTTTATTGACTATCCCTAACTGTTGCTTCCAATGCCTTTTAACTCTATGAGAAAAAAAAATGATGGTAAACTGTGTAATTGCTTTGCTTATGTTACCAAAGAACCCTGAAGAGGCCTCATTCTGGTAAAGCATCATTACTCTCCAACACATGCTTTAACTTCAGCTCCCAGCTATCTTTCATACTTTATCCGTCTTGAAAAAGTATTTCCCAGTCTCTGAACGAAGAGTTTAAGAAATAATTCATGCTGTAAAACTTTACAAAGGCATCATAATCATACAGCTACATGAAATTTGCTGATTAACTTTGATCTAAGTCATTATTTGTTTTACTAAAGAAGCATTGGAAGGAAAGACCTAACAGAACTATTGGATTTATTGCTGAAAACTCAAAAACAAAGTAAAGAACATTAAGAGATTCAGATAAGACTCCCTAAGCCTACAAAATAGTCAGTATGCTTAAATATTCAGAAAAATAATTAAATGGAAAAATCCAGATGACAATTATATCTGACTCTGAAAAGTATGCAAAAGCATGCATCAGTAAAGGTACTAAAAAAAATATCAGAAAAACAGATTTCTGTGTTGCCATGGATTCAGGATAGAGTTGAGTGAGTTTATTAGGGACAAATTCTAGTTGTGCATGCAGCTAAGAAATAAGAAAACTGGAATTAAATTTTTAGTTGCACTTTCAGCTTTTACTATTTAAATGTTTTCTACTGTCTAAGGTTTACTGTCTTGTATATTTTTCTGTCCTCTTTGGGCAAGAATTTTTTGTACTCTCACCCCACACAGTAGCTAAAAGAAGCTCTTTGACTTGGAAATGCTCAGATCCTGTTGCAATACAAATTATTGCTAATTATAAACTTGACCTCTTAAGTTAAAAAGAGTTTGCAATATCCATATTGCCCCCTCCAGATGCATGTGAAAACTAAACACTCACAGTGCTGTGTTTCTAAATAAGGAGCCCTTTCACATGTTGGAGATTTTGGATGAACAAAAGTAATGATTATTAGTCTCCCCATTTTCTTTAGAAGCCTTCCAAGGAGCACAGAGTTACTTTTTGCTGTGATGTGAATTATTATACTTGTGAGGAACAGCAACATAAAAAAATCACTACATCCACATTTGGAAAGGTACTTGTGGTTATGAGGAAGACAGTGGAGAGCATCAGGCTGAATACTAATTATATTTTTGCAAATAACTATATTGTTCCACATTGTTAATGTAGCATAGCTTTGAATTGTATCTGCTTAAGATGGCCCCATAATTAAACCTTATACTTTGAAGTCCAAAGTGTTGAAAACAGTGAAAAAGTTACCAATTATACCATAAATTCTACAGATATATCCTAATACCTCACTGCATAGCATCACTCATGCTATTCATTGAGTTTTTCTTACAATACTTTCCTCAAAATCTTAAGACGCTGCAGAATAAAAAAGGAAGGAAGAAGAATAGCAGAAAACAGTTTAATGCCTGAAACATAACGGTTAAATTTTATTTCATATTTTCTTTCTTGATTTCTATACACAGCAACATTTTGTGCTGCATTCTTCTGCAGTCATAAGTGTTTTGATGCAGTGCTGCAAGAGTGCGTGTGTATACATAAAATCTCTTATAACACTATTATTACTTGTTTCACTAAACTTTAATTGTCATCTATGGGACAGTTAATCTTCAGTAAATGAGATTTAAATAATCCAATGGTAATTATTTTGCCTACATACCTCAATTAATAAAATCTAAATTAATCATAGTGGCAGTTAAAACATTTCAGTATTTGCTTGTTTCCAAATATGTCCTGTACTTACTGCAGATACTGCATTATTTCCAAGCAAATTTATCATGCAGAACCTGAAGAACACTCACCCATTTTTACTGTAAATTTCTAGTCCTGGAGATTATCTTCTACATGAGGTCGGATATGTAAATAAATCTGTCAATACTTAAGGTTAAATAGGGTTAGTGACCAACAGCATCACTTTAAGCCTTTCTCCCTAGATATGGATGTAAGATGAATATAAAAGTGCTTTAAAAGTTTTCACCCTTCAGCCCAAATTTATGGAGTAACATATACCCCTAAGATACCAACCACGGTGATTTTCTGGGAAAAAAGAAAGAGGCAGTAGTCATGGCTCTTGTGGCACACATCCACATTCAACTCAGTAAGTTCTGGATATAAGCACCTCAAATTTAGAGAAAAATCCTGTTTGTTCTATGAGGTTATCTTCTCTAGGGACTGCTTTTAAGTTAGAACATGGCCCTAAAGAACTGTGTCATGCAGCTGGATGTAAAACTCTGTCTGCAGACAAATAATACTTTAAGCAATGTTATCTTACATCATTTATTATAGTCAGTTGACAAAACAAATAATGTAATTTAGGCAACACAATAGTTTATCTTGTTAAATCTAGATTTATAAGAAAGGTAACTGAATCTGCATTCAGTTCATCTAGGATGTTTCCTTACCTTCCTGATATAGCCTTTCTGAAATATTCTTAAAAATGCCTCCTGAGAGGGTTTTCTGAAGTACAAATTAACCTTCTCTTCAATTTGAACTCCTATTTCTCATCTTCTCAGCCATAGGAATAGCAATCAAATTAAGCTCCTTTTAATACTGTTGCAGAGTCTCTCTCTAGACATCTCTGAAGTAAAGAAGCTCAGTACATACAATTAACTCAGCCTGGCCATTTTCTCTCAACTAGGTCCTACCTGTCACTGCACACATTGCTTACCTTCCTAAAATCCTAATATAATAGAACATTTTGAAGATAAATAAGTCCCAAGTGAATCTACAGTGCCTTTAGGAACCGCTTCATCTTCTCATTTTGCCTCGACTTTTATAAGACTGAATGCCATGCAGTGCTGTACACGCTGTACTGCTACTCATCATTCCCATACCTTGACACTGTGCTCAACAGACATTATAACTTTATCAGATAATAAGTTTGCAGACTGCAAGACTCAGCCTCTGTCACATAACTGAAGGAGGAAGATCACAGAAATGGAGGCCCAAAAAACTGCACTTCTATCAGCTTCTTCAGAGATTATTCTGGACGCAGGTCATCCTTGTTACTAGTAGTTATAAGGAAAGGGCATCTTGAAGCCATCCATGGTGTAAGCTACAGGAAAGGTATATCCATACAATACTGCTGACTGAGTAATTGTTAGCAAATAATATCATAAACCAATAATTTCCATAGTGAATGTGAAATAAATGAACTTTTTGCTAGCAAATGTTTTTATTATTCCTCCATCCTAAGAAATAATGACATAATAATCAGCTGTTATACTAGTGTTTTTTAAATGACAAGTGTTCAGAATAGAACATCTGAACATATAATGAAATAAAATTATGAACATATATACACATATATTCCTTTATTTGACCAGCTTTGAGGCACAAAATTCTGCCACATGACTAAAGCAGCTGACATGACTAGGTTAAATTCTATACTGGCATAAATCCAGTGAGTTTGCCATAGGCTAGGTTTTTGTTATTATTTAATGGGAAAATAAACATTTACACTTGAATTTGTGAAAGGGAATGATAAGAGGGTTGTACAGGTCAGTTTCTTATTAATGAAACAGAGATCCTTTCAACTCTGAGCTACTCAGATGAATCTGAAGCAGGACAGAAGTAACCACAAGTCATTAACATCTGACAGCAGGGTGATGGCCTGTGTAAAATGAGTTGGTGCTCTCAACCCAGTACATAAAACATCAGAATAATTGGTGTTAATTTGCACCCCTGTTGGCAGTCTTAATGCACAGGCCAAAGATTGAATGGACATGAAAATTAAACTATCCTGTCAGCCATAAAGGTTCTTTCAGGTCAGGATTGAAGTGCATTAACAGGATCCTAGAAAGGAATTTGCTCTGTCAGTGCTGGGGTCGTAAACGTTTAGTGAAAAAGCCAAAGACTTTGTGACCAAATCCCCCAGACAGTGCTAACACTGAAGCTTTTTTCCCTGTGATAAATATATTTATTTATTTAGAGACAGAAAATAAATTTACATCAGAAATACAATGGTGGCAGGTTGACCTCCATATCAAGTGCAAATTATTGTATCAGTGTCAGGTTCTGTGGAGAATCACTAATGTATTTTTCCAACTGAGAAACCATGAATGGTACTTTGTACATCTGTGCTGATGGAAAAAGAATTGACCATGCGGCTAATTATGTATCTTATGGTCCAGAGTTAACTTCTAGTATAACTTTTAATTTTGGATTATCAATCTGACAGTGACACAAATTTTAGTTTATTTTCAGTTTAATGCCATCGATACTTAGCACTATGAACGCCTGTTTCTTTCAATCTTAGTTGCACATAAGAATAAAGTTTGCAGTTAAATTGGAGAGGCATGGCAGATATTGAAAAGATGAATGCCTTCACATTGCCAACTGGCAGAAAACCTGGCTGGGGAAATTTGAAAAAACATCTGCAGTTATGTGGCTCTACTGGAAGGGAGATGAGATTCAGAGTGGATAACACCTCAAATTCTTTTTGTGCAGCTTGTTCGCCATCTCTCAGGTCTATCAGCTATCCACAAGAAATAAAATAAATCCTCTGAAGATTTAATCATAGGTTTAGATTTGCTTTGGTCTAAAAGGAAGGCAATCCTGGTGCGCTGCAGTGTTAAGTAATGCGGATGTGGCTTTCATGTGCAAATTTCTTTTGACTCAGTGAAACAACAGCTCCCAGAGTCTGGACTGATGTCCACACAGCCGGGCCTGCATGTGAATGCAAATAACTTCATTATAGGCCAAATCTCCGTGCACCAATGAGCTGTACAGGACACTTGCAGTGATACCAGCTTTGTGTGCAGCTTTCTTACTGTTTCTGTTTCCTGTCTCCAAATAAGTGGCATCTTATCCGTTGCTAAGCAGTAAAAAAGGGGTCCACTGCGGCAGGGGAAGCAAAACTTCTCTTTTTGTTTGTGTATTCCTTTCACCCCGACAACTGATAACTTTTATATTACTCTTTTCTTCCATCATCTTGAATTTTACAACAGACACCTCAAAATTATTCTGAATTTTGTTCAGCTTGCACTACTGATGAACTCATTGAATGCACATAGCAAACAATATATTCACTGACAGTGGTAATAAAAAATAAGTTATTTTTCAGCTAAGTATAGCACAATATTTTATAGGAAATATTGAAGGAAAATTGAAAAACATGGAAGATACTTTATGTATACTTTTACCCTCCTAGCTCAGAGACCAAAACCTCTGTGCTCTGTAAAGAGAGCTCCAGAAAAGCACTACAAGCTTTTGTTTAGTTTGAGAGACAGGCTCACAAGTCTTTTTAATTATGCCACACAAGTAGAGCACTTCAACAGATTGGGTTAAGAGTACATCCTGCAGAGCTTCTTAGCAGTTCCTGTTGCTAAAAATCTTTTTTAGGTGAGGTGGGAAATGTGAATTTGTATCACACCACTCTGTAATTGAATTTGGATTGCTCAAAGCATACGTGTGGGCTGTCATCCCCAAAAGGAGGTTATATCTCCTACTAGGGAGATTTTAGGCACTGTGCACAATTGGTGGCTTACAGACAGCAGGTACATTGACAGCATATGATAAACTTGGTTCAGAATCCTAGATTCAAGAATCCCAAGTCTACATCCCAGTTGAATGACTGAAATCTTCAAATCCATGCTTCACTGTTCCTCTTCTGGCCTACAAAACCTGTGGAACGTTCAAGGAGTAGTGCAGTGAGGCATAGACAGACAACTAATTGTTCTTACCAAGCAGGGGGAGGCATTTTCCCATAGTGCAGATATTTAATTTTAGACAGAGCTAAGAAACAGTATGTACAGGAGAATTTGTAGCTGAAGATTTGCTTTTTTGGGCTACTGATCATTAAGGAACCCTCTCTCAGACAGGTAGCTCTACCTTTGTACCAGAAGCAGAACTTTATCCTTGTATTTTTCTACAGAAGTTGCCTGACTCCTTTTATAAGTCTATTCTTTCGAGAATATAAATGCATTGCTTTATCAGCCCTAGCTTTTATGTGTTTGAGTGCAGGAGGAAGAGACCAGATATTCTCTTTGGCTAAAATACTGTTCTTTAAGAGTACAAAACTGAAATAAAAATCTGTCAGTATTTCTCTTAGGGACATTCTTATGTTTCTGCTGAGTAAAGATTTACACCTTCACAAGAAATTCAAATACAAAGCAAAAGGAAGATCCCTCAGCACATCTTTAAAAAATTGTGTTTTCCATCTTACACAATTAGATAAGTAACATCAACAGCTGCAATGCACAGATGGATGTAGGTGTTTGAAGGATATTAGTCACCAAGTTTTCTCCAAATGAATCACAATAATATGACCACCGATCCTACCATTTTGTGCTGATCCATCAAGACAATTTATTAGTTAGTCCTTAACATTTCTCAGTGCTTACTGGAAGGGAGTACTTGCTGCTCGAAGGTGATCCAATGCTCCTGTTGTGTATTCCATTCCATATGTAAATGGCGTAGGAAGCCGAGTACCAAACACCAGTATCACCTAGTAACAAACACTAGCCCCTGGAAACACCTCCAGGGAAAACAGGCCCCTCTCTGCTTTCCCATATCTCATGATAAGCACACAGCTATTTTCTGTTCCACTACTCTGATGTCCCTGTGCTTGAACATATGCTGTTGTCTGTCTTGGGCATATATCCAAAGAGTGTGCCTGCAGGCTGTATTCTCCTATAATCCATTGCATGTTCTGAGAAATCATATGATCTCATTGGTTTTTTAGATACCACAGTTTTAAGCTGTCAGAATTGACCTCGTGTCATGTTACTCTTTTGCTTTTTTTTCTGCTAAGGCTGTCCCATATCTTCAGGTTCAAGTATGATTGAGTGCACCAGTATGCTTCTGCCACAAAAGAAACAGATTTTCAGACATAGTATTATATAGACCCTACAAATTTCTTGGCTGTGCAAATTACATTTCAAGATATACCAGTCCCATCCCCCAAAGAGCTGAATTCAAATTTTTGTAGCTGGGAACTCAAGACAGTTCTGAGATATGAGATAAAACTGTTCATCACTTCAGTTTTCTTCAGTTATGTTATACTCAGTGTACTAATTTGTACTTTTTGTCACAGCTCAGAAAAAGAAGTAACACTTAAGCCACAGAACTCATGGAGTAGAACTCCCTCCTATGAGTGAGGGAGTTCCCTCCTCATTTCACTTCCATCCACAGCAAATTACAGCACAACTCTGCACCAGTTGTGTTTTTTAACACAGTGACTGGGCCAAAACAAGTGTATGCCCTCTTACCTCTGCTCCCTGCCTGAATTTACCAGGAAGGAGAACAGTCTGAGGTGAGTTCCACAAGGAAGGACCAGGTATAAAAATCTAGCCCTCTGTTATTAACAAAAGATGTCCAATATTTCATATTGTTTCAATGCTTTGTAACTTTACCAAATGTTTTTGACAGAAAAGCTGATTCTTTCTCTGGCTGACTGCATGAGGATTTTCTCCAACAACAGCAAAACAGCTGGCTGAAGAGTCAGACCAAAAAAAAAAAAAAAAAAAAATTAACTATTTTAAAAAATAGGGGTAAAGGAGTGAAAGAGAGTGACAGAGACAGATTAAGTAGAAAATATCACCACTCCATGGGTCCTTAAGCAGGTTTGCAATAATGAGCAAAAAATCCTTCAGAAAAATGTTTAAGCCATTTACCGTAAGATTTCAGTCTCTCACAACGATTTTTATTGATTCTATTATTTTCTGTGTTGTATTTTTGACATTTAAACAACATTCAACAAAGTTTTCAAAAATTGTATGTTTTGGGTGTATCTGTTCATACATGTAATAAAAATTACCAGGAATTATATTTAATGCATTTCTCTGGAACTTGTAAGTGCTGTCCCTTTTTGTGTAGAAGAATAGTCTACTTAATAGATTTCACCATCATTGCAGGAAATTTTTAGCCCAGCAAAAGAATTGTAAGACCCTTGGACGAAATTTAAGTCTCTATATAAATTAATTGTATATAATCCTCATTAAATTATATTTATAATTTATAAGAAAGTGCTACAGTAGTTTGTCTTCAACATTATTCTATGTTTCAGATACAATTTTTTTAGCAGACATTAAAAAATAGCTTAGTGAAATAAGTCATAAAATACATGAAAAAGTCTGAAGTGAATATTCATTTACAGGGGAACAACTACCTTTAGAATATTTTCAGAAACATTCCTCCAGGATTTTATACCCCAAGCATCCAGGGGCCATTAGGGAATTAATATGTGAAGCAGATTAGAATAGGCTTCTATGAAATCCCTATGTACTTAAAAGAGCCAAACCAACAACAAACTCCCCCAAAAAACAAGAAACAAATGCCCCAAATAATACTTCTCTCATTGGCTTATAATTCATCAGGAATTTGTTGTTTTTTTCAGAAAACAGCATCAGATTCTGCATATTGGCTTGCAGTGGAAACACTAAAATTTTTTCAAACCATCTCCTGTACGTGAGATAGTCATAGTTGTCAAGGAATTATAGTTATTGTATTTAATGTAGTATTAGATTTTTTTCTCTGCATTGATTAGGCATGGAGATAAAACTTGACAGACTTGAAGAATAATTTATTTGTTGGGCTTTTCATTGCCTTATACTCAGAATCACAACAGGTGCCATAGTATGTGGTCCATAGAGCTCTTTGCCTTTTCTTCAACAGCTCCTAGAGACTTGTGGTAGGGTAAATTTCAGGATAGGGTAAAATTGCATATTCTTCGTGTATGAAGAGTTTGGTCTGTGGAACTGCCATGGTTAAAACTTTCTCGAGCAAAAAGCGGATTCAGATGCTGCCTAAAGAAAGAGTGGACAGGAATCTCATGAAGTTCAAAAAGGTGAAGTAAAAATTCCTGTACCTTGGGAAGGAGAATTTGAAAAACTGTCAGAACACAGGCCTGGGCAGTTGGGTCTGGGTGGCCTCATTTCAGCAGTGGAGTTGATGATCTTGAGAAGTCCCTTTCAGACTCAACCTCTCTGTGACTCTGAGATAAGTCTAGGCCTAGGGTTTTTTCCTAAGCATATCTATAGAAATTCAGTTTTAATACCAATCCATGTTAAAAATATAATATAGATTCTTACAATGAGAAATGCAGTGCCCAGGACTTGCTTCTACAGCAATAATTCAACTAACTTTTTAGGAAGTGGAAATTTTTGTACCGACATGAGAAAGTTGGTCTTTATGAAAGTTTATCTCCAGCCACATGTATGAAAGAGAAAGAAAGAAAAATTGAATGAGTCCGAGAAGAAAAATCAAGGCTTGAAAACAACAGAAAAATAATAGGAACACCCTTATTAGTAAATAAGAAGATTTAAAAAAAAGTGAGAAAATTTAGAATTTCCAAGTCATATTTTTAATCCAAATGTTTTCCTTACTGTATTAAGAATTCAGAGTGAGAAAAAAAACAATAAAGCTATTGTCAACCTGCAGAGAATTAAAGGCATCCTGAACAAAGATGGTAATGATTTTCCTGTTGTTATTAAACAAGGACAAGTCAGAATTTGTTAGAGATGTCTCTCTGACAAGTTAAAATCTGTGTTACAACACCTATTTGAGGACACTGCATTCAGTAAAAATGATCTAAAAGTTTTTATTAAATTCACAGTTCATCACATTTTTGTATGGTTGTTAGTTGCATAACATCCTCTCCAGCAGTTAATTCATCTTTATTACCTGAAATAGGGATTTGACTTTGGCACAGAGCTTGTGTCTATGCTTAATGTCGCATAACTTAATAGTCCTTCTTGTTTTTTAAAAGTAGCCCATTTTTTCCCCGTTTCTTTTCCTTTCAGAGTCTACTATCTTGCCATTAATTGTCAAAATTTCTGAAATTACTACTTTATGTGGCAACACATACTACTCATTTTAATCTTGGCAAATTGTTTGCTAGTTTGATTGTAAGATCTTTGGAAAAGGAATGAATAGTTTTGAGTCTCAACCCCTACCACAAAAAACACTCTTCCAAATTTTGGTCTCAGAGTTCCAGCAAAGCAGTGGTAGTGCTCTGTTTGATCTCTGTAAAACAACTTTTACATCCTACTTCTGTTTCACTATTAAGCCCTATAAGCACCCTTCTGTTTTCTTTTAAAGTTTTAAATATAATGCTTTGATATATTTTTGCTATAAAGTGAACAGAAAGATTTATTAAGAGGGTAGAAAAGGACTTCCTCATGGGATGGTAATACTTGAGTGATATACGACTAAAACACCTAATTTAAACAAATAAATAAATAAAGCAAGAAAATCTTGTCCACTTTTCTCCTGCTGTCCAGCATAATATTTAAGTTACTGGCAGGAAATGAAAGCCCAAAGCATTTTTGGATAAAAACTTTTAATTTTCAGCCAACTATGAACATTAGGAAATACAATTTTGTGACCCCCAGGGAACCCTAGGGTAGAATCACATGCTTTAGTCTTTATTACAGACTGAATTTCATGGCAAGATACAAAGACCTCCCAAGATGTGTCTTGAAGCTACGCGCAGTACACACGATGCATTGTTTCTTTTCTAGCCAGCCACCTGCAGCCACAGAACGCTATGGGCACAGAAGTCCCTGAGATCATTTCACATGAGATGTTGGACTGCTAATGGAGCACTAGATATTTAATTTGCAACTGCTCAGTTCTATCCCCCCAAAAAACTAAAACCATACCAAACAAACAAGCAAAATATCACAGAAAATAAATACAAAGAATAAAAGACACCCAGAAAAAAATAGTCTAAGTTAAGAGCGTATTTACAGCATAGAAATTTCCTTTTAGAAGGAAAAAATTCCCACTAAAAATCATGCAAAATACTCCAGATTCTTCTCCAGGTAAGGTAAAGGATTACATTACCATAGGTTCACAATAAATTAAAAAACTAAAGTTCTCCACTTACATTAGTCCTTTTGACCAGTGAAGTATTTGGGTATAGAGTTACCAGTATCTGCTAAGTTGAAGAAAAAAATTCCTGGGAGGATTCCCAAATATTTTATATGAATTTTAGGCCTAATAGTGTTACCTTTTTATCAGTAGTTATTAATTCTCTGAAACAGTCAAAAATATACCTACTTACCAAAGTTTATACAACTACAACCAAATTGGACAGATATTTTCTGTCTTTCAGACAGTAATGGACCATATTACAAAACCAACATTTCAAGCAGAAAATTTTTAAATCGAAGTAAACAAACAGATTTTTCTTGCAGAAGGGAACAAGGGCAGCTTTCTTGAATCTTTTCATTATTGCTATGTATGTAGCAGCTTCCAGCCCACCTTATCATGCCAGAGGTCATTGGCACACGTCACTCTCATGGTTGCAGGACAAAGAGTCTTCCTGGCAGACTATTAACAGGCCAAAATCATCTGAGTAAGTATTGAGTAAATTAGATAGAGTTTTTCAGAAAACCATTTATTTGGGGGCCAGGGGAAATCCCACATATTCTTCTGCCACTTGTTCTGTTTGCTGTGGGAGGAAAAGGGAAACCTGGACTTCTAAATATGAGTGTATATTTTGCAACTCCGCTTTCTGGGTTATACTATAAGTGTGTGTTTTTTAGAATACATTTATATAAAGCAAATTTGTATACACACATTTAAATGCATATATTTGTTATATAGGTACATGACTCATAAAAAGAAGTTGCCTCTGATCTACAAATACGCTTCTGAGATTAATAAATTGATAAATTGAGTATGCTTAGTGTGGAATATGCATTCAGTCACTCATATTTTAATTTTCTGTTAGATTTCAAATGTCTTCTCATGTATTTCCACCTCACACACCTGCTTAGTGGTTTAACATTTATTTACAATTAATTAAGGACCACAATACTGTATTTTAAGGGAAACAGATCCATAAATATATGTATTTTTCGATTTACAAATAACTTAAGTGTGTTTATGCTACTTGAGAACCTCTCACCAGCCATTTTCTATCTGGTGGTTTTGAGCCTCTGTTACATTTCTGTGTTTAAAGAAGCCATATTATAATTTTGTGAGAATCTTAAAATAAATGTCAGAAACATTATCATTGCTGAAGACTTTCTGAAAAGATATAGCAGTAACAAGAAAAGCAGAGATGAACAATAATGAGTTTAAAACGTGTGTATGCAGCGTGGAGTATTATTCAATGTGATGTTATTATGTTTTTATGCATCAAATTATAGTTACTAATTTTAGTGATCTAATTTTTATATTTGCATGAATGTAAATGGTCTGTTGCAAGGAAGTTTTATTTCCTATCGTAGCAACATAAAAACAGTGGGTTTTCTTATTTCTAATTTTGATGTTTGTAAAGAGCTAATAAATTCATCCAGTTCTTTCTAGAACCCAAAACAAATCTGAGTTTTAACAGAAATGCTCTCGCCAGGTCTGCATGCCCACAATCTCCTTTTTGGTCCTTAAATCCTTACAGCATATATCTACATCCTGGCCTTTCCAAGTCTGCTGTCCTGGCCTTGCACAAATTGGTACTGCTAACCAGCACCACTAACCACTGGTCTTAATTCTTTAAACCAACATATAAACTGAAACCTTTTGTGGCGTGCTCCTTCCCATGAAATTTTTAAGCATTTTTGTAATGCAGAAAACCAATTATCTTGGAACTAGTTTGAAATATATAACAACTGTAATAAATGCAAAGAAAAAAATGTTTTTACTACTGTTTATTACACATCTATTTCAGAAGAAGGCAGCATGGACAAATACACATAAACTTAGCATGTAGCCCAATAAGGCGTATTTAAAGTAGCTATGATGTGAGCTTAAAAATATTTTTCAATAATGTAAATTTTTAAAAGGTAGCTATTATTTTTAGAAGTCAAATGCTTATATCTTTTGTTAAAGGAAAAAATTTAAATGCAAACAATCAATTCTAATCAGTTTAATCGCTGCTTATGATTTGTAAATCTGCTGCAATAATCAATGCATTCAAATAAAAGAATATTCAAATGAGAGACAGAGTGAAATTTGTAGTACATGGGTCAATTTAACACTTGTATAAATCTTACATTAATAAATCCTCCTTGACACCTTTATGGTGTGATATTGTCACAATCAAATTTGGTTTATTATTTGTACTAGGATGTCAGACCAACTTCAGTGAAAGATGTGTTATATTATGCTTTCTGACCAAGAGTCAATATGTGAGATATATTATCTAAGAAACTTGAAAATTGAAAGTCTGTGTATTCTATTGCAGAAGTTAAATATAACAGTATTTTCTCTGAGTCTAATAGCAATAGTTGAGCTTATATTTATGTGTAATGCTTCACAAAGTACTCTAAAGGTGTTTGAGAAACACTTTTGTAACTGTATCTACTCAATCAGAATTTCAGAATCACTAAACAGACTTCAGAATTGCCAGGTCTGGAATGGCATGGAGTAATAGAACACAACAACCTTTTATAACAGCTCTTTTTGCCTTTGCAGTTATTTTCTAGGAAGAGATGAATATTATGTTATGGAATTAAGTGCTCTTATGCAATAAGGCTGAGTCCAACATCAACCAGAGCAGGAAATATTTAAGCTCTTGTAGCTAAGTATTCCAAGGTTCTAACAAAAAACTGAAAAAAAGTCAAAAAAGTAGGAGAAAAGAAATAGAAACCTGCATAGCAGAAGCCAGGTTTCAATTAATTAAGTCCAGTCTGTCTTGAGTGTTGCATTTTCATGGAATTTAAAAGCTTCTAATGTTCTGTAGCTGAATGTCTACTTATTTTCACATGTATTATTTTAAATTTACAAGAGGATATTGCTTTTATAAATGATCTTTATCTTGCTTTATTTCCTGCTAAGTAATGAAAATATCTTTATACATAGTGGCCCATTTTTGGAATTATTGTTTCATTTTAACAGTGATTTCTGACTTCATGTGACAAATAGGTTCAAGTAGATAAGATATGAAAGAACTATTTGGAAATAGCATAGTAACTGTCAGAGATCTTCAGATGCGAATTTCCATAAATATTCAAAGATGATGGATTTTTAGTGTCACATTTTACTACTCTTTCTGATTAAGTTTTTTATTTTTTGCTTATGAAACAAAATTGTGGATACATCTTGTGCTCTTTATTTTATTTGACAGATAGCCTTTATCAGAGGAAGTTTCACAATTCTTTCTGTAAGAAAAGACACTGATTCTTCCTAGTGTTTCAAAGAAATGGAAATGACCATAACAGGTTCAAGGCAGCAAAGCTGGTAAAATGCAAGTATCTCCCCCACAGTCTTTTATGGGTGACCCAACTCTCTTATGGTTTCTCTTTTTCGTCTGTGAATGGCACTGCCTGTTTAGGTGGTGCTACAGTGCTACCTGATTGCTGCCACTTTATTTATGGGTAACTTGTAATTGTTTAGATACCCCAGCCAAGAGTAGAACATGGGAAGCGCTATGAAAATGTTAAATAAAAGTAATTTTCTTTGCAAGTGTGCCCTTTGAACATAGAAGAGAGGCTCTCAGTGAACAGCAAAGGCTGTCATTGTATTGCTTTAGCAAGCAAATCAGAATGTCCATTACTAAGTGACTGAATCTTCTTGACTGTGACACAACAATCTTTTCCTGTTTTTACCAACAAAGCCTGTAGGGACCCCTCCAACTTCATCGCACCAGCATTCCAATATTTACTAACTATTCAAAGGTTTACTAGCATTTTGAAAGCCAAGAAATTCATATATTAAAATCATACTATCCTAATTATGAACATGTTTAAGATTTAAAATACACAGTCAATATTTTTTAAGATACTGAAAATATTAAGTATGTCTTTAAACACTCCACTAAAAAAAAAATAAAAACCAAACTCTTTTCCCCACCAGGGTGGAGGAGCTTCTTTTTCCTCTCCTTCAGCACTGATGACAGTTAAGTAATGTATGCAAGTTACATGTGAATTAGGAGAAAGGGGGAGGAAGAAAAGTTCATTTAGAGAAACTGCAGACTTCAAAAATGACAAAACCCAAATGAGAGCATATATTAGTATTTCTGAAAATAATACTGTGTTAGTTTGTTCTTCCTATCTAGGGTATCATCTAATATATGTTAAATCACTGTCTATTTACCCAAGGAGAAACATTATGTCATTTGCAATTGTCTCCAAGTGGGGGACAGCTGAGGGGAAAAGCTTTTGCCAAATGCAGCCGTTTGAATTTCCATGTATTGCAACTTGCCATGTTATCTTGCTTTTAAACTGTTCCTACATACGTACCTACATATCACAGCAGAGGAAAATTTTAGATAAGAAATTGATTTCTAAACTACAGTGGGTTTTTTCCTTACATGAATCTGGTTTAGAGTTTAGAAGCTGTTATGCCTGAAGTTTGAAAGGAAAAATAGATTGTTTCTGCAGGCTGTCACAGTTTCCTATTTATGGGGGCATATCACTTTACTACTCCTGCTGACGGCCCACCTGTCTCCGTTGCTCTGAATCGACACTTCAGGACTCAGCACCTACTGTTAGCCACTAAGAAATACTCCCTGAGGCAGGAAAGAGGCAGCAAGCCAAAAACAACATTTACAGCCAGTTAATGAATGCAGAAATTAAAGCAAACAACAAACAAGAAGTACCCTGGAAATTCGGAAAAGCAATTAAATTGTATGAGAGAGTACAAGGTAGAGTTACAGTATAGACTGACAGAACAGAAACAGAGCAATTTTATATGGCACTGGACTAGTTTTCTCTCCTGTTATGATTTGAATGGCTTATTGTCTTATGTCTCACTAGCCTGATGTCCTCAGTCTTCATGTAAATGATATTACATGGAAAACAATACTTCAACTCTAAGTCTTTTTGTGAACATCAGATGGAACATTAAAAAGACAATTCCTTTTTTATATGGAAGTTTTTTTACTGGATTTTTTTTACTACCCAGAAGTATAAGGTGCTTTTGAGGTTCATAAATTCATGAATCTTGTCACTTTCTCCTATAAAGTGATACTCCAAGATAAAAAAGAAAGAACAAAATTTAAAAATCGTTATCTACTAGGGGGTATTAAAGCACAATCTATTTTACCATGGATGTATGACCTGACACACTGACTTTTGAAGAAGCTTAAAAGATTTCTCTGATTTCAGCAGAAGTTTGGGTCACCTATCAGCACAGTACAGAATTCTAATATTACCTGATGGGTAGGGAGAAAAATCATGTTTATTAAGGTTCTCAGTTGAGCAAGAGCTTAGCAGGAGATGAGAGTCATTCATTCTCAGCTCATTGGAAGTATTTTGCTTTTCTCCCAGCTCCCACCGAACTAGAATAGGGTGGGAGTTAGGAGCCATCATGTGCTGTAGAAAGTGCATTCCAGCTCTTGCTAGTTTTGAAGCTTCTGAGCTCTAGAGATATTTCACTTTTGAAAGATGAGGACATCTTCACCTTGATGAGTTTTGCATGCAGTGGAACCTGTGAGCTAGAGCTTGCAGGTTTGCACCTGACCTGGTAGATGCCAAGTTGTTTCAGGATTTATTGAGTTCAGGCTCTTCACAGTCAGACCATATTGGCTCCTGCAAAAGTTATGACCATTACTCTTCAAGCAAGTGGCAGCCCTGTCTATCTTCTGCTTTGAAGAAAAGCTTAGCTGCTGCTTGGAACTGGACTGCCTCCAGAGGTCCTGAGGAAATTCAGCTGGATTAATACTGATTTGCTGTTGATATGAATATTCAGTAATTTACTGCAGAAGTGTCGGTATGTTAACTCTCTAAAGTGTTGCACATCATCCATCACACACTGCTGTACTATCCACTGAATGTACAGAAAGCATCTGAAATTGAAATATTTAAGTGAAGAAATAAAAAATACTTAATGGAATGGACCATGAATAATGCTGAGTGTGTTTCTCTGCCTACATCCATAATATACAACAGAGCCTTGGGTTTGGGCCAAGTGAGTGTAGTGCTACTTCATCCAAACAACAGTTTATTTAGGTATGCATGTCATCAGTACAAAAGCAAAAATTAGACTTGCCTTTTGCAGCACTAGTGATAATAATTGCTCAGATTAGTTTCTGAATTGAGATAGCTTCTTTTTTGGCTACTGTTTTGGCAGAAAGTGGAAGGAACTAATACATACATGGTCACTAGTACATACGTAAGAGGCCACTTTACATCTGAGCAGCTTACTACTATTATGCCGCTGCAGCAGAGTATAGAAATCATGCTGTTTCTCTCACTAGAAAGCAGAAACTAACAGCACCTATTCCTATTTTAAATTAAAAGAGAAAACCCACCTCCGCCCCCCAAACCTGGCTCTTGGCTTTGGTTTTATGGGGGAGAAAAGCTCTAGGCTGTTAACTACTGCATGGTAGGCACTGAAGAGAGAACTCAGAACCACCACTCTCCTTTGGGATAAGTACCCTGCATCTTCTCAGTTAATGGTAAAGACAAAACTTAGTCTTATTCTCCTTTCTCTAGGTGGCCACATGGAGAGATATTTGGCTCAGGTGGGAGGTGGATCCAATAGTTGCCACTTTCCAGGACAGTAAAGGAAGATCAGAGCAGTTCAGGCTCAGCTGGGAGGTGATGATTAATAGTAAAAGGAAGCAGGGAATAACTTTTTATCCTGGTTCTGGGCCATGAATTACTACTGAGTTCATACTGATAGCAGAGTAAGGTCTGACTTTCCCAGAGGGGAGCTTGTTGAGATGGTGAGATGGAGTCTTCTGAAATGTAGAAGTTTCATATTGCTATGGTGCAGCAAATAAGCTGAAAAAGCCTGGGCCCAGAGTGATCCAAATCTGTGGTCCAGGCATGAATTCAGTCAGCCCCTTCTCCAGTGTGGAACTTGCTGGGCCCAAAATGCATAAAGAGATGATGCAAAAATTGATCTGCTCCTGCTCTGTTTCTCCTATCCCGATTATCTAAATGTACAGTTAATTTCTAGGGTCAGTCTGCTTGTATAAGTTTCTGTCAGTGGTATAAGATTCCCCAGTGGTAGATGTCCTATGAAGAGAAACTTTCCATATGGAAGCTTTCTGAAATTAACTGGAAATTCAGGTTTTGCCCTCTGTATTCAGCTATTATAGATTATTTCTTCTACTGATACTATTATTTAAAATGTTCTACAATATATTTCAGTGCTCTAAAGAGCTGTATTTGAATCTGATTTTTATGGATGTAACTTTTTAATAATCACAGAATTTTCTAACTTCCAAATTTGTAACATGAGTGTGACATTATAACAGCAACATTAGCAAATATTAGGTAATTTTCAAGATGCAATTGGAAACACTGGACGTGACTGAATACACTTGTTTATAATTTATAGGAGCAGCAAAATCTGCAGAGTGCACAGTTATATAGGTCCCTAGAAACCTTTGGAAAACATCAGTAGGATCCAAACAAAGTCAGGAGGAAAGTATAAGTAGAATTTTAGTTCCTTGTTGGTAACTATTATAAAATGTACACAGAGGAGAAAAAATATGAAGTAAAATAAGACTATCACTGCTCCATTTCAATGAGCTGTAACCACTCAGAAGGGGTCTCAGGCATGATTACATAGATATAGAGCTGGGGCCAAAATGGAGTCCATCTCTCAACATGTCCCAGTGATACTGGGATCATATCATAGTTATGGTATATAGTATCATAGTTATGGGGCTCTTGTGATGGTTCCCACATGCAAAATCCCCCAGAGCAGGTGAGTGGCTTAAAACTGACTTTGTCAGTGGTCAGTTGTGTTGTGGCACAGTCTTACAGAATTTGCTGCATAAAAGTAATGAACTGAGATTACAGTACTGATTTATTAACTTCAGTGTTCATTTGCCAGTCCATTTACACCCTTCATTCTCAGAGCTTCTGTAGACATGCTAAATATATTGTCATTGCCTTAAAAAACAATGGCAGCCAGGATAGACAAAATGGTTCTGGGAGTCAGCAATTCTTAATGTATATTGATAGCAAATGCCAGTTTATGAGGGGGAGCAGTGGGTAGGGAGCTAGGGACAAAGAAAAGAACAGAAACAGTGAAGATTATGAAACAATCAATCTGACATTTAAATCAGTGATAACCAGATCAATGACTTCTGAAGCTTTCCTTAAAAACTGAATGAATATTTTCTACCTCCCCATATAAACAAGTTACATGAAAGCAGCCCATAGGTTTGAAAGAGAAATTATTTCAGGTAGGTCCCATTTGTCCCACACATTGTTTCTGCATACAAATATTTTATTGTGTCACTGATAGCAACCAACAGCTCTATGGCCCATTCAGAGAAACAAAAATCATAAAGGAATTAATCCAGTAAAATCAGCTTCTAAATAGCATGGTTCAAGTGTTAAACATCCTTTATCATGAATTTGCTGGAGATGGTACAGTCTCCAGGTCTGTCTGCCACACATAACAGTTCCCCAGTTGCAGTAAATCTACAAAGTCAGATTCACAGACGTCCTTTGGTGTGGTCTTTTAATTTACATGAGAATACTTGGCAAAAGTGTATGATTGTCTCAGTGAGACTTTTCAAAAATGGATTCCATATCCTACCACATGCAAGTGCTGAATAAATTATTTTTCATTTTAGAGATGTGGTTTGTGCTGTTAGCTTGCCATTGGAAGCATTGCAAAGAGGATAAAGTTCTGTGAAGCAAGAATGAGAAAAGAGGTTTGTAAATGAGAAGCTGAAAGCATTGCCCATGTACTGGGCATGACTGTGTGATGCCCTGGGCTGTCTCTTCACGGATTTGATATTATTGACTATCATATTGACTATATGATGTCTTGGTAGTACATTGCTGGTCTGCTCTGAAAAGGCTGTGCAATATCTGACAGGTTTTTGCTTATGTCCAGATTTGCAGGCCTCCAGCAAAACCATACAAAGCTGTAGGCTTTCAGTTCACATGATTTTAAATCTGATTAAAGAACACAACATTGGCATCAAATAAGGAGCGAATGCTTTAAATTTAATTTGAGTGACCTCTTGCTTAAAACTATGCTAGAAAAACCTTTCCCCAGTTGTTGTAATTCTGAGTTAGTAACTTGGTATTCCAGCCAGTAAGACTCAGGTTTTCCAGAATCAATATTGCAGTTATTGAGTAATTATAGTGCTTGCTTGGGAAGATGGACTGTGTGATATTTGTTCAGGGGCTGATGAGTGATAATGGTGCTCAATGAAAGACGATAATTGAAAACAGAATGATCTTAATGCAGTTGACTGACACAAAAGAATGACTATAGTCTTTAAATCAAAACACACTTTTTCTTCTTGATTATCAATACATTAGTTTAAAAATAGCAACCACCAACAAGACTTTTAGAGGGTAATATACCATTTGCACTTCTTCAGATCATCAATAAAGACTCTTAAAATGCTAATGCTCTTAGAACAGCATTTTCTCATTCAACGTGTTCTTATAGGCTATTACCAATCAGAAATAAGAGAAAATGTCTGCATTTCCTTTAAAAGCTAAGAAAGTTAAACTTTGCCAATGCACCTTTTCACTCTTCTGTAACTTTTAGCAAGTGCTCATTTGACATATGTCATTAGTCTGTGAAGCACACATAGCATGTATTCCTCATTGTTCTGCTACTGCCTGTACACATTAGGGAGTTTGTCTTGACTCCTTGGAATTGCTGCAAGCTCATCAGCAAACACTCTCAATTGGTAAGCAAAACATTATACCAGAACATTTAAAGAACATGGCAAAATTATTTAGTATTGTAGACTTTGGTAATACAGTCATATTCTCAAGCGGATGAGAACCTCACCTAAAAATATGATAGTAGGAAAGTCATGATTTGCCACTCTAGTTCTGTGGTATTTCTCCACTCTCTAGTAAAGCCATAAGTCAGCTATCACACATTAATTCTGTACATGTAGCTGGGCAAAATATATGTAAGGATGATTGTCCTCTTTGAAACATCAGCCAAAAATGTACTTGGAGAAAAATGCTTGTTTCTATGCAGACTAGGCAACTGAACAGGACAAGTACTCTTAAAAACAGTAAATTTCTGGAGTTCTCTCCTGAGGGAGAGAACAAGAATGTAGCTGAAATACAGCAGAAGAGGAATTCTGGAGTGAAGAATAGATTGTGGCTCGTGGCCTCTACTAATTCCCAACTGTGCTGTCAACATACTCAAACATGGGTGAAATAAGCACTCTGGAAATATTACTGCTGCTTGTTTGTTGCCCTAAGCAGAAATCTTTGTCTTTGACAACAAGATTGGCAGGAATGCCAGACATACTCTCATTATCTTGATAGACCTCTGCCCTGGATCTGGCAAAAATGAACATCACAAAGGCGTCTGTACTTCTGCTGTAGCTAAGAGGTCACTGGTGTCTCATGGTGTACTCATAATCTGAGCACATAATCTGAGACATGGCTCCTCAGCCTGGCCCCTCACAACACTTATCTCCTCACCTTGTGCATGGCATGAAGGCAGCTACGCTACCGGAAAGGATGGCCTAAAATCCAAGTTTACACTAGCACCTCCCTCTGCTAGAGAAGACGTCATCAAATGAAGGCAACCTGCCCATTTTTACACCTTGGCTTTTAGCAGATATGATGGTCCCTTCTTACAAGAAATCCCTGGAGAGTCAGAAGACTATACATCCTAATAACTCCTTAGACACTCATTGCCAGTGCTAAAATTAAATATGATACATATTGTATGTATATACATTATGGATGAAAAAAATAAGGAAAGGGCTCAGAAATTTTAAAGCTGTTATCTCTCTCCATGTTTTTTCCCTCGATGGTTTCTTTGTTGTTGTGGAAGTTCATTATTTCTCTAAATTTCTCATTGTATTTTCTCTCAATTCTGCAGTAACTGAATCTTTTTTTTAACTCATCCAGACCAGCAGACCCTAGGGGGGTCCACTGAATTTTTTTTTAATGTGAAAAACAGCTGAAAAATTTCTGTAGTAGTTTACATCTAACAGAAACAAGCATTTCATTGCTATGTTTATGTTGTTTACTGAAATGAATAAGTGACCTATGTATTATCAAATAGCAATATTTAGTTCTAATGAAAGGTACTAATATTTATTTTTAACATAGCTAAAATTAGAAGACAAAGTCCTTATGGATCAGGTGGAAGATGATGGTTCTTTCTCTAAGTAGGTCAGGGGACTGGGAATTAGTTTAGGAGACCCCTTTCTGCCTGGGTGAAGACAAATTTGGTCTCCTGTGTGTATTTTCTAATACATTGAGGCATAAGATATTCACAGCCAATACATGCAAAATCTTAACCTGGTTAGTAATCCATAAAGAATGACCAGATAATCTTGTGAGGTCTCTTTCTATCTCAACCATATTTTTGATTCTGTGACTTTATATCCTTCTGTTCAGGAGAATTGTAGTTCAGGACATGTGAGCTGCAATTCCTTTCCATTTTCTTTCACTTCTTTCATAGACTGTTAGCTAATTGGTCACAAACTTGAAAATTTGTCAATATGAGTTAAAGTCCTTTTAGGAAACAGAAGAACAGAATCGGAGTTTTGCACATGTTGGATGAGCCACCCTGACCTTGAGCTTATTGCAGGAAAGATGGAACAATTCTTGATTTCAGAGTAAAATTTGTTTTCCTCCCCTTCAGGTGGCTATTTTTCAGCTGAAGTTATGCAGGGAGCATAAATCAAAAGACATAATTAATATTAGGTTACTATAAACTGTTCTGGTAATTTAGTAAACTTTTTGCCAAAATTTTGTTAATGATCAATTTGACCAGTTCCAAAATAATTTCTCAAACATTTTAGGCTCTCCATTTGCATGGTCTCAGACACCTGTTTTCAATTGTACAACCTACAAATAGAAGCTTCTGTTAACTTATAAGCAAAATTAGAGCTCATACATTACTTATAATTTGTGTAAATAATTTATCATATATATATATATATTTATTTGTATATATCATATACCTCTTACAATATGTTTTCTGCAGAAGACAAGTCAGAAAATAATACCTATGATTAGTATCCCAGAGTTTGTTATCAGCAGTATGACTTTTATAAAATTAATTATGTCAAAAATTGTGTAAAACAAATTTAATATTTTTTGTTACACGGATTCAATGTTCTCTGATAAAAAAATAGTATACTTCTGTGGGCTTTTTTTTCTGATGCTTTAATATTGGCAATCCATAAAGCTGTTTTGACAGATGAACAACACAATTTTGTAACAGAATGGAAAATTTCAGAAACTGAATAGCTGATAAAAGATGAGTGGTACCAGGGAGGGTTGATGTTATAGCTGAAGGCAGCATTAGAGATTAGGTACTCATTTGGCTTTTCAGAAGGCCCAGTGACTCATTCCACATAAATGAAGTTTGTGATATGTAATGAAATGCTTTCTATCTTCACTGCAAGCAAATTAGCGTGTATTTTGTGGGAAGAATATTAATGCTATCTTGCATGTGTTTCAGAGCAGGAACACATTAACAGAGGAGATTTGAAAAGAATTTCACTTTTATAATGTCAGGTGGTAAAAGCGTTAAAACAAGGTCACCTTTGTGAAGTAATGAGAGAAAATTAGGTTGTAAACAAGCCGTGCCTAAAAATATATTCAGCCTGTTTCACTACCAAATGTAATAGCATGTTGCCTCAAATTGTGTGTGTATTTTCTTTACCAAGAATGATAGTCATACATTCAGAGTGAAATCTGTAAAGTTAAGCTATTAGAAAGCCATGGTTTAGTGATGAAGAAGAGATAAGCACCTCTGTGCAGAGTCATGCCATTATGGGAGAAAACAGGATATTTTACAGCCTTTTCTGTTCTGCATTGGAAAACAAAAATTTTTTTAATTTCTTTTTTTCTCCAGAAGAGCAGGAGTAAACAGGAGCAGAGATATATCATTTGAGAAAAATAGTGATAGAGGAAACTAGAGCATATGAGAGATCCTGACAATCAGTATGCCATAAGAGCAAGACAAACAAGACAGAGAAATTTAAAATGCCCTTTTTCTTCTTTATTTGAAAAGAAGACAGATGTTAAATAAGCCTGTACATTTGCAAACATTGGATTAAATGGGACAACTGGCCAAGGAGGAGGTTGGTTTGTAAATTAACATATTTTCTTAGAGAGGATTGAATTATTGTATGGGCGGTTTGTTAATTAGGCACAATAAAGTACTAGAGTGAGAAAATGAAATATATGTATACGTGTGTGTGTGTGTGTGTGTGTGTGTGTGTATAGACCTAGTGATAACATAATGGAGATTATTTAGGATGAAATATTGAATATAAGGAACTAGTACTAGTTTTATATGAAGACACAGATAGTGAGATAGAAAATTGATCTCCAAGGCAACCTGAAAAGGTAGATAAAGAAACACATTTTATGATAAAAAACTGGCCTTGCAGTCTTGCAGAATTAACTTACTATCAAGATGACTTGTGGTAACAGTGGAAGTACTTCTAAGTAGGTAGCATATTTTTAGACATGATACAAGACTTTTTCATCCCTCCTGGTTTATGAAATGGCCATAAAGATCACAGACTTCTTTTAGTTATCCAACTTAAATTTGAGTAGAGGTCTTCAACATCATTCTTTTACAATATGTTTATTAAAACCCTGCCAGCCTTACAGACACATACACATCACATAACTTCTCATTCAATCAGTGGTTTGTATTTTTCCAGTCCCCATACTTCTCTGGGTTAATGCAATGAATCTGATCAAGGATCTAAAAAGCAGTTGGCTGAAATTTTTTAAAATTTAGCTGAACTTTCTTCATCAAAATATTTTGATGTTACCTTTGTAATTCGATTTATGGTTGTGTGGAAGTTTGTGCTGGTTGGGATAAGTTAAAGTAGAGTGAAGTCTCCTGTTCACTTCAGTAAATATTTTAGAAATGCTATTTAAGACAACATTCTATTATCCACTTCCTCTAAAATATAGTTCCCTTCATTTGAAACAGTTTATAAACATAACAACTTCAAATTTTTGATAAAGAAAACACCAGGGAATCTAATAATGCTTGTCTACCACACATTGGTGAAATAAATCTTGTTCAGTTAATGTTTATGAAAGACCTTGAGGGCTTTTGATGAAGTGCTTATTACTTCTCGAGCATGCTCTTATAATTAAATATTGTGCTTTATAACTTCTGCTGGGGTACACTGACAGAGCACCAATGAAAGTAATACAGCTGCACATTTATACCAAATGAGGAATGTATGAGAAATATTTAATGATTATTACCAATAAATAACCTGAGGAGTCTAGATAAATAAATAACATAGTGTTAATGGTTTCAAGGGGAAAAGTCACATCAGAAAGAAAAAAGTAAGAAAAAAATATGGCTTTATTTCGCATCAGTCTCCCAGATAACATTTTAAGCAAAGGTCAAATCTATGGATCTAGAGTCTGAAGGAAAAAAAACCCCATATTATCATCAATTGTTTTCTGAGTAACATGATTTTAGATTTGTCAGAGTATTGCTTCCAGGTAAACACAGAGTACATCCAAATATGTGAAAAAAAGTGGAGAAGGTGAAAGGAGGTTTAATAGATATTTCTGTAGGTTCACCACATGTAAAAGATATCCCTAAACATGGCACAAAAGCCAAGATTATGTCATTATTTGAAATATGACCTGGATTTCTAACTTAACATTTGTGGTTACTGATTTTAAAGCAAAACTAAAACAGTCTCATCCTATCAGAGAGACTGCACTTTTGTAGGAAAGCCAAACTGTAAGATAAATTAAAGACAACAAGAGATGAAGACAAGATTTATTTATTAATATATTGTTAAATTTGACAAAATAGACTTGTGAGATGTGTAGAGTTTTATGAATTATATTTTGAGATGCTGTGTTCAAAATGTCATCGAATGCAGTTATTTGGAAAAAAAAAAGCATTTCATGTCTTCTTTCTCACAGTAAGAAAAGGGAAGGAATGAAAATTTTGAAAGAAATAGAGGACACTTATAAACAGCAGGAGTCTACAGAATCTGTATCTTTTTCTATAATAGTCTGAATACATTTTTACTTAGGTTTGAAAATCATATTTACAGTGAATAAAGTCCTTTGTGTATTGATATGCTCTCCTGTAATACAATATTGTCTAGTTGCCTGACCACACTGATAGCTCAGGCTTCATTTTATATTCTCACTGGAGATTCTGAAATTGGTCTCCAGGCAGCACCAGCTACTGCAGAGATTTTGCGTGTTGTAGCCATGCACAGCTTCCAAATAGGAGCGGCTGTACAAGTGTCAGAGAAGCACCAAAATCTACACATATTCAGAGCTAGCTAGCAGAACAGATCACCAGGTGTTTATTTAATGCAGATTACCCTGTAGCCTCAATCTATCTTTCAGAATCCATATCACTTTCTTTCCCAACACTAAGGAATGGTTTGATTACAATGGCAGAGAAAAAACTGTGAGACTTATGAGGGATTTTTGAATTCTCACAAGTAAAAAAGCTTTTGTGCTCAGACTGAATTCAGTCAAGTCTTCATTTATTAGGACATCCTACTTAATATCTGTTTTGAAGTAGTTCTTCATTAACACTATGTAAACTAATATTGCCTGGAAGAAAATGTAGAAGGCTTAGGTCATTGAACCTATATTGAAACTATAGTTCAATTCAGACCTTTGTATCTAAAGCTTTCAAATTACTGTAATTTTCTCTTTAAGTTTAGGAATCTGCAGGGCAGAAAGGACGAAGTCAACTGATCTTGTGTTGATAATTTTTGACACTGCCAGCCTGAAATATTAATGTAAGTCATGTGTGACTCTTCATTGTTGATGACCTATGACATGAAGAACCTTTACTTTCTAAATTATCAATGAAGACTCTTGTTTGGTAGGGAATTGAGGAGTTGATCAGGCTTTACATTTGCAGATCTTCATTTGGTGATTGAAGGTCATATTAGCTCCATCTACTCACCCTTTCTTTGGGAATGTCCAATCTTTGAAAGTTCACCCATTTAAAAAATTGCATAAAAGATGAAAGTGTTCGTAAAATACTGTGTATTACCACTTCCATGGACAAATATGAATTATTCTTTTCACTAAAACCAAATTGTGTTATTTCACTCTTAAATAAATTATTAAAAATGATCCTGTAAATACAATATCATATTCTTCTGTGAGGAAAATTCATAATTAGAAATTTTTAAGCTATGATTAAAATTATTTTAATGCCTCTATTTTATGATACTAAGTTTTTTGAAGGTTTTGGTTTGTAGTTTTGTTTTCTTATAGTTTTATGAGGAAGAGTATAGAACATTAACAGGAATTACAGGAAAGTTTGCTAAACTCTTCATTTTCAATGAAGCTATGCTAAATATTTTGGCCTGTAAAATCAAACACAAGTGAAATATATCAGCCTCTTATACAGCAATTGATAAAACTCCCTTTGCCTAATAAAGCAGAATATAATATCCATGAGTACAAATCCTTGCTGATATTTAGCACTGCAGAGAAGGTGGTTTTTATGGCTCCTAAGCATCACTATGGAGGGAGTTCAGCATTCTATGAGATTCTTTTCTCATCTGTAGCATCTGGTCTTTCACCAGTGTTTGAACTGCAGCTAAAATTTAAGGTGTTTTGTTTGCCTGTATTGTCGGCACATTGTCAGCTTCTAACTAATACCTTTGCAAAGTACTCTTGAAAATTTAGTATAAAAATAATATTAAAATATCCAAGTTAATATTTTATTTTAAATTCTTATATTCTTTTAAAATTTTTAAACATTCATTTTCATTGACAAATGTCAGTACTGGTTTTGCACATTAGCAATGAATGTCTGTTTTAGCAATTTCGCTATCACAATTAAAAACAGTACGGACTAGCAAGATTTTAGTATTTTTGCAAGTATACAGTAATTTCATAATTATAAGCCGCACCTTATTCGCTGAAGAATCCAGCCTACCCCAGTAGTGCCGCTAATAATCAGGTACAGCTTATCTATGGACAAATCCCAGCAAAATGCCAACCCGAAAATGAGAGCCGGCCGAGGAGGATGCCTGGGGCTGCCTTTAAAGGCTTTGCTGGTCTATGAAAACTGTTTGCAACTTGAGCACCTGACACCAAACCCCGTGCGCTGGTGCGATTCTGTTACTAATTTGTTATTTTGTTGTACATGGATCCTAGCTTAAAAAAAAAAAATAAAAATCAGCTTATATTCGAGTGTGGGTTATATATGGACAAATCCTGTGCTCTACCCGGCTACCGGGATGTGCGGCTTATAATCAGGTACGGCTTATAATTGTGAAATTACTGTACTCGAATACAGGGAAATGTGCTATAGCAAATTGCCAAAACAAGGGCTCTACTTGAGTATGCTGGACAGCTCAAGAAAAGCAGTTCAACACCTTCTGCCTTGGATTCCTGTCAGGTGCATAGTGATGTTTTGGGCACCCAACACCTTCCAAATACTTTCTACTCTGCATAAAGATACGGACTTCATCACATGTAGTGTGTCCTGCTTAACTGTGAACAATTGCAGACTTCTTAAGGGCCACATTTGGGAATCATTTGCACTGGATTCCTAGGTGCTGCTGGCCTGTAACTAGGGTTTGAGTCACAAATGATGACCCAAGCTCATGACTGACAGAGCTGTAGGGTCTGATGGTCTGAATATTCCTTCTAGAGCCAGAATACTCTTTGAGGTTTTATATGACCCTGTAATAATAATACTGTACTAATTTATTTTTTGAGTAAAACCAGAAAAACTAATTGGAGCAAGAAATACTTGTGCTAAAGTCCAGATTCCATTTTAATCACACAGAGTGATAGTGTTCTATGAAAGTTGCTTCAATGGGTTTTACTGAAATCATCAGAAACAAACTAATATTTCTTGCTTCTTTTCACATTTTTTTCCTTTCTCTATTGAGAAAATACAAGTCACTTTATCATACCAAGGAGCCTTAGAAAAATATATTTATTACAAAATGGCACACCCAAAACAGAACTTACATTTACTTCCAGAGGTGAAGAAGATATTCAAGAGACAATATCTGCAAAAATGCATTCCTTTTCCATATTCAGAGTTCTTATATTTAATGAATTTGTCAATGCAGGAAATCTGATATTCTGTCAGGCCACATATGTGACTGTAGGTATACCTAGATTCCCCTAAAATTAACAATATAAACTGACAGTAATTTTTCTGACATTATGTAATTATTTTAGTGTTCATTCTTTTACAAATTCTTGTATTTTCTTTTTTTTGGTCATATATTTATTTTACTGTGAAAACGAAATCAGGTATTCCAGTGAAACTAGTGTGCTTTGAAACTAGTTTGAGAATATTTTGCAGGGAATGAAAAAGTTCAGAGGTGACCTTCAGACTGGGAACAGATTTTTCCTGAGTTGTTCTTTATGACATTTATTTTTCTTTTTTTCCTAAAATTAAACACTATTATTAACTAAAATAAATAGAGTATTAAAGCTGCTGGAGGCCCAAATCTAACTTACAGTGTATTTTTGTAATTAATATCTCTCTATCCAGAACATGAATCCATTTGGTTATATAATACTAGAGTGAAATCCTTTAGCAAAGAATTTTAACACAACATTGTGATATTGAATTGATGTCCACATTCGATAAGAAAGTAGAAAGATGCCTCCTGGGGATAAAGGTAGCTTATTTTACTTTACTGCTATCTATTGGTGTCCCTCAGGGTTTCATGGGCAGATCAGTCAAAATCTCTATCTGACAAATGCATAGCAAATCCTACTGGTGTGTATAACATTGTGTGTGTAATGAAAGGTTTCATTTGACTTCTCTGCTTTCTGAAGACATGAAATGTCAGACATGTGCTAATAGTGCATACAATAAATATTTTCAAGTGTGGACCACTTTCCAGACACAGCATTAAAAAGTAATCAATTACGCTTTACCCCCTTGAGATTACTCTACAGTTCATCCACCAGCAGTCAGGACACCGAATCCTAGTGCTAGCAGTCAAGTTGGGATTTTAACTCAGTGAGTTGCTATGGCTTATTTCCAGGACATGATCATGGGACAGCTGTTTTCTTCTGTAACAAGGTGAATTATAGCAGACAGTGAAGCCAGCAAACCTCTTAGCATTTGAGTAGGGTGCTCTCTGCCAACCAGGGAGCAGGCATTGACAGGATTTGGCTTTGGAAGGGCTGGCATTTGTTCCATTGCCTTCATTTGCCAACAACAGTCATTATATAGAATGGTCGAGTGGTGCCTCCTGTAGGGACATGAGATTACAGTGAGAGATAAGTAACAGCAGGAAGGACATTAGTGCTCTCCTTTGAAAAAGCCTTTGAAAATTTTTTAGATGACATTTTCTACATATATGGCTGAAATACAGTTTCTGAATCTAAGTCAACCCTGAAATGCTCATGATTAAATATCTGATAATCAGGAAAGAATAAGACATTTTCTGCTGAAATACATATATTATGGAGAAATTACTTTCTGACATGCTTTTCATGGAGTTATTATAAAAATTTTCTAAGTATTTAATAGATTTTTGAGAATGTAGGCAGTATTATCATTGGCTGTGGGTTCATACAAACTTTTTAGCCCAGAATCAAAATTGTCTCTATATCTAGTGTGAAAAGTGCAAACTTAATCTAATCTATATCGTACAATCATCGAACTTAGTATGAATAATATTACTTATACTCTTCTTCCATAAGAAATGAATGTTCCATCTAGATTACAACACTAGATCCAGCCATAAACTCTTATTCATCACCAGAGAGGTACCAAAGTGATACACAAATCCCTAAAACTGATCACTTCTACCACTGTTTTATGTGCCTCGTAGTTGCCCCTAATCAGAAAGACTGATTTATTTAGGATGACTCCTTTCAGGAGATTGTAAAACTATTGTTTTCTAACTAGGAAGAGTTGGAAATCTCTGTGGTAATGACAGGTTGTTATCTGGCACTGTTTCTGTTCTAACATCTTGTGTAACAATACTTATCTCAGCATGAATTCCAAACCAACTGCTAGCAACACCTTTAATGTATCTTTTTCAGGCAGATTGTTCCCCTTGTACAAACACATATGCATAGTAAATGTTAAAATACAGTATGGTTGTGAACAAAATACAAACTCAACCAGATTTGTTAACCATATGGACAGACAGACAGAAATACACAGGAACAGCATAAAGAAATGTTCTCCACAAGAAGATCAAACAAGTTGTGGTAATCTGATTGGGATGTGAAAGAAGAGTTAGGCTTGCAAATTAAGAAAACACTTATTACATCTAAATTTCTCACATTAAGATAATATGACATCAAAGACTGTGGAGTCAGAATAATAAATATAACCCTCTGAATGGATTCAAAATTTCACATATATCTTCAATTGCATAGCAAGAAATTAAGTTAAAGTGAAGCAAATAAAAGAAAATCCATAAATTATCATATTGAAGATCTCTTAATAGCAAGGAAGTTGCTGTCAAAAATGAGATTCTGATTGAATTTTTTTGTTTTCTTTCTAAAATTGTGCCAGTTTCTTCCAGATTGCTTTCCAGGACAGCATTAACAGTAAGGTCTAACAACATGTAAGTGTAGGAATAGTAGTATTTGATTCAATTCTACATTTAGGATCAGCTAAAAAATACCATTACAAGCAAATTAATGATATGAAAGAATTACATGCAGAGTCACTGCTGCATCAATGAATACTGTAGTTAAAACATGTATGTAGCGCAAATTCATGTTCACCACTGTTGTCAAGGGAACTATCACAGATTTGCATAATCTAAGAATCCTTTTTTTTTTAATTTTTGCTGTTGAAGTAGAATTATAATGTTGGAAATCTATAATGCCACACTGATATTTCCAATACCAACCAATAGTCTTCTTTTTTCCAATAGTCAATTTAAAAACCCCAGAACATAAAGAGTATGGGATTAATAACAGATTAATGGCTGAACTCTGAAGATTGACAGTTTTCTGCTGTTGGACTTCCAATTTACATCATGCTTATATATAGAAGGATGTCAATAGTCACTCTCAGCAAGGCCTCATTATATTTTTTACAAGTAAATCAACTATGCATATAAAATATGCATGTAAAACCAATCACGTTCAAATTTTACAGGGAGAAGTTAATAGCAACATCAGTACTGTTTCAGCCCTACTAGGAATGTTCTGAGTTTCATGCTGGAGGAGTGCTGGAATTTGATTACTGCCAGATATGATGAGATTTAGAAGAACCAAAATACAGAGTAAAAATCAGGCAAAGGAAAGCATAGGGAAAGGGAGTAAAAAGACAAGGAAATGATTCATATTTGCATAGATGGAAAGATAATGATCAAATGGCAAAGAAAATAAAAGAAAAAATGGGATATTACATAGTTGTCCAAAAATATGGAAAAGCAAATGGAGAAAAGCCAGTCAGATGTTCGGCAAATTTTACTTTACAGCTGCTTTCCTAAAAGTAACTGAATGAATCAGGGAGGCAACTTCTAATCATACTAATTTTATAGCAAACAATTACATATATTGTGTATGTTTCATATTAATTAATGCTAAAAAGCTAGAGAAGTTTCTCTGTGTTATTCTGGTCTGAGACATGATCATCTCAAACTTTTCTTGCACTGCAGGTTACATGAAGCCTCTGATGCAATAAGGGTGAAATAACATTATCTGCTTTTTGAGAAGATTCTAAGGGAAAAGCAGCCATTTCCTACAACAGTTCCTGGTATCATTTAGGCTGCTAAAGAGCTACTGAAACAATTTACAGACTGTTTCACTAAGAAGAAAGGAAGGGCAAAACACACCATCAGTATGGCACTAAAATGGACTGTAGCTATCTGAGAGCTCTACAGTGATAACAGTCTAAAGGAAAAGGTCAGAGCCTTGTGCTGCTTCAGCTAGATTATGACTTGGTCTAACTTGTTTAAAACTAGAATAGGTGTACCTCTAGCATACTGATGGCACTGTAGACAGGATCTCCTTTTATTACCTTTGCATGGTTCCAGGTCACATTTTTGATCTAATTAAAACAGGCCTTTTCTTTATGGATGGTGTGCAGTTAGGTGCAGCCTCCCTCACACCTAATTACCTCTCTGTCTTGGCTAAAATCAGGAGTCCTGACTTCTAGAAAAATAAAACTGTTATTTTATCTTTCCTGGACACGATATTCTAAAAAGTAAGTAACAATTTGACTCCTTGGTTTAGGAAAGTAATTGGAAAATTAAGGAAATAAGAACATGAAAATGTGAGTCTAAGTATCCACTAACAAGACTTGGGTAATGGAGAACAAATAGAAGGAAGCTGCATATCAACCCAAAAACATCATAGAAAAAAAGATCACAGATGCAGTAAGAGAATGAGAAATACTTCTGGTTCACCACAGAGCAAATAAGCAGAATTCAAAGACAACACTTAGCATTTATTTTAAAAGTGGTGAGCTTGAAAAATATATATCTCAAAACAGCTTTCATAAACTAATTAAAAAATTAAGCATCACCTTAAAATGTGCCTATGAGGACTGTAAAAATTATTATTTTGTTCTCATTAAAAATTAAGATACACTAAGGATACCTAGGAATAGCATGCTTTTCTTGACTTCTAAGTTTCTCTGTAACCCATGAGGACATTCTCAGACCATCAGTCAATATGCCAGTTGGAGCTGGCATCTGAAGGGATTGTAACAGATGGTGAGTATGATCATTTTCATTCAGTTCTGAGTGCATGATTTAGCAATTATGTACTGAACAATACATTCCAAATAATTTTATTCCTAATATTTTATGGAAGGAATCTCTGCTTTTGGTGAAATCTAGGAACTGAGACAGAATAAATGTATATGAAATGGCTAAAAGCTAGACTTCAGGAAAAGGATGATTAATGGTTAATAAGACATTCATCTTTCAAGATCTGCCCTCCGACCCAAGGTTATCATTAGAAAAAATACTCTTCAAGAGATTCATTGCCAGTTTCATATTGTTGATCTTTAGGAATGAACTTTCCTTCTAAGGGAAATTTATTTTTCTAAGTTTGAGATTCCTCATTCAAATGATAAGTGCATCAGAGTGAGGGTAAAACAATCAGCTACTGTCAATAGTGGTCACTGACAGAGCAGCTACCTTTGACACTAGGAATAATGTGTGCACATGCACACGTCAGCAGAACAGAATTAAAGATTCTTACATTTCCAAGTTTGTAAACCAGTAGAGAGGTACTAAGCCAACTACAAGGTAGAGATGTCTGGGACAGTAGGGACTGCCATATTTTAGAGGTGGAGAGGATTGAATTTTTTTCCTTTCATGATATGCTCCTTCCAGCTGTTGTTATTTGAAGGGTATAGATGTGTTGTTGAATAGGGAATATATAACTTCTATCTGATTTTCACTCTGGCTAGCATAATTTTCTCTGTATTGGGTTCCCAACATCAAAGGATAGTTTTTTTCTACTTCATTTTTTTGCTGATACACTGCCATGATTTCAGGCATAAAGTTCTGCTGAACTTTCTTATGCAGTTAGAAATCAGATTAGAATATAGGGTGAGAATGCTTTGATTAATGTTCTGCATAGTCAGGATTCTGGCTCTATTCCACTTTTGTTTCACAGCATATGTGAGATCTTAAAAAAAAACCTTCCTCAGTCTTTTCACAAGTTTAGTCAATTTAATGTCCTTATGTGTTTTTCTCATACCACACTTTGAGGCATCATCTTTTCTGTTTCCAAACCTCTAACTACTAACAGCATAATTGAGATAAAAACTTCACACCTAATTAGATATAGAAAATGGATTCCGACAAAGGTTCTTTTTGTATATGTCACTCAACCATGGAGAAAATTGTGCTGAAATATTTAGGAAACATTAAGAAGTGCAAGCAATTTGGGCTTTTGTAGTTGCAGGAACTTAGGTAAATAACCAGGTAAAAAGAATTAACCATATGCCAAAAAATTCTAGGGGGTTACAATCTGGGTGAAAACAAGCTAACATAATTCTCTTCAGTGGTTATCATAATAACATTCAAAAATAAAATCAAGCACTGATAAATTTTTATTAGAAATATTTATGAGGCCACTTTTTCAGTTGTCGGTCTTACTAAATATAGTGATAACAGGCAACAGCTGCTGCAAACTTATATTTTGAAGTCACGCAGAAATGTTGACAAGTCACAAAAAAGACAGCATAGAATCTGGTCAGATTACAAATGGGGTTTATGAAGAGCATCTCACTGTGTAAATAAAAAATAATAGCTACTTTTATTAATTTCTATTTCAAATATCTATATCAAATATCAAATATGTACATGTAGTGCACAAGTCATGCATATCTTTTCTCTTTGGATAAAATTATCATTTTCCTTTTTTCTTTTTTTCCCATGGAAATACTCTGTACACATTCTGTGACATTACAATCAGAGTTAGATGCTAACTAAAAAGAGTTTATATATTGGATTAAATATATCCTAGTATTTTCTTCGAGTGCGAATAGATGTCATCTTGTATCCAATTCATAAACAATTTATTGTAAGAAAATGTATTACTTGCCTATATTGATAGATTAGTATTCTCACGACAACAAAACCTGCTACCAACTTTGGTTTAGGTATAAGGACAACCTGCATATAAATGTATTTTTTTGTAAACAGGTTATTCTCATATTCTTCAATAATACTGTTTAATTCAATATGCTTGTGCTTGAAGTATTAGAATTTTTTGCTATGGTAAGGTGTTTTTTAAGAAGCAAGATAATTATTTTTACTTAATTTGACTTCCAAAGCAATTGATGAAAACTGTTGTGGCTTTAAATAAATCCTATTATCAAGATTTTATCACATGTACAGATTCCACGGAAAATATATGAGATATTGCAACAGCAATAAATAACATAGTACTGTACATGCAGAAAACAAATTAAATTCAGATATATTTAAATTAGTTTTTTACAAGGAGTTTATTATCTATGAATAAGAGAAAGTCTTAAAAAATTCAATTATTGTAACAGTTTTTGTTATGAGAAGTTGAAATACTGCAGCTTGAAATTGTGTACTTGCAATGTTTAAGGTTTACTTTGTCATTCTTAATATGCTCAATTCACTGTTTCTATACTTCATGAAATTATTGAAGTGATTTATCTCAGTAGAGGGATGCTTCAGGAATACACACCCACCCACATTCAATTTTTATTACTACCTCTTGAGATTATTCACATTCCTGAGGTATAATACAATGCAAAAGTAAAGAAATTCAATTTTATTCATATGATGCTGCTACCCAGATATTCACACTCCATGTGAAGATGTCACCTGTAATAACAAATCCAGTGATTCTTGGCTACATCTCATTTATTTCTCAGAGTTCACTGAACTAAATAGTCCAAACCAGCATGTTCTGATATCAAAATGTTAATTTCTGATATCTTGCACTGATTTTAGCGATCTGCATTGTATGTGTTGAAAAATACTGTAGGATGTACAGATTTGGGGTTAATATGTATTCAATATTTTCTTCTTTCCCTAATTAGGCCCCTTGGTAAAAATTTATTTTAAATTATTTTTTTTCCTTTAATATGTGCATTTATATTTAACGTGAAAACTAACTGTACAGATGGTATAGCCATAAAAGACATTGAGTAAGGCTAAGAGAATATTTCTAAATAAGTTCCTATGAGAAATAGCAAAAGTGGAGGGTCACATCTGGAACTATGAATTTATTTTACTACACGCCTTACAAGCAAATGAGTAGTACAGAACTTCACAGGGACAATTATTGTAACAGCTCACTGTGGGCTAAAGCTGCAAAACGAATTTAGCCTAAAAGCTCAGTCCTCGAGTAGACATTCACTATCCATGGTTAGGAAAACTTCATGAGAAGACTGACTCTCTGCCTAGATGAATGCAAAAACTCTAATACTTTTTCACGTACAA
>VRYO01001269.1:13378026-13431292 GCA_009812075.1 Sialia sialis | reverse complement strand
TAATTAGCTACCAGCAGGAAAATGTAACCCATTGATATGATCCAATTATAAGAGATGCCTCTGTCTAAATTAAGGTGCAAACAAAACCATAACTGAAGTCAACAGTATGGATTTTATTTAACAGTAAATGTGAGGTAGAGAGATAAAAACTGGAGCAGGGGTGTGAGAAAGACAGTGAAAGAAAGAGATTAAACAAAAGATATTGACACCATGTGAACTCCTGTAGCTTCCCACTAGTCCTTCTTCACCCTGGACTTCAGTGGTGGAGGTCCTGGAGTACTTCTTCTGTAGGTACCGCCTGTACCTGGGAATCCATGGTGTCTAGATGCCATTGCCACCCCTTGGGCCAACATGTTCTTTCTCAGTTTGCTACCATGTGAATTTTTGTCCAGATGCATTACCCAGATCTGTTTTGCCAGGCCTGGAATCAATTACCATTTTACTGCTGTTGCTGTCTGCACTTAGCACAATTTCATTGTGGTGGCCGATCTTATGGGAACTTCCCTCTCTTACAGAGTTCTGACACATTCAACTACATTCTCTAAGTCCACATACACCACTGGGTATGACCAAAACCTTTTACTGGAAGAACTCTATAAACATCTGCCACTATTCTATGTCTAATTTCACTCCATGTTTTATTCCCTCATAAATTTACACTTCAATAAGATTTTACTAATCTGCTTCGGAATTTAAATCAGCACCACTTTTTCAAGCTATGTTGAGGCTGGGCTTGCCATTAGTGCAACTCATGCAAATAGAGGAAATCTTCAACTCCCTGTTAGGAAATGACCATAAAACTTTCCTGTAGCCTCAGGAAAATAAGTTGGTCAAATTAAATAAATACAGGTTTTTTTTTTTTGATCGTGTGATTTTTGGTCTCATTGTAGTTCTCCACAGATTCTGTAGTGGTTAGAATTACCTTTGAAAAATAAATTTCCAGGAATTAATTTTAAGTCTTAAAATATTCACATTCCTGTCAGTATTGTTTTTATATTGTTCACTGATAGTACCAATCCCTATTTACAAAGTATGAATATTTAATATTTTAATACTAGAATAAGCTGGATATTGAATTACCATAATTTGATAGATTTCTTAATTAGCTCCTAATAGAAATATTCAGAAAAATTCATATGCAGTCTTTCCTTGCAAAAAACCCCCAACAACCAACTTTTAAAACACAGTGCTTTTTTTTTTTTTCCAGATATCCTATTACCGAACATAAAATTCTTAGTAATTAAATTAAGAAAAATTACGTACGATCGCTCTTACACTAAATAGTTAGGAAATATATTTGCACTTTTTTATTACCTATATTTCAGATTCATCTTAAAAAATCATGTTTTAAATGTCATATATAAACCACATTTAGGAACCTTGATTAGATTAGGACCATGTGAAATATACACAGAGTTTGAATAATGTATTAGTTTTGGCTTGATTAATTTTTTCTTTTCCTCTAGCTGAAAGTGTTATGTCTGTTGATCAATTCTACATTCTTTTTTCACATCCATTGATGGTATAGCTAAAAAAGATGTTTCACAATAGCTGTGTGGGCATAATTTATTTCCATGTTAATTATGAGAATGTTATGACTGTCACTATAAGGAAACAGACATATGATCTGAAATTACAGTGCAGTAGATTCCAAAGTTTATATAGAAGTTTTGAAACAAAGTTAAAAATACAGTTCTGCAATGATTATGAAGACTTTAATAAAAATGTATTGTTTCTGGCACTGGAGATAATCATGAAAGTGTAGATACTAAAATGAAAAGTACAAAAATGTGCAGCACTGCAATATTTACATAGTTCTATGCTGCAGTGCATCACCTCCATGAACCTGAAGTGCATCAGCCTTACTGTTGAAAAATCCTAGATAACTGCAAAATATACCTATCTACTGTACTAATCCTGTCAATATTAAATTAATATTAGCTTATGGAAAAGGAATTCTTGTAAGTTTTTCTTCAGAGTTTATTATCCACTCAAATAATATTCAAGTGCAGTGGCAAGTGCCTGCAGTTTCATCACCACTAAATACCTTTCTACTGTGGTTTTCATCCATTTAATTTAAGGCTTATCAGAAGTTACTTGATCTATTGATTCTATTTTAAAATGGAAGAGAAATTAAATTTGTCACCTAGCAAGTAGAGAAATATTTGTGTCAAGGTCTTCAATGATATTTAGACATTAAATCATATTTGAATAAGGGGCTGAGGTAACTAAATCTAAAAGCATGACATTGCCAAGCTCTTAACACTCTCTGCAACTACTTTTTTGTAAGTAAACCATTTATAGGCCTAAATTTTCTCCGTTCTGCAGACACCTTGGAAGGACTGAGTGGTTACCAAAATATAGTAAGAATCTACTTAGAGTCTCTTAAAGGCCAGACCCTGCAGCTGAGCTTGAAATCAATGTGTGTTGGGAAGAGAGCTCCACTGAAAACACAGCTACATATTTTCTCAAAAGGATGAGGGCCATTTTGCTCTAAATTATCTGATAGCTAGCAGGTACTCTTGTATCTGACATCACTTCAATCACCTCCAAGTGTCCAAAGAAACCTGTGTGAGAGACTGAACTACAGAGGGGTCTCTGCATAAATTTTTTCTCTGTTTTACTGGCACTGAGCCACTTTTAAAAAAGAGTTCAAGTCGCAGGAAAGGAACGTGATTCTCAAGCCTATGATCACAACTATCAGCTGCATAAAGATAAAGGCCTCTGTCATTTACAGAGTTGAAAATAAATCTAATAATAAAGAGTTGTAGAAATTGGATATGCAGACTTTCATAATGTGTCTTGTCCAATGTAAGTGCTATCATAAAAAGATGAAAATCTGCCTCTGCCTGATCTTCACATATATTTTTCTCTCACAATGGAAAAGTACACTAAAGATGGAAAGGAAAAATATCTTTCTGCTAAGACCACAGAAGACTCTTGATTTATTCCTATTTTCCTAGCTACTAAAAATTCATTGAGGGAATCATCATCACAGACTACAAATGTTCTCCATAAAATAAATACAGCAGCAAGCAGAAATTTAGCCCTTTTGAACTCCCGAACACCTCTGGTTTTACTTTTCTTTATTTATATAAATGCAAAATTAGTACAAAGAAAATACTACTGGGACTAATAAGGAAAATTTTCCAATGCATGGCACACATGTAAAAAAGTTATTCTGGCAGCTGTCAGCATAGTCCCTGCATTCCCTGTTGTACTGAAAATTCACCCTGATGGGGTCAATACTTGTAGCCAGGTAACCAATGGATGGAGTGGGGGTAACTTTCGTCTGTATACTTATGGCTACTAAGGTCTGGTGCTACTAAGGTCTGGTGCTTTTTTAAGAAATATTTTCAGCACTTCCTGCAGAGATGAGAGCTTAAGTTCACAAACATGAATTTATAATGTTCTTCATACCTACGCAAGTGTGTTCACTTGAGCATGCCTCTCTGCCAATACTTTCCCCACAGAAATACTCAACACCTAGTGAATTCAAATGAGTTTAATACACAGACTTATGATTAATGGAAAATGGCAGAGAGTAAGGGACTGAAACAGTTCGTGCTTTGTTTGATTAATTAATGAGAGACTCTCTTTTCCCAGCTTCAACTCATTATGCTAATGAAATGTCATCAATTAAGTCTTTCCCCTGATTATTGAATCTGTCAGGTAGTGCTCAGCTAAAAAGCTGCATTCCTTTGCTGTCTTTGTAGAGATGCCATCACAGGTTTTTATGAAATGCTTCTTCCATTAGACAGTGTTTGTTCTACTTTCTCATTATTGTATCATCCCATTGACCTTGAGACAGGTGAATACAGAATGACCAAAATGAGACAGAAACAACGCTATCTGTGGCACTGTGGGTCAAGATAACATTATAGCAGAAAGATAAATACCATTCTTTATTCACAATCCCTTCATAATTATTAATGGTCTGGTCAAAGATAAATTCAAGGAGAGTGTGTGACATTCAGAAATCCATGCCATGCTGTGCTAGACTAGACTTAGTACAAGGTGGAAGGGAAATATTTTATCCATGCAAAATACATATTTTGCTATGACAGTGATTTCATAGGCATATGGAAGTGGGCTGTATAACAAAGGTACTCTAAGTAATTAATGGCGGCAGAATAAAGAAATCCACATTAAAAGAAGTATGGTTGCATACCATATATTTTGTCTGCGCACATATTTAGGACTCTCAGTTGCTTTGAATAGCAATATATGGGGTTCAGATTATTGTTCTGTATGATGTCAGTGGCTACAGCAAATTCTGATCCATCAGTTACCATGGAGAGATCATAACAAATTACACAAGAGCTTGGGAATGAGCCTTTGGAGAGGCAGAAGGTGGGATCTCTGAAGGTCTGATCTTCCACTCTTTTTTCAGCAGCTGGAACACAATGAATTCTTTCTGCTGTTTTCCTCTCTGGATTATTTGCAGTTGATCATAGGTCAAGTCATATACTTGTGCCCCCCACATGGGTCATGAACTAGGGGAGAAGCTATTCTGCTTCCATGGAAATACGTGAGAGAGTCGCACAATGCAAGTAAACATGCAAAGCAAGCAAAATGTGTGTCTTTAAAGTTTCTGAATGAAAGAAATAAAATCTCATGAAAGCCCTCCTTGAGGGAAGCAAAGTTCTAAATTCATGCCAGAGACTGTGTTAATCTGATTTTAAATGTATTTTTCAAAGACAAAAAAACAGATTAGAGAAAAATCATTACAGGACTTGATAGGGACAATCACTATATCAAGTCATCCAGTCATCTGTAACGTCTCTGCACAGTTATATATATATATATATATATATATATATATATATTTATATACACATAGTAAAAATAAATATATATATATATACACACATAGTATATATATATATATATATATATATGTACAGGCTGGATCTGGGAAAGCAATTGAATACTGTAGCAGCAAAATTTGTAAATGATATGAAATGGGTAAAAAAAAATTTAATACAGAGCTAATTGCAAAGAGGTAAGATAGAAGAAGATCTCATCTTTGTTTATGTTTATCTAGATGATAAAATAGACTAAGTTGTCTATTACCATACAAAATGTTGGAATCAGTGAGGATAGCTTTTAGGAAATTTTAGGATTCAACACCTTTTAAAATAGTCAAAATTCAGTAGCTGCTAAATAACAAATAGGATATCAGTAATTGCTAGGAAAGCACAAGTAAAAACTTTATAGCACTATTTTTTTTAAATAATGCTTACATTGTAAAGACAGTTTGAAAATATTGTTTTTGTCCTCATCCACCAGAGTTATTTAATAATGATAAATGCGCAGAGAAGGGCAAAAAAAATGATTAAAAAATGAAATGGCTTCTTAATAACAGAAGTTACACAGATGTGAATTTAATGTCTTCCAAAAAAGAAAAGAAGGAATGGGAGACATTAGTGAATCTTGTAAAGCCAGAATAGATAAATCAGTAAACATTATTTTCATTATTATGTTATTGAAGGAACTAAGAGAAAATTAAGAAATAAGATATTAAAATGTTAGTCTGGTAATTTTGGGGCTTCTCACTCAGTGTGTCATCAGCTTGTGGAACTTACTGTCAATAAATCTTGCAGGGGATGGGAGTATAAGCAATGTTCAATAGGGTAGGAGGTGTCCTTGTGTAGGACAAGACTAACAGTACCTGGTGCATGAGAGGACTTCTGCCAGTTCCTGCCTCAAGAGGAACGCTGGTGAAAACACTCCTAGGAAATAATTACTGCTCACCATCTCGCCCTAAACAGCCTTTTCTGTATACTCAGAAATATGCTGGGTTAAAAAAATAGGGCTTTTGGCTTGCAAAAAACTTCCAAAACTCCCAACAAATCCAAAACACAAAAGCACTTCAGTCGTTAAAGATAGACAGTGTTCACCAGTGTGTTTTCTCGCAATCCAATTACTAACAACTGTCATCCACACCAGATTCAGTGGACTATCAGGGCATAAAAGGCTCTACTTATTGCTAAATTGACTAAATTTAAGCTAAAAGTCATGCTAAAATGCTAAAGCTATTGCTAAAATGACTATGAAGTTATTATTTAAAAATCTACAGTAAAAATGGCCCTAGATAAGGAAGAAAGGTATAGTATATTCTGTGATTATTTTTACAGTTGCTAAGATCTAGAATTCTTTTTTTCTTAATTCTGTTTATGCATTAGTCATGGATTTCTCACTTGAATTACATGCATTTTTCTATAGTATCATCTGGCCTGTGCCAAAGACAATAATTCCAAACTCTTGGAATATATATGATGAGAAATCTCTCCTCAGATAGGCTTGTTGGAATTTGGAACTGAAATTGTTGTTGAATTTTTTAACTTAATGTTCTTTGGAAAGGACAGCAGATATTCTGGATACATGTCACTTATTGAGATTGTGCACCTTGGATGAGACTACAGCATGTCTGCAACAGGGCTTGAGACTAAAACTTGTTGATTATAAACTTCATTACAGATTTAGTTTATAACACTTGTGGACATATGCAACTCACATGCTTCATTTTCCTGATTTATTAAGCAAACCAAAGAGTTTAGTTAAAGAAAATGCATTAACATTTCGAGTCTCTCACGACTCAACTGAAGAGTTCCATTTTGATGTGAACTGCATTATTTACTATAGCCATTACCTTTCTAGTGTTCTAGTGAACACATGAAATCCCCATTTTCCAACATAACCTCTTATTTCAGGAATTATGTAGCCGTTAGAAAAGTTCCTGCTCTTTATGGAAGCTATAGAGGTACGGGATGACACAACTTCATAAAGTATAACATAAGAGCTATAAATGAAAGGAGAATTAAAAAATCAGGGAAAGGATTCAGTTACAGTAGCTACATAGATGAGGTATCACAGAGAACTAGTTATATTTGTTTGCAATTTTGTTTGATGTTGCTATATTGTATCTTTATTTCAGTACAGCCAACATCTCTTCTCCTGCATTCCTTCCTGCAAAATAAACAATCCATTTAAAATTATCTGTAAGCCATTTGATAATTATTTGAAAGAGTGCTGCTATTATAGGAAGGACTCTCCTTCGGGGAGGAGAATAATAGCTTACCAGTATAGATAATTGCACACTAACATAATAGGTGGGGATGTGCTTTGGTGCAGTTTAGTTTTGTAGTTAAGCCACATATCAGGGGAAAATATCACAATATTTTCACTTCCCTCCTGTGAGTAATGCAGTTTGCTTTAGATGAGGTAATTGAAAACAAAACAAAACACAAAAAATAACTGGATCTAGTCCTTCATGGGTTTGCAATGAGTAAATGTTAAAAGATGAAACAAATCCTACAAAAAATATTTCATGAGACCTAAATTGAGCAAAGAAAAGATGAAAAGCAGAGCTTACTCAACTTTGGTATTGTGCCAGAATTTACAGGATAGATAAAATAATAGCTTTCCAAAACTATCAAAAGTTTACATTAATATTTTTTATTCGGGAATGATTTTATAAATATTTTATAAAATTGGATTTTTAGTAGTTTCATAGGATTTCTTTGACTTACTTCTTTTTTGTAGGTAAAGCAAAATACTTTAAAGACAAAATGACTGACATTGTGTGTGTTATACATTTTAAACAGGAAGAACTCATCTTGCATTATTCATCCAAATCTAGAACTTGTGTCACAGTCTGGTGCTAGACAAAGAAGGAAAGAAGAGATGTGATTACATTGAGGTGTCCACCCCACATGTTTGCTGACCAAGAGAAACTGTTTACTACTGCCTTCTGTGTCAAATTAATTTTACATATTTATAGGTGCAGCTTATCTGATTTCATAGTACATATGTACTCAAGTCTGCAGTCACTCTGTCTTTTTCATATGAGTTATTCTCATTTCTGTTCATGTAAGTGATTGAAACATCATTTAAATTGATTACCTTCAAGCTCCACTTGATTTACACTGCAGGGAAGGCTAGAAAAATCATTATATCTTTCCAACCTACTCATTCTGTGAATTCTGAAATTATTTTTTTCCCTTACTGATTTCTGAGGCATCAGAATGAAACAGTCTACCAAAAATCTGTAATATCAGAAACTGAATTTTTCAACCAGTCATTGAGCTCCAAAGGCTGTCAAATTGTTCTTGCTTCAAAGGGAAAATGTATCTAAGGAAAGATGTAAGGACTGTCTCATCTGTTTTCTCAAAAAATATATTTAAGATAAGAACTGTATTACCTTGTACCGAAATGGACACAATGAACACAAATGTCAGCATGATTGTTTGCAACACAATATCAAAAATAAATGGGGAACATAGCTTTTAGATGGAAGAAGCTGAACTTCTCTTAGCTCTTCCAAATTATGGTGCTGTGATCCTGTGGGTTTAATGAACGATCAGCACAAGTTAAACTAAGTATCATTTTCCCAACATTTATTCAGCTCTCAATCCATGCCATTGCCCATCTTTGAGGTGAGTAAGAGTGTTATAAATGCTGTTTATCTGTGGCCACATCTGTATACTGTGCACAGCAGATATTGAAACTATTGGCTAACACCTCTGTTATTAAAACTACTATCCAGTTTCAGAGACATGGAGACACTAGCAAAAGAAAATGATCCTGACCATTGGAGCAGCCATTTACATAAATTGAGCATATGCAGTATAAATCACAAAATCACAAATTATTACCATAATTTCACAATTATAAGTTGCACCTGATTATAAGCCGCAGCTCCCGGTAGCCAGGTAGACCACGGGATCTGGCCATATATAAACCACACCTGAATATAATCCGCACTTTTTTTTTTTTTCTTTTTTTTTTTTTTGCGAGGTTCCATGTGTAACAAAGTAACAAATTAGTAACAGAATCGCTGCCAGCTCGGTTTGGCGTCAGGTGCTCAAGTTGCAATAGTTTTCATAGACCAGCGAAGCCTTTAAAGGCAGCCCCAGGCAGCATCCCTGCCTGGCTCTCACTTCCAGGTTGGCATTTCACTGGGATTTGTCCATAGAAAAGCCGCACCTGAATATAAGCTGCACTACTGGGGTAGGCTGGATTCTTCAATGAGAAAGGTGCAGCTTATAATCATGAAATTACTTTAATTAGGTTGGAAGGGACCCACAAGGATGATCAAGTCGAACTCCTGGCCCACAGAAACATCCCCCAGGGTCACACCATGTGCCTGAAAGCCATCAAATGCAAAGATAGCAGCTAGGACAGTAAACAGGAAATCGGAAGTTTTTAAGGTGTATATACATGTGTACATATCCAAACAAAGAGTATGATAAATAGGTGAAAGAAGTAGAAGTTATCAAAGGAAATTGTTTTTTCTTTTTCATATTTGTTAGATAAAATGTGACCTGAGGTAAGCTAAAAAATAGCCATTATTGTAAAAACCAAGATGAGAATTATTTTGTTTGTGTAGCATAGTTTTTTTAACATATAAATTTTTCTAAAGTAGATACTTAACAATAATTTTTAAGAAAGATCAAAAATATATATGAATGAGGTAAAGTACAATATAAGCATACATTTCTTGATGCAACCAGTGCATAAGTAATAAAAAGACTGAAATAGTTATAAATAATCAACCAGCTCATGAAATGTAATGGATAACCAAGAAACAGTATAAAAGGTAGAATGATGCATATGAAATTCTGTAAGACTATTTTTAACATAATATTCATCTTAAAAAAGTATGAATTTAAAAAAAAATATTTCCAAGCAGAATATTTTGGATTAAAAAGGAAGATCAATTCATCAACAAAATGATGCCAACTATATTATTTTATCCATATTCTTTCTTCAAATATTTTACAGATTCAGAGAATACTCCCTTATGGATAAAGAGGAATATAAAATTCTGGATTAATAGTTCAATCTAAACACCCAAATTAAGTGCAGGAACTGACCCTCTCTATCAAACTTAATGTTCCTGCTAATATCTTAATTTGGACACTGAACTCTCCAAACTCAGTCTTTTAATCAGGATTCTAGCAAGATATTTCACTAAAAGTGTAATCAAATTCCCACAATTCTTAACTACTTGGACAAGAACAGGAGGCAAAAGTGTTTTTTGAAGTGTTATGCATTGAAACTGTTATATTCTTAATTTCCAGGAAAGCCTGGGCATAAACTTATTTCAATTCACTAGATTAGTTAGAAGTGCTATATCTTATTATCTGCATTGTCTTTCATCTTTAACACATAATTAATTGTATGTACTAAAGATTCCTCCTCCTAGCAAAAATTTCTCTTGCTGCTCTGCAGCATGTGAAATGCTTCCTTTGTATGATTCTTGCCCTCATTAGAAATAGCTTTTTCTATATTTCTCTTTTTAAATTAGTTTTATTTCAACTGTTACTAGTTTTATCAATGGCCTTTGAAGTTGGGTGTGGGTTAGTTTTTTTTAATTGTTTGTTTGTCTGTTTGTTTGTTTTATTAGTATTTTGGGGGAAGAGAGTTGTGGGGTTTTTCTGGATTTTGATTTTTTATTTCAATAAACACTTCAATAAATTAGCTGGCTTATGCAGTCAGCACTTAACTTTCAAGACATTTACCTCTCTGAAATGGTGTCAGCAATTCAGTGTGTAATAAAAAGATCCGACCTGTAATACCTGTTTACTTGTACTATCATCTATATAATATATCATATACCTATATCTATCATCTATCTATATCTGTATCTATATCTATATCTAATCTATATCTATCTAAACAAATACACCACCCACTCCCCCCCCATCCACCATATATAAATTCACATGTATGCTCAGCTGTGGGAACTAAGATTTTGTTCTGATTAGGTAGTGAAGACACAAGGGATAGTAAAAAGACAAAAGAACAAAAACAACAAGGCAATAAACTCACTACATTTGTATAAATGCATGAAAATTTCTTATAAGAAGGTTATCCAATTAATTGAGAAGTGACAATTTCCAGCCAGGTTACTATGTTTTGAGGAGTCTGGAGGATGCAAAGCAGTCAAATTTGACTCTCCAGGTAAGGACAGATTACTTATTACATGTTGGCAATAGAAAGTGTGAGTCTCCAGGGGACAGGGAGATGCTTATTCCAGATAGGGTTGCGAGATCTCAACAGAGGGCTGGGGCCAAGGATGTGAGTGCTGCTGCTTGTGTCAAGGTTTCTAAGGAAATCCTAGCAGAAAGACAACAGCCCTTAGCAGGTAACTGGTAGCTATGGCAACCAGTTGCAGTGAGATCTAATTGCTAGATAATAGGAATCAGTGACTTTTTTTTTTTTTGTTCAGAGATGAAAACTAGAATCTAAAGATATTTCAGTTATTTACATCTGGTAAGGGGAGCATAGAAAGGCTCCAGCTCAACATGGCAGTACTTGCTGCCTATTTTGTGCAGCTGCCTATTTTGTGCAGGTGTTAGAAAGCAACAGGACTTGAGGAAATGGCATGAAGCTGAGTCAGGGGAGGTTTAGGTTGGATATCACAAAAAAGTTTTTCACTCAGAAGGTGGTTAGGCACTGGAACAGGCTCCTTGGGGAAGTGGTCACAGCCCCAAGCCTGACAGAGCTCAAGAAGCTTTTGGACAATATTCCCAGCTCAGGGTGTGACTCTGGGGGTGTCCTGTGCAGGGCCAGTTGGCCTCAATGATCCTTGTGGGTCCCTTCCAACTCAGCTTATTCTACGACTCCATGATTTTGGGATAACCTGCTACACAAGAAAATGGAAAATTCAACCCCTAGACTATTAATATTTTCTCTGCCTTACTTAAGGAGAAATCTTTTTTTCAAGTGATCAGGGTGCTACCTAGTATTGAGAACGATGTCATTTCCTACAGAGAATGTTGCCATGGAAAAGTTTATCACGCTCAAAAAGGTACATGCACATATGGCACATTGTGTCCAGGTGGTACAGTCTGAAAGAAAACATTGGATTAATCTACTTATGCAGGATAGAAATCATAAAATACCACCTGAGACTGTATACAAGAATTCATTTCCAAATGTCCATAATCTACAATATGCTAATATGCCTTTTGAATTTCCTGGAACTGTGAACATCCTTCCATTGTTCCATTGGAGGTAGGTCTTTTCTTCACTTAGACAGGCTTGATGCCACAATACTAGTGACAACTGTGTCTGCAGTGTTTGAGGTCAATTTTTGTAATGGTTTCTGATTTTTTTTTGTTATGTTTATTTCTTGTATTTCCATTTCTACTGGTAATAATTTTCAGGTTGCAGTATGATGTGCAATACTCTATATTGTGAACAGTGGTGCCAAAAGTGAGCAGAATGATTTCTGCAGCTGCTGAAGTTCTGCGAACATATTTTTAAAATTACTTGAGTTTACCTTAGAAAAAAAGAAATATTGGGAGTCTGCTCAGGAATAGTAAACACTCTGAAAGTTACTGGTATATTTTCTGTAGTGTGCTTATTATCCCTGGAGTTGTTGGAAGTGCAACAAATCTGAATCAATTTTGTTTTTTAAGAAGCAGAAAATTATTTAAATCTCAGAGACAACAGAGCACTGGATACTAGAGTTAAAATTAGCACTCTGAATATTAAAAACAAATTTTAAAATCTCAAACAATTCCATAGGGAAGTCTGACCATATGGAATGATTTTTTTTTTCATTACATGTAAACCACAAAATTAAGAAAGGGGCTTGAGTGAGAGAAAGCATTCATGTGGTTTCCAGCTGGCTCAATTACAGACCCAATGTGAAAACATATTTAAGAAAGGACAGAAAATACTGGATGGACAGAAGGGAAGAGAACAAAAAGAGTGAGAAGCAGAAAGAAGAGCAAACACCAAGATAATAACACGAGGAGTAAGTGGTCCATGATGCTGGAGCAGATATCCCCTGCAGCTTGTGAACAAAGGAACTGTCATCTTGAAAGTAAGAGGAAAGTAGCAACAGAGAGAAACTGTCATGCACTGACTGTGACACTCCACGACCCACTGCACTGGTAGGAGAGACTGAAATAAAGGACTGAATTTGAACCCAGGAAGAGTGAAGGGAAGATATTATACGTGTCTTTTTGTTTCCCACTAAAACTTCCTGCTTGTCTCTGTATCTTCATATAGAAAAGAACCTAAGTGGAAGGTCTCTTGTGTTTTACTTGCATACTTTCAGCTTTGCCCAAAAGTTTTGGTATCCTAAGTTGTGAAATGCAAGTGCCTCGGCAAAAACTTGTGGGCCTCTGATTTTTTTTCTTTCTGAAATACCAAGATAAAATCTGCTGAAATTAACATATCTTCAATTGTCCCCCAGCTGTGTTATGGGGGTCTTCCAGAGTTCTGTAGGAAGACAGGCTGTGGAAATATGACCAACCCATTTCTGAATTTTCCACTATCAACAAGACTTCATACCTTGAAGAACAGAGGCCCAGAAAGAGAGTTCTGTAAGATAAAAATTTGGGGAGCTATTTGTAATACCAAACGTTAGGGACAGAAGTCAGTTGGACAGTCTCCCTACACAGTATGCACAATTACCTTTTTTCCAGAATGTTTCAAGTCAGAGACCTAACATATGTAAACTGATTTGTTTTCTTAAAATTTTGTCTTTCTCCACAAACTGCAGAAGAAGCCCATGGAATCTATTTCATAACATAGGTAATTAAAATCTAAAATTTTTCAGTATGAATACTTTTCATTTTTCATTCAGTATTAACCCTGCTGGGAGAAAACATACCCTATGATGTATGATATTTAAAAAACGTTGAATTGTGAGTCTCTTGCTTCTATGCATTACACCGAATTTTATTGCAAGAGGACTACCTGCTTATTCAACATGATAAATCCCAATGAGTGCACCAGAATTATTAAAAACTAATATCTTCCTCAGTTTTTTTTTACCCTAGATAGCATAAGAAATAAAATGTAACCCCTTTTTCTGGGTGCCAAGGTGATTAATGATTTTATTTCTGGGATGAATATTAAAGATGAACAGCACTGCGATCTTTAGATAAAATGAGAAAATATAGAAGATGATTAAGGACTTTAATTTACTAGGTATGTTATAGTTGTGTTATGCTAAAATACAGAGAATTACAAAAATTTTTTAATCATTAATAATACTCTTGCTCCAGCACATTTACATTAGAAAAACCATTTTTGAAAACAGACAAAAGAAAGGCTTATTTAATATTTTTCCCTTTCTATATCTGCCTGTCTCTGTATCTGAAATCAGGATCTCTCTTAATTTTTTTTCTTTTCCCCTGAATTACAATTTCAGTTTCATATTGGAAAGCTGCCAGTGACAGCATTAGCTTCTATGTGCATGTTTCCTCACATTATTTTATAGAGTTTGCTGTTTCAGATAAAATCAACAGTGGCCAAGAAGCTTTATTCAATATTGGACAAGAAATGAGATCTAACAAGGTCACACAGTTACTAATGCAGCAGTCATTGAACACAAAACCCAAACTATTTCTAGCTTACATGGGAACAGAAGCTGCTTCTGATTTTTCATGAAACATGGCTCATACTTATACAGGCTCCCCATTTTTTCTTACATTTTTTAAGTCTATTTTAATAAGTATTCAAAAACCTACCCTTCCTAAATAATGTTTTTTTCAAAATATAAATATATAAATGAATGAGGCAGGTTAAAATATACTTCCTTACGATATATCAGGAGCTTACTATTTCATTCTCTTTGCATCATGACCATAACAGAACACTGAATGTTGCTAAAGACCATGGAATTACAATTTTTTATGTATACTATGTGGTCTGGTTGCAAGTTCTGTATTACTCTTGGCTTCAAAGTGTGAAAAATGACAGAAAGGTGGTGACAAAAGAGAAATAAAAGTCCGAGGTGTTAGATAAAATGTTTGACAGGTTTGATAAAATGTTTGATAAATTTACATTTTACAGAAGTGTTTTTTATTATTATCTTTATTCAAACTGGCTGAATTCTACAAAAATAATGTTATTTCAGAAATATCATGGCAAGTAGTCAGAAACTGGCAGATGTTTTCTGGTACTAGGATTAGCCCAGGTAAAATGGGGATTTTGGATAATTGCCATAAATGAAGCATTGTTTCCCACTTCGCAAATTTTCATGAAAGTTGACACTGTTTAGTTTGCACTTTTTTCTACATGATCACAATTTAAGATTTGACATTGCTATTTTGAACATTACATTAAGTGAAAGTTGTTTTCCACTTTAGATGTTGCTGCTACACGAATATAATGTTGAATTCTTCCTGTCACACCCACACTGAGTCCAAGATCACTCTAAGTGTGGCCTAAATGGTTAAACTCTTACTAAAGAAAAGTTGCAGAGATGAGTCCAGGCAGCCATCTCAAAGCAGAGGAAGTACAAAATTTAACATACTATTTGTGCCTCACCCTAATTATACAAAACTCCCTGAGTTTTCTTCTGTTTTGAAATAGTATATTCTGCAAGAGATCTAGTCCTCTTGATATTGATTTATCTTGATCAAGATCCTAAATTAATAGAGGCAGATGAAGCAGGAGCATGTCACAGAAACATGTTTTACATTAAAGAGTGCTAATAGCAGTGTGTAATTTAATAATAAATAAATCAATCTATAGGTTTCAGTAAAAAGAAGAATAGGAAAAATACAGGACCTTCTTGGATGCAGAAAAGCTTCTTGTTCATAGACCAGTTTTGGAGATAGATACAGAATATTACAGTTCTATACCTAACATATGATAAAAAGCGCAGATCTTTCAAGTCTCCCTCTTGAACAATAAAAAATAAAGTAAATCAAACCCATAAGATGTTCAAAACCATGACAAAGTTTGAAAACTGATTCTTTATTCAGCAGCTAGAGCAGGAATTCTTTTTAGAGATGGAAAAACTTTCTTGCCAGAAGCTATCTATTAGTGGGTGTAATTATGGCATTCTAGATTGAAAATTAATTAATTAATAGTATATTGAAATTATATAAACAATTTATGGTTATAACCTAAGGACTGTCTTATTTATCATGTCAATGGCATTGGTATACACTGATGAACTGCATCATAATTATGATAAGGGTTATAGAATTTTCTAAATAGGTAATTAAAAGAAAATCTCATTATGTTGGAAGTTCCTCTTTGTAACAGGAAGTTCCACTTTTGTCATTATTTTGCTTCGTTAATTCCACATACTGCTGACATCTAGGGACCAAACAATCCTATCTGTTTTGATATTTCTCAAGTAGCAACAAAAATGTATTTGAAAATTACATAAGGCTGTTCAGCTGTTTCAAGATACAGTAATTTCACACTCATAAGCCGCACCTGGTTATAAGCTTCACTGCCAGGTAGCCGAGAAGACCACAGAATTTGTCCATAAATAAGCCGCACTGGGTGATAAGCCGCATATTTTTTCTTCCCAAGAGAGGATCCATGTGCAACAAAGTAACGAGTTAGTAACAGAATCACACAATGGTGGAGTTTGCTCCCTGGTGCTCAAGTTGCAAACAATTTTCACAGACTGGCGAAGCCTTTAAGCGCAGCCCCAGGCACCCTGCCCATGCCACGGGCCCTGGCACTCCCGCTCCTGGCACTGGCTGCCGCGGCTCCCCGCCTGCTCAGCGGCGACGGCGGCTCCCTCCGCTGCTCAAAAGCGGCGGCTCGGTGGGCTGGCTGCGGGAACGCAAAGGTGGCAAGAAGCTCGGCTTCACGCCTATGTGGAAAGCGGCTCGCCGCCCACTCAGCAGCTGCTCTGTGGCAGCTTCCCACCCACCCAATGCCCCGCCCGCCCGGCAGCGGCTCCACGGCAGCTTCCTCCCCGGCCAGCTCGCACTTCCAGGTTGGCATTTTGCCGGAATTTGTCCATAAATAAGCTGCACCTGGTGATTACCTCACTTCCAGGATCGCTCGATTCTTCAGTGAAATAAGTGCGGCTTATCAGTGTGAAATTATTGTACTCCTATCCATACAAGTATCAGCTCTTTGGATTTTGTTAACTTAGTGAAAAAAATCTGTGTCCCATAGCTAGAAGGCTTGAACTGAAATCACACTTTTTTCACCTTATACAGTAAATAGAAACAAAATTAAAAACTAGCTTTGAAAGGCTTTGTTTATGTGCACCATAATTTCACCTCAGTGTTTGCTGTGTAGTCTTTTATGTTGACTGATTGGAGTACAAGTTTTATTTTTTGATATTACACTAATGTTGAGTTTGTAAATGAACTGATGAGAAAGAGGGATAGATTATGAAGGATGAAACCTAATGGAAGTTTTCCTAAACTTTGACGTAAAATAATCAATTCCTGTTCTGATGAGCACAAATTAAAGACAGTGCTCTGAAGGCTAAAGTGTTTATGAAGGGTTAAAATTCTGCATTCTTCTGCATGTGGAATCAGGCTCCCCCTGGTAAAATTACTTTTGAAGTCACCCTTCTGAGTAGAAGATCCACAGTTCAGCTGATGGAGCTAACCCAACACTCAGCTCCAAGTGGAATGGAATTCAATGTATTCTGTCAGGCAGGTAGAAAATGCCAATAAGTTCTCTGATTTTTTTTTTTTTTAAATCTAATAAAAGACATTGCTGAAATGGCTGGTGGATCAGCACATTGTATCAAAAAACAGTTCAGAAACAGATCTGATAGAACAGATATGTTATTCATAATATTAATTCCTAGTTCAGGCTTTAGGTAATCCAAGTGTTAAGCAGTAACTAATTTTTTGTTGTAGTAGTATCATGATTTGTTTCAATACAAACTACTTTGAGTTTTGTATTTTGAAATGCTTGACAGCTGGGACAAATCTGGGGCTAAAACTGTCTTCTAAGCATTGACAGTAATGTAACTTTTAAAATGCAGTTGAAGGAGTGTCATAAATTCCCACATTTTTTTAGAGTAAGAGCAACTGTTTCCTCAGCTATATCTCTGAAAGTCTTTAATGGAAAGACTTCGAGACTGAGTTAGCTGATAAAGAAAGATATATCACTTGTGCTGTGACTGTAGATTGCTGTTAGGTCATTTAATATCTTAAAACACTGATTGAAGAAATGTATGCTCCAATCTTCTACCTCACTGCTTTCTATGCTTTCTGTGCTTTCTATGCTGTATCCATCTACATTGGATGGAAATTTTAAAAATTACCTTCGATGTAGAAATGGGATCTTGAACAATGAGAATTAGCACTGTCACTAAACACATAGCTCCAGAATCCTTTCCTTTGTGCCCCATGACTCTTGCAGCCAGGCAGGTGGATACAATTTACAAGAAAGGGAATAATAGAGTTCAGCTCTGGTTTGTATGGTTTGAGAATTGTATTTGTATCCATTGTGGTTAAGAAGAAAAGAGACTAGAGTTTCTCTTTCTCTGGATGAATGGTTTCGTTTGCAAGTTGGTGCAAAAGGGGAACATAATTCAGGAGAATTTAGTTTTATTTAAATATCAAGACTACCAAAGTGATGATTTGCATTTTGAAATTAACCGTAAGTGAGAATCTTGGTTCTGCTTCCTCTGTTGACAGAAGTATCACCTCAAAAACATTATTCTAAGTTTTCAGATTTATTTATCAGATACCATTTTCTACTTATCATTTATTGCTGAGAAGCTTGCAGTTATCTATTCAGCCTATAAATCTTTGGATTTGGTCTGTCAAGTGCATAATCCTGATGCTCAGAGTTTAGGCTGAAATACATTAAAGTTATGCCCTACAATGTTTCTGTCCCTTCCCCATATATTCCCTTAATCTCATGTATCCATGCCTTCATTTGAAACTGTCATTATGGTCCTAATACCTGTGAGTCAGCGAAGTGAGAAATTGAGAAAAACAATGTTTATTGTAAAATGATAGCTTATATCAACATAAACTCTATTTTATGGCAATAGGTGATAACAGAGATATTTTCTGCAGTCCAGTCATCACAAAGCCAAAGAAGGAAATTCTTCTCATGAAAAGAATATGAATGAATCTGTTGCACAATGTGTTTTTACATATACTTGTGTAGAGAACCAGATCTGAGCATGTTTTCTCTCAAACATTCTGACTATTGCCACGGGAAAGAGGTGATCAAAGGAGAGGGTACCATGGAAGTGCAGCAGAGCTGTTCTGAGCCAGTTGCCTCCTCCACTTGAGATTCGTGCTCAGTTCCATTCCCCCTTAAATCACTTCCTGCAGAAGAATTGGCTGTGCAAATGTGAACAAAACAGCATAAAAAATCTACTTTATGTAAGAGAATCAGACCCATCTCCATTTTTTGCTTTTCATTCTCTTTTGTTCTCATTGTTTATCCCATCTCTGGACCATCTATGTGGCAGGGCCATTGTGGGATCTCAGGGCTTACAGTATTCCTTGTCCTCTCTCTTTTCTGTCTCTCTTTCTTCACTTGCTGTCTGGGCAAAATGTTTCTGTCTTATTCTACCCCATAATGAATTTGTTATGGGAGAGGGAGATTGTGGAGGGGTATTGTGTCTTGTTAGCCAGCACCTTTGAGTAGTGGTGGTGTGGCTTGTGAGCTACCACTTTTGTGAAGTGTATTGAAAGGATATTTTCCCATATTTTTTATAGCAAAATGTTATCTTGCTATAGACTTAAGTGGTGTATATCACTAAGGGCTTGACTCTGCAAAGTACTACAAAAATGGTTTAACAGTAAGTTTATTAATACCCTACCTCGTTAAAACTGTGAAACTTGTTAAACTTCAGTTTAACTGAAGTTAGTGTTGAATTAGTACCTATCAACCCTGCTGGTAGTAACACTCAAAACATTGCTGTCATAGGACTATATCAAAAAACAACATAAATTTTAGTTGGCTGTTGGCTGCAAATTTCAGGGATTTTTGTTTAATAAAATAACAAAAGTTTAAAAAAGAAAAAAATTATAGCCATGTTAATCTGATTTATTTGTCATGAGTTTTCTTGTATTCGATAATGATATTAGCATTGCAAGAAGCTTTGTCAGCTCTATCAATGGATTTTCACTCTTAATTGCTATTTTCAGTGATTTTTTTTGGTGTTTGATGGTAATTTTAAGCCACAGCTGCTGTTTCCATTTTGATTTGTTTACTTTCCATAAGGCAATTTGTATCACAGAAATGAATGCCATTAAAGTGGGCCTCTTTTGTGTAGTATGTGAATATGATTCTTGTCATAGGGTTTTCAGTTTGATAAACACTTTTATATATATATATATAATTGCTTGTTTGCAAAATATTAGTCTTGAAGTTTTAGTTTATGTCTGTTTATTTTCTTAAGAAATAATGCAAATAGTTTTTAAAATAAGCTAATACATTTAAAAAAGGGATGAATGAAAGGTCCTAAAACAAGGAAGATCCCTTTGCAACAGTGGAAGGTGGGGATTCACTAAGCATCTTGTCAGGGTGAGCCCAGTGTGTTCTGGCTTAGCTGAGCCGAGCTCAGCAGAAGTGATTATCGAGGAGGTGCAGCGATGGGCTGCTCTGTGAAGGAAGGGCAAGCTGGGACCTGAGCATTGCAGAGGAGTAGGAAAGGGCACTGACCTCACTGACAAGGAGACAGGAGGTTCAGTCAGCAAGCAGGATCAGGATAGGTGTGAAGATGTTGTTCAGATAGCCAGCCTGTGCTCTGGGACCACACAGCAAATCCACTGCAGGGAGGCAGGTCCGAAGCCAAGCCAGAAGGCAAACCAGTGGTTGAGGTAGAATCAGGTTTAGGAACAGGCATGGTTTAGGAATAGATCTGGCTGCTACAAAATTGCAGTGTTTCTTAGTTGTGAGAGCTCTAGCAGAGAAAGAACTTCCTAGGGAGGGAGGGACAGATCCTCACTTCTACCTTTCTCCACAAGGGCTGTTAGCAGTGGGACTGAGAAAACTAAGCTCCTAGAAGAGAGAATGTGCATACAGTCATGCCAATCATTGTTCTCCCCTACTTTGCATTTTTTAGACTATTCTAAAATAGTGCATCCAGTTTTTTGGGCTCCTCTAATGCAAGAAAGTCATTAATAAAATGGTATTTGTTAAGTAGAGGACTACCAAAATGGTCAGGGAGCTGGAGTTCTTCCTCTGTGAGAAGGCTCTGAGAGATTCTGCTTGTTCAGCTCACAGAAGCAGCTAATAGCAGCCTCCCAATGTCTACAAGGGGATCATCTATACAGAGCCAGTCAAAAAAAGAGAGGACCAAAGTCGGCCTAACAGAAATTGTTTCTTGCATGAAGGTGTCGAGCAGTGTAACAGGTTGCCAGGTGAAGTTGTGTCATCTTTGTTCTCAGAGGTTTTCAAGATCACACTGGCCAAGCCCTGAGCTGCCTGGCAGTCCCTTACATCTGGGCCAGCTGTGAGAGACATTCTGCAATCCCTTCCAGCCTGAACTGTCTAATAGTTCTAGGGTTCTGCAGTGTGACATTACTTCATTATTTTAACTCTTTCTGATTTTTTCTGTTTACAGAAACTTGAATTTTTTTAGTATTCAGTTTATCAGTATTATATTTGAGAAGGAAAAATGGGAAAGGCTAATGAAAAATATTATTTCAAGATCTAAGAAGAGGCAATGATGTCTAATAGAGATCTAAAGTATGTCTTCAGAAGTTAATTAAAATTTAATTACTCTTGCAACTGGTAAGTATAAGCAGGAGTTTGTGATTAAAAAATACTTTCTTCAAACGACAACTTAAATCAACTGCAATTCTAACATGTAAAACCGCCAGAATTTTTTTGTAGTTGTTCTCTGTTACTCAAATGAGTAGGTTAAATAGATACATAAACCAGGGATATGTTTTTCACATTAAAAACGAATCCTACAATAATTCAGTGAAGAAAATGAGCTATAAGGGAATCAGAAAGTCTTCAAACTGAACAAACTAAAAAATAAGGGGAGGGAGGGGGAGTAAGGGGAGATTGAGGCTCATTTTTCCATCCCAGCACCTGTGAAATTAATGTTTCTATTTGTAGGGAAATGTGTGAACCAGCATGAGCTAATAGCATCTAATTTTTCATGAAGTAGTCATACTGGATTCCTTTTTCTATCAGTGTTTTTGTTTGGGTAATTGTCTGAGGACAGTTTCCTGATCATTCCCTGTCACTTCATTTAGTTACACATTTCAGACTGTTTTTCATACTTACCAATTGTACTTCTTTTAGGCAAAACTAAATCAAAATCCTATATTTAATTAATAATGGGCACTCAATCCTGAATCCAAAAATCTGAATTAGAACCAGACCAAAGTCAAATCCTATGAAATGCATATAGCAGGAACATAGATCTCTGTACCTACTTTTACTCTGTCAATACCTTATAATTGGTCTGCACTATTTACTGACTTGAAAATAGCAATTACTTGCAGAAATTAAAATACCGCTTATAAAAGAAAAAAAAAAAATTAGGATTGAAAACCAGATAATAGCTCATCAGTGTGAAATCTTACATTTACATTTTTTTTCACACATATTTTAAAAGGCTAGGTAAGACAAACCGTCAGACACTTGGTTTCTTTGGGGCTGCAGTGTTTTGTTTTGCTGGTTGGGTTTTTTTCTCCACAACTTGGTTTGGGTGTTTGTTTGTTTTTTTCTTGAAGTCAAATCACAATGAAACCTGGCTCCATATCTTTGTACAGTGTCAGAAAATAAAGATATAGCTTTACCCTCTAGATGGAGAAGCTTAATTCATCTATCCTTGGTTCCATCAATTCAGATAAGAAAAAATTGGTAGTAAGCTAGGTCCCAGGTTTTAAGGATTCACAGATATAACATTTCTTAAGTAACAACAAATGAATAGTTGTCTTTGATAGCTCTTTTATGCTAGGCACAGATGAATTAAACTTGACTGCAAAGGCAACTCAATTTTCTTTATCATTAATTTGGCATTGTTTAACAGATGTTTTCTGGAAGCTTTAGTAATCTTTTTAATTTGTCTCCATGTAATGTGCAGTAAATATCGTTGGTTAATAGTCTGATTATTAAATTTAATTCCTTTTCAACAGCAGTTTTCATTGTTGCAGAAACTTTGAAACCTAACAACAAGGCTATAAAGAACCCTGATTTCACTCTGGTTTTAATGCCACAACTATTTTACAACAGACACATGCTAAAAATGTCCTAATATGAAACAATCTGTGAATGCCTGATACCAATGCCTGATAGAATAATAGGTGAGGGAATCATTAATGATGAGTATTTAACCAAAGCCTCAGAGATATATTTTGTCTTGATGTTTTTCAGTCTTACACCATCTACCTTCTCTCTTCTGTTTTCACCCTCTATGCTTCCAGACATGATTTTCAGACTTACATATCTTCCATTCCCAATGTAAATGTATCTAATATTAAATTGTGTCTGTAGATAAAATATGAATGTCCTCTGTGCACTTTCACTCTCTCTTTTGCCTATTTCAATGTAGAGTCAGCATATATTATACACATATTTGCTTATAATTTATTGTTTTAAGCCATACCTACAAAAGACTAGGCACTGCAAGAATTGTATAATTATTTTTATAAGGAAAACCTTTTAAAACTGAAGAAATATACAGTCCAGGCTCTGTAAAAATGATAATACACAGGTTCAGTCCTTGCCTGCTTGACATATTCTTCTCCTCTATATTTGGAATATATAAATAGGTTCCACTATATAGCTCTCACTACTGCTGAGATTTTTTGTAAGCATGTCAAGACCACCTGCAATACTTCAATAAGAATATAAGATACACAGAAAAGATGAGCTAAGAAGACATTTAACACTAGCTGGAAGCTTAGATGGATGCTACATCAGTTGAATTAATGATCAAAGAGGTCCAACTTCAAGAATTAAATTAAAGTTTGAAAAAATGAAGTGGATTTGTTAAGTCAGAAAAATAATGCCAGCCTTACTAAAACCTAAATGAAGAAAAAGTTATGCATTCTTGGGAAAGAAAAAAAGAAAATCAGCACGTTTACATGTTTTGCTGGAATGAAACTTCTATCTGTAGTACTTGAACTTATCAGAAACATAGGCATTATTATTTGATATGTATTATTTTTAATCTACTGTATAAACCTATTTATGGAACTTCTACAATGGAAGTGAAAATTAACAGAGGTAAATTACTCAGGAAGATCTGTGTGAATACAAAACATTACCAGAAAAATAGTAGATTTTCAGTATGAACAGGGGCTATTACCCATGGACAGCTGACTTAGAAGAGTTAAAGCAGAGATACTTTCAACATGTATAGAGACACATAGCAAATGTGTGATGCAAAAAAAAGTTGTAATTAGTACTTTCTATTGTTATATATTATGTAGTTAGTCAACATGTATCTCTATATATTATATATTTGCATTATAAGGTAGCTTAGTGTTCATTAGTACACATAAAATAATAGTATGTATTTCAAATTGCAATGTATTGCAAAATATTGCTTTCCTGTGATTCTGATTTTCTCACATCATAGGACTTTATTAGGTATTTGGAGTAAGATTCTTCACCATCCAATATGTGTTGGGCAGTCTGAATATAGGCTTTTCAGAACACAAGTCTCATTCCCTATGAAAAGGCAAAAAAACTTACTCATTGCAAGCATATTACTTTTCAATTTCCAAGTGTTCTTGTACTGGTGGAGGAAAGTGAGGAAGGATCCTACAGTCAGCTGTAATAAGGAAGTGTTAAATCACATAGTGAAGATGGTCAGGTGGGAAGGATGGTGCTATGAAAAAACCCAAGCAAGTTTTATTGCTGTGTAGGATGGCTGTCTTGAAAGATTTCACATTGACTTTTTTCTATTTCATAGTAAGATATCCAAGCATGATTGGAAATTATATATTCCTTGGGTGAAAGTGTATTCCAAACCACATAATAAAGTTATTTTCAATATAAATATTTAAAGCTTCTACACAAAATGAAATTTTGCTGTGAGTAAGCATGCAGGTGGTAAAACCATACAATAGGACGAAATGAAACAACAGAACTCAAACTACTTAGTAGAACCAGCAGGAATACTCCCAGTCTGTCAAAAAGCATCTTTCCCAGGCCTGAAGAGTAAACTAAACCAATGGTGATTCTGGGTTTAAAGATGAAGTGCCAGACTGTATAAGTAGCTGTGGGTGGCTCTCTGCCAGGAACACAGCACCATCACATGAATTAAAAAAACCAAAACTACTAATGCTCAAGACAGGGGTGTGGTGGCAGAAAAGTTGTGTTAATGCTTCAGCCATGGGTGGAGTGGGAATGGTGGAAACATAATATACTGATTACTGTATATTATGTTTCTTTTCCAAGTCAATGGCCTATTACCTTTTTCTGTGGTATTTTTTGTCAACAAATGAAAATACATGGCATGAATAGAAGGTGATAGTTGTGCTGGAAAACCCACCAGCCTGAGACTGGGTTTGTCAATCTGTTCAACAGAGAGGATTATCCACTGTGCTGACCTCTGCTGCATGTGATGGGGATGAAGGAGAGCAGGAAATTGAAAGGCAAAGAAAGCAAAATCTGTAAAGCACTGTGGTAATTTTATTTCTAGTAGAGGTGAAAACTCTGGCCTCTGGACTTTTGTTTTTATGGCTACCTATAATCACCAACATTGTTTTCATTTCCCTGTTCAAAATAATATTGTTGGAAAAGTTAGCATGGATCAGGAAAAGACATCCAGAGCATTGACTGTGTCTATATTCAACAGGTATTGAAGTAGTTTCAGGAATGCTCAGGTGGACAGCAGTGGTCAAAAAAATTACATTGCAACTGGTCTGATTGTCCAAGGTTACCCTGGAAAAGATAGCTGAACACATTTCTGGGCACTAGGGACACAGTTTTAAAGGAAACAACTTTCTGGGGTGAAAAAAAAAAGTGAGGTGAGATAAGTGCTGAAGACATTTTATGTCTTTATCCATTGCGAAGGTCAAATACCTTTTGCTTTGCTGCTAGCATTGTTTCTTAGGACTATGAAAAGATAGGGATAAATAAGAGAGATGATGAAAGACATGTGGGCTGGGACAGCTGGGAGCTAAACCCCAGGAGAGGTAATGTATCAGTCTGTTGTGATGCAGAGGGCATCCTTCTTGCAACCCTGTTATGTTTCTATCACTTCAGGAAAGGAAGGTCAGTAAATTACAGGATTAAAACTTTTAAAGAAACATAGTGGAACCAAATGTTATATGCTGTCTGCCTTACTGGAAATCTGTTTTCTCTTTTAAGGAGGGATGCCCTTGAATATTACTCACAACCAGAGGGCCTCAGAAATGTGTAAGGCTGAATAATACTGGAGGATCTTTTCACAAGGGTTAGCTTCTCTAGTTAGAACTTCCAAGGTCCTTCAACAGCAAACCAGTTTTAACAATGCACTCAGAAATTTCTGTAATAGAGACATTTGAGAGAATGGTATAGATCCAGCCTCAGTCCTGTTTTCTTCATGTATCCTGTTCCAATTTGAGCAGCAAAGCATGTTGCACACATCTATGCTAATTAGAGAAGCTTTTTGGATAGGGCTTTGGAAAGTTTCTTTGTGCAACCATGACATCAATATTGTAATGGTTTCCAAACAATTGACATAAGTGTGCATGATAATGGGAAAAGTCAACTGTTTATTCCTCTCCATTTTAAAATATTTGGAGATGATCAGATTTTTCTCCAAATATCATTTGTCATTTTATTTGAAGAAAACTTGAAAGATTTTTTTTTCAGTTTTGAAAATATATTCTACCTCATTAACTAGAGGTTTGTAAAATCTGCAGTTGCACTTCAGTATCATGTAAAGACACATTTTATAAAATGCATTTTTGTTGGTCTGTTTTGTTAAAAATGTGGTTGCAGAAAATGTGCAATGAGAAAGGATAAACAAACATGTAAAATCCTAGTTTCCTCGTATGCTCAACTGGACTGTTGAATAAAGTACAGATAATTTAGTTATTTTTCATGTTCCTCTGACTGGGTAAGAACTTGTGTATCTTATGGAATGTGTAACTATCTACTTTACTGATTGTATGGGTGCAATTTTCCATGTGCATACTTAAAGCTTCAGATTAATAAGGGAAAAGGAAAAAAAAAGAAAAAGTGTCCATCTAAATGCTGCATTTTAAGTCCAAATCAATAGTTTCCATCTTGACAGATGCCTACACTTCATTATTTGGAAAGCTGAAACTAGAGAGGACCAGAATTATTCGGTGGTAGGCGGGCAGTATTTTGTTGTAGAAAACAGCACTGCAAGTGGATGAATGGCTGTAACACAGACTGAAGTTCTCAGTTTCCAGTTTCTTCCCTGCCAAGCAAATATTATAGTCATTATAATAATAAATATTGTGGAGTCTACTGGCTCCTATATATTCCACTGAAGGGTGACTTGAAATGGGCTTTAGATTAGAACTTTTTTAATATGAAGAGATTTCACAAAAGAAATAACTTCCACTGGGTTCTATTTACAAGCAGTTAGAAGGTATAAGTTGTACTACTCAGCCTTCTATCTGGCTGAAAATAATGTGGCTTTCAGAGTAGTGTTTGGAAAAAAATCCATCAGTTGAGAAGCGGAGATTCTATTCACAATCCTTGAGGTCAAGGTAGTATCATAAAACTTGTATGCACACAGTCAGTTTTCAATCTGAGCCTCAACATCATAATTTCAGATGTGGTGAAAGTGATGGGTAAGTTATGGGCTAGTTGAAAACTACACAAACTTGGATTTATTATTTGGGGAATGTAGAAAATGTTGTACTTGCAATTTGCTTTGACACTAGACTGAAACAAATGCAACTTGCTCATTCTTTTTTGGTTTGTGGCAGAGAAAATGAAAAACAAAGCCCCTTTGGTACAATTCCTACAAATATACTTTGTTATTGAACTGTCCTCAAAGGTCTAATTCTATTTAAGACTTCTTCAAATATGTACCAAAAAGCTCATATATCTCAGCAATTAAAAAGGTCAGATATCTACACGGTTTTTGGTTCTCCAAAGAGTATTGATACAGTTGAGCAGAAGAGCTGCTACCTGTGAGAATATGCTCTATAATCAGTATAATGCCTCCCTTATTTAGAGAAGAAAGTATTTGCACTCTTTACCACTGCTCTGGTTCTTGCAAAAGCTTGCCTCTTTCACAAAGCAACCTTTCATCCCAGTAATAATTACTGAGCACTTCTTGATTGTCATCCACCTATGGAATTTCATATCAACATATATGAGATCCCAAACAAATCTTTGGATGTCCTACCACAGAGTGTCCATCATGTGCACTCGTTACTGGATAAGAACATAAGACAAAATAAGTTCTTTGCTTACTGTACTTGCATGAAGTAGTGCTTGCTGAAAATATCTCCCAGTGATTTACTCATTTAACAGTGACACACAGAGGTAACTCAGAAAGCCTGTTTCTACCCCAAAGTTATCATGGCAAAAAGCCACCCTTCTTTAGCTTGATTTTATTGACATGGTCTGCAGCTGTGTCAACACACTAAGCTCAAACTGTCTTGAATTAACTGATTCTCTACCAACCTTGTAGGGATAGATTATGTTCCTGCTGCTCTTTTGAGGGCAGAGACATACCTTCTAGACTAAATCCTGCTCCATGTTCTTCATCTGTTATTATATTTAGTCTAAAATATTAAGCTATTCTTATTATACAGTTGGGACTTTCCCTTGAGCATCAACCAGCTCAACCTGAGAACACTTGTCTTAATCACTACATCAAGTTAATAGGCAGAGATGTCTTAAAAAAAAAAAAAAATCTCAAAAAATGTTTTTCCTCTGACTTTTTATTTACATTTAAGCCTGGTAAAGAAGGAATGCAGAGCAGTTTTATCTTGAAAAACATTGTCACTTTGTTATTCCCAGAACATGAGTATTTTGTTTTATCCTTTCAGAGAAGGTGGTGTTACGCATCTCTCTCCACTTAAAGGAATCTTGCACATTTTCACTTGCCTACCCAGCAGCAGAAATGTTCTATCCACTGCACACCTATCCGGAAGCCATCTAACATAAATATTGAAACAACACTGCCACTGTTTATTAGAGGTGATAACTCTGCTCATTTTAAGTGGAACCAAGATGGAGGGCAAGCCAAAGGTGGTATTGGCAGAGAAATGAGCTTTTTGATTTTCAGCTAAATGATTTTCACTTGTAACCAGTAAAATAACACTATAACCACTAAAATAAAAATGCTGACTGATAAGGAAAAAGTGTCCAAGTGTTTAAGAATTATTACTAAAATTTAGGTAAAATATGGCTTGAGACAGGTCTGATATGTTAATATTCAAATTCATATTTTTCTTAAGTTCTGAATTTATGAAGTCTAGGGAACTTTTTTGATACTTGTTCTTTTCTCTTCATTCTTTTTAACTACTTAGAAACATTCCTTTCTTGACTTGTTTGGTTATTTCCATTCCAATAAACATTGGTTTTCCCCTTTTTCTTCCTGGTTCCTAGCCAATGTGACTTATTTGTTTATGACTGTAATTTTATTTGTCAAAAGCATCTGTGATTACATCGTCAATGATGTTCACGTAGTTCTGGGAATAGACTTTCTGAGGTAACAGCTCTGGCTGGAAGATTACATAAAGAAGCATAGAATTTTTTAAGTGCAACTTATTTTCTCAGAGAGTAATAGATCCAAAAAACTAAGTTCCTTTAAAAATCTGGAAGCTTCTTCTCAGTTTCACTTAGGCCAAAGCTACTCTGTCAAAACCAAGTCTAAACAACATGCATGTATGCAATACCAAACACCTCCAAATAAACAAAAAAAACCCAAACCACCTAAAACCTACCAAAGTACAGAGGTTTGTTGTTTTGGTTTTTTTGGGTTTTTTCACTGTAAAAATTATGATAAAATTTTGTATTCTGTGATTTTCTTAGAATTGTGAGCTTCATGTAGGTGAGAACGGCACTTGTTAATTTCCTAAGCAGCAGCTTCAGAGTGAGATAGAAATGCTGCCTGTAGGAAGAGGGAGGCAGAAGACAGCAATACATTTATTTCCCTCAGGAAATATTTAAAAAAAATAAAATAATTTAGTGGATCTCTTGTACTTCATTAATTTTAAATTAGGGGGAAAATTTCAGCTGCAGTGACTGGCCATCTGTCCAAATAACAGCTAGGAATATAAATGCACTGACCCTTTCCCATCTGTATTTGTCAATGGTTTGTTAGAAGTACATCATGGTGTCTCTCTGATCAACACTGAATGTTCAATCTATTTTCATTTACATTACCTCTGGGGGCAAATTCACACTGATAAATAATTATTTGGACACAGAGAGCATTATTTATTTATTTTTATGAGTAGCTGTTATTTCTATAGCAATCATTTTCATAATTCTACTAAATATAACAAGTAACACAGGGCAAATGAATGTTTGTATCTAAAATTTGAAATTATTCAACAAACAGGAAAAAAGTACACACAGCCTATGTATTGCAGTCCGAATTGACTTAACCACGAGGAAAAAAAATAGACAAAACACTCATTTAAACTCCATAGTCCACACCCTGAGTAAATCTTCCTCTTTTAGCTGTGACACAAACCAAAGCATTATAAGTGTAGGGAGTTGTTCAAATTATCCCTTTCCAGTTTTCAGGAAATTAGCAATACATTTTTATGCCCATGACACACATGAGCCATAGCATCATTAATGTTAAATAAGTTGAAAGCAAAATGTGGATGCTGGGTTGCTAGAAGGTCCCAGAACACCTTTTACAGGACTGATGCTGTATTGGATGTGGCTGAGATGGAGTTTGCTCCCCACAGCAGCCCTCACAGTGCTGTGCTTTGCAGTGGTAGCTAGAAAGGCACTGATAACATAGCAGTGTTCTGGCTACTGGTGAGTAGGGTCAGCAGATCATCTCTCAGCATTCCTCCCATCAAGGGGCTGGGGGTGAGCAAGATCTTGGGAGGGGACACAACCAGCCCAGCTGACTCAAATTAACCAAAGGAATATTCCAAGCCACATGATGTCAGCTCAGATATAAAAGCTAAGGGGGAAGAATTACAGTAATTTCACAATTATAAGCCGCACCTTATTTGCTGAAGAATCCAGCCTACCCCAGTAGTGCGGCTTATATTCAGGTGTGGTTTATCTATGGACAAATCCCAGCGAAATGCCAACCCGGAAGTGAGAGCCGGCCGGGGAGGGCACATGGGGCTGCCTTTAAAGGCTTTACTGGTCTATGAAAACTGTTTGCAACTTGAGCACCTGACAGCAAACCCTGCGCTGGCGCGATTCTGTTACTAAGTTGTTACTTTGTTGCACATGGATCCTCGCTAAAAAAAAAAAAGTGCAGCTTATATTCAGGTGCACCTTATATATGGACAAATCCTGTGGTCTACCTGGCTACCGGGAGGTGCAGCTTATAATCAGGTGTGGCTTATAATTGTGAAATTACTGTATTTGTTATTTTATGTTGTTTCCCCTCTGGAGCAACTGCTCACAAACTTTTGCTTTTGGTTTGCTTTATTTTACTTTATCTCAATCTACTAGTTGTTTTCAATCTTATTTTTTCTCTCCTCTCTCACTGGGGTGTGGTGGAGTGGCTTGGTGGCATCTAGCCAAGGTCAACCCACTACAGATGAATGAAAGAGAGGGCTTTGGCAACCACTGGATTTGTTACTTCATGGCTCAACATCATTTTGCCTTGAAGTCCAGGATGAGGCTGCATTTTTCCAAACACAGCCTGCACAATATTTCATTGCCAGTGAGAGCTCCTACAGACAGTAGTGTACTAGAATTTTGTGGTCTGCATATACTTTTGTGTATTTCAAAATACTAATGGTGCAAAAGAAAAAAGAGTACTTTTTTTGAAGAAATGGGAATGACATCTGCTTGTGAATGCACAGCAGAGGTTTTTGGCAGATTTTTTATTCTTATTTATTTATTTCCTCATTCGATCCAGATAATCCATTGAATTTGTATGAAAAGAATAGAGTGAGACAGAAGGGAAAAAATAGTTGTAACCAAACTAAATAAGAAATTAGGTTTAAAATATGTAGTTTAGAATTTAACCTCTTCTGCAACACAAATAAAGAAAATCAGCAAATGCTGAAAAGTTCTTTTAAAATTCTATACTAAGAGTTGTTGGAAAAGTTAAGGAGAATTGACTTATAACCCTTCAGGGTGTGTTGAAATACAATAAGTGTAGGGCACTCCATGGCAGAAGTAAAAGATGAGGAAAAAAAATTTCAAGGCTTCAAATATTATCAGTTGAACAGATTTAGATTTGTACCTGCTGAAAACTTAATGTCTGATAAGAATTCATATTCTGTGCTAGTTAATGTTGTTTGAATCTGGATTTTCATTTCACACTTATTATCTCTGATTAGAATTGGAAATTGCAAAGATCTGTGCCTCAGGTATTTTGTTGCCCAAGGAGATAAGCCCATAATTTCTTTATTTTAAATTTCCACACTTTGTTCCATGATCATTTTTCTCCTTGAAAAAGAATAAGGCAAATAAATACAACTGCAAAGCACATAATTTTTTATTCTTGGTGTTATTTTCTAGTACTTTTAGTAAGTACCACACTTGCTGTGAGCTAATCAGCCATGTAAATTTCTTAGTTTAAAATACTTTAGATTTTATGTGGTAGATCTAATTTACACTTTGAACTCCACATTAGTTTCTGAAAGTGTTCAGTACTTGAACTTTTTATCAAAAACCTAAAAAGATTGAACTTAGGGGCAAGATCACTATTCATGTCTAGTAAAACAAACACACCCGTGAGTTAAATTGACAGTAATTTCACAATTATAAGCCACACCGGATTATAAGCCGCACCTCCTGGTAGCCGGGTAGACCACAGGATTTGTCCATATATAAGCTGCACCTGAATATAAGCCACACCGGGTTTTTTTTGGGGTTTTTTTTTTTAAGTGAGGATCCATGTGTAACAAAGTAACAAATTAGTAACAGAATCGCTGCCAGCTGGGTTTGGTGTCAGGTGCTCAAGTTGCAACAGTTTTCACAGACCAGCAAAGCCTTTAAAGGCAGGCCCAGGCACCCTCCCTGGCTGGTATTTCACTGGGATTTGTCCATAAATAAACTGCATCTGAATATAAGCCACACTACTGGGGTAGGCTGGATTCTCCAATGAAAAAGGTGTGGCTTATAGTTTTGAAATTACTGTAATCTAATAATATCTGTTTCTACAGGGTATTATTAGGTTGTACTAGTGGTATCCAGGTAGATGAGCTCCTCTGCTTTGTGACAGAGCTTCAGGAGATCAGTAGATTGATGAACATAAGGAGGAATGAGAGAGTTGCCTGCTGAAATCACACCCTGCATTCCCTGACAGTGATATGGCCAACAGGCACACAGAATGCTTGCCCATGGAGGATTCCCTATATTCTCTCTGCCTGGATAACATGGGATTGAAGGCACAGGGGACGATGAAAATTCCTGCCATGCACAGGTGTTTTATGTTTAGAAGCACTTGCTACTTCTTCATACCTAATCTAAATATTTTTGAACTTTAAAACTCTGAACATTTATTAAGTCTTTAAGAAAACCTGTTATGCCTTCAGGAAAATAATTACCTATTTCACTAAATGTGACACAATCAAATGAAACTCACTGCAGAGCAAAATACCCTTGAGGAACCAAACCATAAACATCTCTCTATGTGCAACTGGGAAACAATTTTTCAGTTGGTATCAAAGTTACTTAAAAGAACTTAGCACATTACTAAGATAAATCAGATGCATGTTGATTTTATCTTTGCCCTACTAGAACTGTAATATGAATTAAGAAGGAAGGAGATAAAAATTGTTTTAATGATAAATGAATATTGGGATGGAAAAATTATATTGAGAGTATGTTTATATGATGCCATGGTATCACTTTTACAAAGTGATTTCTGCTGGAGGGACACTTTCAGATAAGGCATATAAATTAGGATGCCTCCAGGGACTAGTTTTTCATTCTATGTGAAACCAAGAAAGCATTATGTGTCAAAAAGGAGTCTGCAGGGACAAACAGGCTCATGCTTAGTTAAGGGAGAAACTGCCATAGGGAAGGAAGTTAGATACATGAACTTGATATCCAGCAGAGAAGCTGGTCTGATATCACTAGTAATAAAACCCATCTAGTTCAGCCCTTGGTTGGAAATGCTAAGTGATGCTGAGAAAAAATGTTCCAAGGGTCATCTTTAGAATTTTTCAAAGTTAGATGTGACCTTTTTTCTTACTGTATCAAAGTGAAGGAAAGTAATGTAAAGAACAGTAATCATTTCCCTCCAAAAAAAACCCCCAAAACTAAAACAAACAAACAAACAAACAAAAAAATAAACCAAAACCAAACCAAACCAAACCAAGAAAAAAACCTAAAATAATTCTGGTGGAAATCTATCTACATATGAAAGCACTGTTGTATTCTCTGTTACAGTTAACTGAGTAAAGACAACCCAGCCAAAAAGCATACTCTGACCTCTGCACCCACACTTCAGGAGGAAATCTACTGAAATGTAAAGGATTCAGAAAAAGGAAAAAAAATACTGGGAATAGGAGCTCCTGCTGATACATTCTATAATGATTTAAAATTAAAATTTTAGCTGATATTATTCAAGTCCTACTCTGGTGGTTCTCCAAAGTGACTGTTCTAGGATTGGGATGAAAAAGAGTAGCAAAGCAAATAAGCAATGGGAAAAACTAAGAAATAATGCCATTTAGTCAGATGGCTTCATGATATCTGAAACATAAATCCAGTGGGGCTATTGCAGCCACTTCTGAAATATTTGCAATCTTTTTTTGCACTCTTTTGTGTTTCTTTGAAGCAGCTTCATTTGGAAGCTTTCCAGAGCTTATTTGATTTTAAAATCAATTACTATTGGTTTTTCTTGTAATATCGCTCTTAAGTTTCTTTTCTCTTCATCTACTTTTCTACTTCTATTCTGTTCATTCTCCATTCACTTTTAGACACAAGGCTAAAATGGGTACTTTTGCATTTTCTTTGCCAGAAACATAAAGTGGTCTGTATTAATAGAAATAGTGTTTTTACTTCCACTTCTTCATTTCTGCAGAGATATTGAGTAGATGGTGAATAATTTAATATGCCAGGACTGTTGGAAATCAAGAATTTATTCCAGTGTTTCATTTTACGGCCATAAACACTACTGGTTGTGACAAATTGCTTTTAGGAAGTGAAAGAATAACAGATGTCTTGCAGCTCTCACCACCAACAGCTAATTTGGCTAACAGAGTCAACACTATAAAATCCCTTTGTGTCTATAATTATTCATGTGATTGCTGGCATGGTCTGGCCGACCTTACCGAAGTTAATCATGAGAGATGGGCACAACCTAATGGAAATACTAAATGAAAACTCAGCCTTTGCTAAACTTCTGCCAGTCTCCAGAAATAAAGTAGAGGATTTTGTCTGTACAAACTGGTGAATAGATTTTGAAATGCTTGAATTTGAGTGAATTGAGAAGTATGAAATTGTTTTAAATGCAGATATTGCTGCTAGGTCTTGAGGGTTTTCAGGGTCTGGTTATGTATATGTATCTAGGTTATGATGAAGAAAACTGCAAGTACAAGTGAAATACAAGCATTAGACTGTGTTGCTGGATCCACTATATGCAATGATTAAAATGGTGCTGAAATCTATCAATCTAGTGCCAGCTTAGATTGCCAGCTTAGACTGCTTTATAAGAACTGCAAAGCTGTACTCTTTCTGGCAATATAGTCTGCTGTGTATTTTCCAGTCAAGGAAAGGTTAGAAATACCTATGTGCTTGACCACTCTCTGTAAGCATCTGTCTCACACAGGCAGTAACATCCACAACTATATAGTTGCCTTGAAGGAGGCAGTAACTTGTACTCCAAAGTTTCTTTTGGTAGGTGCTTTTTTGAGTCCTGTATTCATAAACATTATATGATTGAGCTCAGTGCTCAAGATTTTGAAGCAAACTCCTGTATTGCAAAATTCATTGCATGTCAGTCTCACTGTTTTTTCCTACTCTCTTTTTGTAGGTGATTCATCTATAAACAGTTGAGTATTGGAGAAGGAAGTTCTATCAGCTAAAAGGTTATTTGCCTCTTGTGCACAGTCCAGCTTAGCACCACTGAATAAAGTCCTGATCTAATGTAGGTTACATGTCCTTTCAGATTCATGCTTCCCCTGCAATGCCTGGCATATATGTAAAGTGCCTTCTAAATGAAGTCTCCTGTTGCATCTGTAACCATTTCCTTTATTCCATAATTTGAAACAGTATGGCCTGCACAAAGACTTTTTTCATGCTTGTGAATGGCAGTGACCACACTGCTAAGGGCAGGGTTGTGCAACCATTCCATTTTCAGACTAAGTGCTTCATGTGAAAAAAAGTAGTTTGATATTCGTTTGAATTATTTTTGTAACTCATGTCTTTTTTCTCTTTCTGATCAAGCCTGTGTACTCTATACAATTGTGTTTTTCTCTTCTTGATGCCTCCTTCTGTTCCTTGTTCATGGCCTTAGCTGTTACCTTTTCTTTCACATGATTACTGACAGGGATTTGAAATGGAAGGGACTGTGCTGTGAAGCTAAGATATTTCTGGAGGTGAAAGTTCCCTCAATATAATTCAGCCTATGCTATGTCTTTTCTTTAAGTCTGCAGCAGCTGAAATCAAAAGGGACAAAGACAAAGCATTTTTAGAACACCATAAGATAGTAGGAGTAATCTGGGCTTTCTGGAAGGAAAGAAGCAGAATAGCCTTTGGCTGGAATACATAATGACTTACTTCATACCTATGCCTATTTTTTGAGAGAGATTTTTCAAGAGACTAAGAGAAACAGACATGCCCAAATGACATCATAAATGATGATAATTGTGCTATTTTGTGGTGTTGGTTTCATCAAATAACTTTTCAAAATTCAAGACAAACATGAAAAAATACTTCATGTATTTATTTTATAAACCTATTTTGATATTTTTCTCTGGTGATCTGTCTTAGTATTTCAGGAATAAAAGTTGTGAAATAGAACCAGGCATTAACAAAAGTATTTCAAAAAGATATTAAAGAAAATTAGAAGACAGAGCTGTGGTGACCTATGCTTTCAGGCCTGAAACTGGTGTTTTCTACAGCTGGAATTCATCTCTCAGCTGTCCAAACTGTAGCTGAAATGTGAGTTGGAGCATTCTGGAATAGCACTGGGGAAAGTGAGCTGTTGCTTCTCGGTTGCTATACACCATATAGCGTGTTGTCATGTCTGCAATTACAATGCAGTGGAGCACAATGGACACCTCAGACAACGCACTGAAATTTGCCAAGTCCCTCAGAATGATGAGGCGGTCTATGAGCAGCAGGGAGGCATTATTGGATGTGGTCTAACTATGAAGGTATTGCAAGGATTTTACAATGCTAGTCAGTATCAGTGTAGACAAATTTTATAGTGATTCACAGCATCCTTTTAGTGGCAGTGAATGTAAATATTGAGATACACATAAAAGGCAGATATCTCAGTGGTACCTGCTCAATACTGGTGTTCATGTGGGGAATAGTGATACTCTGTCAATATGCTGCTTTATTCAACAGCTTTCAACTATCTTGGTGCCTCATTTATGGATAGGATCTTCCTTTCAGAATCTTACAATCTCGTTGAAAGGCAAAGTGCAAGAGAGTGATGCATCACCAAGGAGGCAGACAAGGGAGGGAGAGGGAGGGATCTTTTATGGGGCCATACGCACAGCTGTTTGTGTGCAGTGGTAATTCAGAAGCTGCTATTGTCAGAAATAAATAAATAAATATGTATGCACATCTGTCTAGGTGTTATGGTTTCAGCATTCTTAAAAGTTCCATCAATGCAAAATGAACATGAGCAAAAAGGCATTTCTGTCCCTCTTCGTTTCATAATTTTAAAATCTCCTTATAGGTCACCTCAGTGCTTCCTCTTACACCATGCTGTTGTCCAGAATTATTATGAAAACAACATGATGTTTAAACCAGAACAATAATCACTGTTATTCCTGGAGCACTAAGAATAACAGTGTTTATTGTCCTTGTGCTGACATTGTTTCCCTGTTGCTGTTCTGACTTAATGCTTTGTGCCTTTGCTGCTCCCATCCCAGTGAGCTTTCAGTGCACATTTAGTTACTAACCCTTTAAGGGCTAGAAGCCCTGATTTTTGTAGAAAAATCTGATTCAATGTAAAATCAGGTGAAAAACAAGCCCTTTTTAGATCCCATTGTGAAAACTGTGGACAGATGGAAATTGGATGTAATGAGAGTTACTCCAAGGGAAAGTTGCAAAAATGGGCAGAAGGAGGAAATATATTTGAGATAGGGAAGTTCCGGAATGCACAATATGCTTTATATGGGTAAATATGTGGAAGTAAGAATGTAATAGCTTATAAAAAAAGTTTTTAGATACCTGCAGTTAGGAAAAAAAAATCACTCTTATACAGAGTACAAAGGAGAAAAGGGTGGAGGTAATTTTCCTTCTGCCAGCATCTTTAATGAGTATGAGCATAAAATCCAAATATATTTATATAACTATATAAATTAATGATTCCAGGAAAAAAAAAATTAATAAGAGTTCTTGTTTTTCTCGAAGTCAGAAACTATAAATGCCCTATTACTAAAGTTAAGAGAAATCTCTACCAGGAGAAACTGTTTTCTAGCCTTGTACTGACAACTCTGAGGTACCACGTGCACGGACAGATCCCGTTTCTGTCTCTCTTTCATCCCCTTGTTTCTGCTGGTGCATGGCCTGAACCCTCGTCCACCCCCTTTTTCTTTTATCTCGCTTTCTGACTGGATTGCTCAGGCTGTAGGGCTTCTAGAGAAGAATAACTATACGTTATTGCCACATATGGTAAGTTGAGGCCTTTTGGCAATGCTGTGATATATATGTTCTGGTAGACCAGTTATGGTAGTAATTTAAAATGCTGTTGAAAACATTAGATGAAGGTACGGCAAAATACCTGAATCATTTCAGGCCAAACAAATCAGAGGTCACATTATTCCATACTTCCTGTTTATTTACCTTCATAAAAATTCCTTTGCTTTTTCCAGACAGCTGTGCAAAACTCTACATTTCTTTAGAGATCAAAACTTATGAATCAGGTTCATACAGATTGTCACACAGACCTGTGACACATTTATTTTTTCATATGTTTAAAAATTTTGTCTTTTTGTAGCATTTAGAAATCAGCTTTGTCAGAAGGAAGGGGCAGTAGATAAAAGGCTGCTGGTGCCTATGTATTGCTGTGGGTATAAACGTCAGACTAACTTAAAAGTATGTGATCAGGTTGTCCTCTAGTGGCTGCCAAAGAGAAGATCTAACCATAAATTTTGAAATGTTGCTGCAATGGAAATTAGTGCAAGTTCTTACAACTTTTCTTTCTGTGAGGCTTTGATAACTAAATCTCAAAATTATCAATCTCTGTGTGATTTCCATTCTAGGGGCAGGCTCTGCAGGTCTTTTTCTTATCTCTCCCTGAATTATCCTCACAATAACATTGTAAATTATGGGTCTTTATCAGTAGAAAAGCCAATTCCACATTTCTAGACTTTTTTAATGCAAGAAAAAACAACCCTTCTTGAAATTCTGTTTCTCAATTATACTTCTACCTTCTATGCCTCTAGTTTTAGCACTTTGGTTTCAGTACAAGTGTGTCTTCTTGGCAGTGAGCAAGTGTAGTGGGAGATAGGAGACTATTTCTCTCTCTAATTCCACAAGAGAGCATTGTTTCCTCCTTCCTGCAGCCCTGCACCTGGTGTGGTGCAAATATCCTCTCCATGGTAGTGAACAAGGGTCTTATATCCATTGAGGAGCTGTCTGCCTGAGCTTTTGACTCTTCTACTGACCTAAGAAAATCTTAGATTTATTTGGAACAAGTAGTTTTCTGAAAACAGTGACACCATTATTCAGACCACTGCAATAATTTATATTAAATTCTTTAATATACCTTTTTTATGTTGTTACCTTGAGATGGTATTCCACATATAAAACAAATAGAAAAATAGACAACATATTTCTGAAAATAAAATATTTATTCATAAGTGCATGTTCAAATTGTACAACAAAGCAACAACCACCACAGGACTGAGATTTCTGAAGATAACTGAGAAATATTTCTCAGATGGCCTTATAGAGGGACTTTGTGAGGGATCCACTGGCCAGTTAGCAATACCTGGTGTCAGAATAATGTCAGCTGAATCGGTCATTAGAGAGGCTACAAGTCCTGGGTTTTACCAGTATGTAAACCCATGTTATTCAAGACACAGTTAAGACTTCTCAGTGAAAAACAAAGACAGTAGTGAAAGCATTTCATCAGTGTTATACATAATTCCTCATCCAACAATGTTCTTAGGATCTCTGTTTCATGAATAGTGATGCAGCACAACACAACTGAGTTGCACATGGTCACACCTCAATTCCCCACAGCAGAGGAACAAATGTACTATCCAGTCCCGTGTCCTCTGGACCACTGGCTATCCTTCACCAGACAAGGAAAGCCTGAATGTTAAAGTCAATTTATAAACAGAGTAAAAGTAAACATACAAGATCCAGCAGTTACTCTAAAGACATATTCTATGTGAGGGTGCCAAATTCATGCTGATAAATGTTGGACTGTGGTTCTACAGAGCCATAGTGCAAAGCAGAGAGAAAAATATTGAGTTCACCTGAGAACATATTCAAGATTCCTCTGAGACAATGAGTAACATGAGAGTAAATGTTATATTGTTTGCATTTGAACAGGATTGTGCCTACCAAAGAGCCAATAATCACAGCAGAAAGCAGAAGCAGAAAATGTTCAATGATGGTAAATGGCTTCTGGTCATTGAACATTGTTCAGCACATAAGCCAAAAGTCCTTTAAATCTAGGTTTTACTCCTTTTTGCAGATTCAGCAGCCATGTACAGTCTTGCACAGAGTGTAACATAATGTTATAAGAGTAACATAATTTTTCTGATGTAATGTGTTTTCTTTCACTAAGTCAAATTGTTTTATTTTAGTGTCCATAGAAAAGCATCCACATTCATTCATATTTCTAGGATGCTGCAGGAGGGAGATTGCTCCATCTGACATCAGCAGTTGTTGTAGTTAGCTTTAATAACCGCACAGCTCTTCCTCACTGCTGCAGAGTTACTGTTCTGCTCCTGCCAGTTACATCTTCCTTGTGCTTTCCTTTGTCTCAACTTCAGCAGCTGGGCCTGGCATTAGAGATGGGCCTAAGGGAACACAGAGAGAGTTTAAACATTTAGAGTGTTCTTTGAGAACTCCAACAAATAAAAATCTCTCCTCCAGCTCAGAACCTAGGGTGTTAGATAGCCGCTTACGCCCTGTACATGACATTGCTTCCAGCTGGCACTGTCACAAAACCATCATTGCTCTCTCCTCTGAGTATGGGATCTGCAAGTCAACAAAACTAATGAAGGATTTCAAGCTATTACCCTCCTACTAAACATTGTAAACAAGAAATCTTAGAGAAAGTGTTTTTGTTCCTGTTCCCTGATCTCTCTGCTCCCCCCTTGCCCCAATAAATTTTCTTCCAACTGGAAGAAATAGTTTCTCTCTTTGAATAAAAAGACCAAATAACTGGTGATCTACTTTTATTTTAGAATTTCACAAATCAGTAGACAAACAGTTATAGAACATCATCATAGAGATGGTATAATATTTAGTGCAATCACGTGTACTGAGACAGAGAATACAGGAAAAGGAAGGTTTAGAAACTGTACAGTATTCTGAGATCTTTTCAAACTATTTACAGACTAGAAAAAAAGAAAAGAAGAAGCTGTTTTGCAAAAGATGCACTGTGATGTAAGAAACAGTTAAACAGTTGGAACACTTCTATCTATACTGGGTTTCAGTTTAAATAATATCAACTTTCCAATAAAATTAAGTTTCTTAGGAAAATACTTTTTTTTATGATAAAATGATTCTGAGAATAATAGATCACATATTGAAAAAGAATACCTTTGTAACAGTTGCAGTCTTCATGTCTTAAATGTCTACAGCCTATGTAGACCAGTTTCCCACCTAAACTTCAATTTAACTTTAAGAGATTCCCATAATACCAAACCATAGCTTAGTAAGGGAAGAGATCCTGGCCACAGAACGGAACCTGATCCAATGATGAGAATGGGGCAATTAAACATTTAAACGACAATGTCTTCATCCATTCGGGCAAAGGAAAATTTATATAAGAAAATATAGTAGATATACTAAGATCCTATGTTCAGGTCAGTTAAAAGAAGCATTTTATGCTGGGTAGCTTTAGAAATGAGTTCTATCTTAAATTGTTTTATTAGTGCAACAAAACCACTCATTTGTTGTAAAAAATAAAATGTCTGCTGGAAAAATTAAGTTTTGCTGAACTGGCAGAACCAAAAAGTTGTGTAGGCTACTCCAAAAAACATGAAGAATAAACTTGTCGTTGCAAATGAAATAAATCAATGTACTGTTGAAAGGCATAATGTAGCTATTAGTGAGTCACTTAGTAACTACCACTTGGGAAAAATAACCAAAGGAAATGAAAACATATTTGCACCAGTAAGGCTGTACTCTCTCAAATGCCATTTTTTTTTCATACTTAAAGTTACTTTTCTTAACAATCTGGTATTGTTAATAGCAAAATGGGGAAAAACACCAGAATGTAAAGAGTATTTTATATCAGAACCTTCAAATTTTAAACACAGTTTTAACAAATATAAGAAGCAGATAATAAAATATCTCATACACAAAAAGTTAATCACCAGTATTTTCATATGCAGATGTTACGAATGAGTGGCTTCCATATATGAAAATACAAGTTTGTTATTGAAATGAGATATATTCTGTCTGAAAAATGCTTGAGTTTTTTTACTTTGTATCTGCATTCAAAAACCTTCCCAGTGTCATAGTAAAGGACTTTTTGATGGATAAAAATAGATTCTTTAGCATATTAGAAGAGCTATGTTTTTATTAAAGAAAGCATAAACTGTTCAAGATATTGATATTAGCCAGATAGTCACAGAAACTAAAATTATAAAATTGTAGGAGCCCAAAAAAGGATCCAGATATGCAACTGAAATTTTATGTTAGAGGTCTACAAAGTTTTGAGGCAGAGAGATGAATAGGAAAATGCTCTTCTTCCAGAGGGTGTCTGGGCACCAACCCTGACACAGTTCAAGAAGCATTTCAACAACACTCAGACACAGGGTGTGCAGAGCCACAAGTTGGACTGAATGATTTTTGTGGGTCCCTTCCAATTAAGGATATTCTACGATTCTATTTATTTTTAATAATAAAACACCCTGAGAAGCATCTAATTAAAATAATGTCCAGTAGTACAATCAAGGATTGCCTTGACTGTATCTCAATTTATTTTTTATTTTCATTAAATATCTAAATGATACCAAATTACTGTAAGCTATTGTGGAAACTAAAAATAAGTTCAATAAATTACATCAGCTGAAGAAAAAACCCAATCCAGCCAGCACTAGTTAGCACACAGCTACAGACATTAATGCAGAAAGTACCTCAAATGCAAACTGATAAAAGTTGAAAAGTTTTTCCTCTGGAGCATTATTATCATATGTTTACCTGCTCTCATTCTTTCTGTAAGTAGATGCTCCTGGTCCCTGCCAGACTGAAGCCACTAGGCACTCTGTACTTCTGGTCTCCTCTATTAAGGATGCCCTTGTAATCCTCTTCCTCACATGCCCTTTTGAAACAGCAGCCCCCAGGTTAAGCATTTGAACCAAAGCCTACTGGCTGAAGAAAAATCCTGATTTATTCTTTAGAAAGTGCTTCAAGAAAATGATTTATAATAGTTAGCAGTAACTAATTTTCTAATACTATTATTATTAGAGAATCTAAAAGTCACATATTAAGTGACTTTGTTGCCACTTAATCCTTCCTAAGTAACTTCAAGAGTATCTATTAAACAGCAGTGCCTTTTGCCAGAAATCTCAGTAATGTGACATATCCCTGTGTATCAATTCAACTGCTGCTACAAGATCCCTGCTCCTTTTGTGCATCAGTTAAGAATCAATTACAAAGGGAAAGAAATCACAGGTTTTCAATGACACTTCAAGATATATCTTTCCTAAATCATGTATTTAATGTACAATTAACTAGTGATGCAAAAATATAACTAAATAAAAGAGTGCTTTGAAGCCATAATGTACAGTAATTTCACGATTATAAGCCACACCTGATTATAAGCCACACCTCTTGGTAGCCGGGTAGACCATGGGATTTGTCCATATATAAGCTGCACCTGAATATAAGCCGCACTTTTTTTGGTTTTTTAAAAGCGAGGATCCATGTGTAACAAAGTAAAAAATTAGTAACAGAATCGCTGCCAGAGGGGTTTGGTGTCAGGTGCTCAAGTTGCAACAGTTTTCATAGACCGGCAAAGCCTTTAAAGCAGCCCCAGGCGCCCTCCTAGCCGGCTCTCACTTCGGGGTTGGCATTTCACTGGGATTTGTCCATATATAAGCCGCACCTGAATATAAGCCGCACTACTGGGGCAGGCTGGATTCTTCAAGGAAAAAGGTGTGGCTTATAATTGTGAAATTACTGTAATAGGAAATGCAGTCCTACAAATGAAATTTCTGAGCTATTTCTGCTAAGAAGATAAAGCCTATTCTGAAATCTTCTTCTGAGTCAGTCGACAGAAGATAGTAATTGCTTCAGTCACTATAGTTTACCTGATCGATTCAGGTACATTTGATACAGTAGACTGCAAAGTTTTATACATGACTGCTTGAAGGAATCAGATTAATCTAAGAAATGTCAGGGCAGTGTGTTGAAGAGCTAGAGAATTTTTTTAAATGGCATTCAAGAAAGGAAGGCCTGTTTTTCTGCCTTTTTCTTGGAAAATTGATCACTTTGCGCGTGCCCATCTATCTTGATAATTGTGAGGTAATAACTAATGGGGGACAGGGGAGGGAGTTGTAATTAATTACCAAAGTAGGTGAAATTAGAATCCAACAAAAGATGCAACTCCTTTCTCAGTTGGATTTGCAGTTGAAAGTTCATGGAATCCTGAGCTGACTTTTTTAGCATTAGAACTCTTTATTAATTAAGAAATTTAGTTCCTGTTCTTCTCATCCTGTATTCTTGGTGTATGTCCTAGTATCAATCAAGTCAAAACTTAGGTGAAGAAGCCTGGATGCAAACATGAATGTCGAAATGAGGACTATGAATGGCAGGTGGTTTAGATAAAGAGTTTGTGTGTGGACCAGTAAAATGTTATATTCATCTGCAGTGTAATCTCATAAATATGAAAATACTTAGAAATGAACAGTTTGGAACTTAAGAGATCAGGTACTTTTTTGGTGATATTTTAAATTTTGAAATTGAAGTTTCCTTGCAGAATGGTGTTTTTTTTTTTTTCTTTATGGATTGAGATATTTCATTGTTTAATCTGAGCCCTTGGTTTATTTTCTCTTTGGCACGTGCTCAAGGAAATAAAAGTTTGGCTCAGATATTTTTATTCACAATAATATATAAAAATCACATCCTTCTGTTCTGTAAACTATAAGGCAAGTTTTAAAATAAAATACAAAAAGCTGTCTGGAACTCAAGTTTAAGCAAATGCTAAATACTAAGTTATTTTTGTATGAATTAGGTATTAGGAAGTATGATCACAAATCATAGATTTTATTACATTTAATTCAAGTGTCAGTGAACTGCACTATCTTGCTATATTATGGTAATGACTGCCATGTTGCAATGGCTGAAAACCAGACCAAGAGAATACTGTAGGGGTTTTTTTTCTGATTAATTTTCAGAAACAAATGAAATCATTTGGCACATGTACTATCCAGTGCACTGAATGACTACACTAACAAGAATTAACCTGATAAGCCAAAAATAAGTGATAACTGAGAGAGATTTAAATAATATCTGGAGAAAAGGAGCAAACTTGATTATTTTCTTCACTCAGCATAAGAACTGTGTATAATTCACATATTTTCTCTGATTTCACACTGTATTTTTTTAATAATAAGGGATTTATTCTACTTACTAATTGACCATAAAATTTAATTTTCATTTTAAAAAATCAGTTTAATTAGATCTGTAGCAGTACAATGAAACACCTTAAAAGAACCTGTTTGTTCATCTTTCATTTTCATATTTTGAATAAAACTACACAGTTATCTTTCTTAACAATTCTCTCCCCTTGTCTTTCAGATATAATAAAACCTACTCTGTGAGGGAAGATGAGGATGGTCAAGGGGAATGAAACTTAGCAAGCTGTGTCTTATTCTGGAGAAAAAAAATCAGTCAAGAAATTAGGGGGTTATAAGAGATAAGCCTGAAGAGCTTTAACAATACTTGTAGTAAATGGTATATCAAGCAGAGAGATCATGATCTCTGCAAAAACCTCTCCAGCAATATCTTGAAGCAAAAGGAAAACAAGAGCAACTGATTGGCACTTTGTTATTTGTATGGTGGCCTGACTGATGAGGCAGAAAGGCCATTAAGGATGATTTTTGCAGAGTCTCAAATCTGCCAAATATCAAACTTAAAACTGTGAAAGTTATAATGCATTAAAGAAAAGTTCCCAAACTCAGAAAGCAATGCATTTCCTAAACAGCCAAGACTTACACATATTTCTTCTTTTTTATTGCATTCCTGGTATACTCTTCATCATAATGTCTTCTTTACTCTCCTACAAACCAAATAATCATCTTCATTTATATGCAATATGAGCCTCCTGCCACTACTGACACAATATAAATGCGTTGCATTAAAAATTAAAAATATTATTTTTTACACTCCATCAAGATGAAAAGTGAGCCTTCATTCTCATTTGCAGTTCTACCACACTCTCATCCTTCTTGCCTTATAGCACAGGACCTGATCAGTAGCAGCCTGATTCCTACATACCTTAAATTACCTCAGCTGTGCTCTGAGCTTGACTCTGCATGATAGCAAATAAAGAATAATTTTCAAAGGTGAGTTAACTGGGCTGCTGTACTTCACTGAGAATCAGCTTCTTTGATCTGACATCAGAACAATAGAGAAAAGGAATGCATGGGATGCTTTATCTTTATGCACAATGCTCATAAAAGTTGAAGACACTAATTGCTTGGAAGCTAAGAGGTCCAAAAATTACTCTTCCCATACTATCTACCAACCTTTTAAAATAAAAAATAAAATGCCTGAGAGGTGCATAATTCTTGGACTCTTTATCCACTTAATTGTTTGATTTATTTCTTTTTCCTCTGCTGAAAGAACACCGAATTCCATTGAAATGTTTGGAGAGAAGGTTAACTTCCAAGCTGACTGAAGTCCTGTGTTCTTGTGAGCATTTTTTGTCATTTGAAGGTTAAATTCTTCTCTGAGAGCATTGCTGGAGTTAGAGTTCTCCCTTCGAAAACCTGTAGGAGCTGCCTGACCTTTATAAGTGCAAGTCAATATTCATGCTGTTGGAAGAAGCATTGTGGAGAGTTATCTTCACAACCCCAAGGAGAAGCACTTTGCCACAGGCAGCTCATGACCGGGGAAGACAAATCGGTGAATGGTCAGATAAAACTACAGTAGTTTCACGAATATAAGCCACACCTTTTTCATTGAAGAATCCAGCCTAGCCCAGTGGTGCGGCTTATATTCAGGTGCGGCTTATCTATGGACAAATCCCAGCGAAACGCCAACCCGGAAGTGAGAGCCGGCCAAGCAGAGTGGCAAGTGGGAGCCGCCGGGAGCATGAGACTGCCCGGAACGGGGGCTGCAAGTGTGTGGCCCGGCCCCTGTGCCACCGGGAGCCGGTGAGAACGGGGGACGGCCGGGAATGGGGGCTGTGCAAGGGCGGCCCGGCCCCTGCCGCTGGGAAGCCGGGCTGTGTGGGGCCGGGCCGGAGCGCCCCGCCCCCTCTGCCGTGTGAGTTAAAAAAAAAAACAAAAACAAAAAAACCAAAAAAACGCGGCTTATATTCGGGTGCGGCTTATATATGGACAAATCCCATGGTCTTCCCAGCTACCAGGAAGTGCGGCTTATATTCAGGCGCGGTTTATAATCGTGAAACTACTGTATTTTAACTGGACTTAAAGAATCTCTTTTACACAGCTTAGGTTCTATTTCAAAGTCTACAGACCTGTAGCATCTACTACTCTCCTCTAAATTTCAACAAAATCAATAGAAAACAAAATTATTAGGAGGGGAGAACTTTAAATGTTTTGACCTCTGGGTCCTTCTCTGTCAAATTTAGATGGATGTAACAGAAGAATACATGAAATAATTTTCTATTGACCTTATCGTCTACCTGACATAAATTCCAAAGAAGTTTAATATCAAAATCACTTGATGAAAAAGTGTAGTAACATACAATACTTTGAATTCAACACTGCACCTCAGGGTTTCTGCTTCCCCAACAGAAACACTGGGAGTTTAAAATATAATATCAATAATAAACACCTTCATCTCTAGTAAGACTCCCAAAACAATAGCAGCTTTTTTGTGAACTAAGAAGGCAACTGCAAAAGCAGAGGAAAATAAAAGCATAGTGCTGGTGTTATGCAAATATTTCCATTAGCACTTAAAAAATACAACAATGCCAATGAGACAAGGAACCAACCAAAAAAGAATGAACCAAGATGCAGCACATGAGAATTGGGTTTTTTTATGAAAAACAAAAACGATGCTCTGAACTTTTGAGAGCAAAATACGCTTTTGAAAAACTATTCGTCCCTCTCCTCTAGAGATCAAAGGTTACTAGAAAACCCAAACTTTTGTAGAACCTGTGGCTCCAAAGTAAACGTTTTGGACCATACTTCCTTTCTTCTAGATATTAAGTAAATTAAAAGTCTGTTTATAATTTAATGGCAGAGAATAAGTGACATGTGCAACTTGGCAGAACAATGTAAACTGGGGCTTGTCTGACTCAGACCAAGTTTCTGGCTCTGTTAACAACAGAAGAAAGGAAAGAGTCAAGCCAGTGGAAATTTTGCAACTTAGCTAATATAATTAATATAGCATTTCATATATATTTTTTTAAGCTGTTTATTCAGTCCTGTGGCTTATGACCTGGCTTATGTTTTGAAACATCTGTTACTGCCTGCAACCAAGGCAACCAGCAAACATTGGAAATTTCATAACACTTTTGGAATGTTAAAGTATTATTTGTGGGAACACCCTACAACTCAAAAGGATTTTAACTAAAAACTGATTAATTTTAGGTCAAAGACTGCAGATATACTCATGTCCTTTTCTTCAATTATGCAAGACTCTATCTTCCCATATAAAGATTAACTACTTCGTCTTACACATAATTTTAATGTGATTTGGTTTAAAAAAAAAACAACAAAAACTTGCAGAAAATATATGCATTTAATTTTTAGCTGTCATGCCAAATAAAGAATTTCTGCAGAAGTTTCTGTCTCATACTGTTATGTGGATTTTTCCTGTCAAAACATTAATTCAGAAGTTTCTGGTTAAAATGAACAGGTTTGCATTTTGATACTTCAATAGGTTTGGCACTTTAGCTTCTCTTTATATTACTGAAGAAATCTTTGTTTTTACTTGCTACTAATTTGTCTATAACTGCATTTTCTTAGTCTTGTCTGTGATTTGGATTACAGGTTTATTCCCAGTATTCAGTCTTCTTTCATGAAGCAGTGACATGCTGACTAACCATGCTCAGTGGTCATAAACTTCTTCACTGTTCAGAGCAGTGTCTGTTCACTTTCTGGGGTTAGAATTATGTGCATCAAGGGTATTGCAGTTCAGCTTTTTTCTCATATGGATGAACTGGTATAACATGGAAGAAGACAAGATTGATAAAATAGTGAGAAAAGTCAAATAATGAAACTCAATGTCACTCAGAAAAAATATATACCTATTACTACACAATAGTTTAAATTTTAAATTACATAGAAAGATTAATTTCTTCCAAAACAAATTCCATAATCATGAAAGTTTACTCCATGATACAGTTACTGGGGAGGTATTATTAATTTAATTTATTTGGAGTCAAAAGACAATTGTTCAAAAAGTTTTTTGATTGAAAAAATACAAAAATAATAATTATAATCTGACTGCAGCTTTTTGGCAATGATTTTGTTACTCAGCTTTAAGGGATTTATCCTATTTTAATGCTCCAGGAGGAAACAGATTTTAATGGTGCATAGCTTCCTTGGGCAACAAATTGTATACTTCAGGTTTTCTATTTTCTTCACAGGAGGAGATATACTGTGGTACCTGAAAGAGTCACTTACTTTTTTCCATGTTTGGGCTATATTTGTTATAGCATTTCATGATTCCTAATTTCCTAGTATAATAATTCTTTTGATGCCAAGGGTTGCTCTCATTATTTCTAAAGCATGGTGAGAAGTCAAATGGAACATTCTCATATAGAGCAGGTAGAAGCAATGCCTAACCTTGGCTTTAGCAGCAACTTAGAGTTTAAATGGTAATAGCATTCAGGATTTGAAGCAAGACAGAACAAGCAAGGGGAAGAGTTACAACCCACCTCTGGGGCAGGGTAATTGAGCTTGTTAAGAGATCCCTTGGGGAGGATTAGAGTGAAACAACACCTTACACTCACAGGTCACCCCGAATACCAGCACAGACCTTTAGCTCTGATACCCATTGCTGGACCAAGGGCCATTTACTCACTGGCTCACCAATCTTGAAGCTTTCTGGAGAATGAGGCACACAAACTCCATCAAAAATCATTGTGTGGCATGCCTGTCCCAGTAGGTAGCAGCAGAGACTTTGACCCATTCCACTAGCTGGCATTGAGGCCACCCATTCTCTCCAGTCACCACCACCACAGGCCAAAATTCTCTGTGCCCCTGCACTGACTCCAGTTGGTGACACTAAATCCAGTCATGCTGCTTCTCCCAGTAGCTGGCACTCTGGGCACAAAAACTGTAGGACCTAACAAGACCATCTGGAGAGCTATTTTTCTACAATCTTTATTTGATTTATTTACACTGAATATAACTTCAATAGCTTCCAATACAGAATATACCCAAATATGGCTTCAGTCTCAACATTTCCCCAGATTTTAAATACAGAGATCTGGCTTATGTTGTTTCATGCCATTATCCAATACTCTTGCATCTTGTAGAATTAAGGTTGTAAGAGAGAGGTGCTGTGAAACATCTATAGAGCCAAGACTTGGTGTGTAATTCTTTTGCAACTAGGATATTGATTTTAATATTATTCCTGCCAGAAGATCCTTCCACATATTGCACTCAGGAATCTTGAATTGGGCTGAGAGGTCTGTCTACAAGAATCAGGGCATGAAGGCTGCCAAAATTTAGAAGAAGTGCTAAGATCATTTGGCCACCTCCAAAACTCTACTCCTTCTTGGCTTCTCCCACTCCTTTCTTTGAAGATCATAGTTGAAGTACTGAGCTGCAATAGGAAAATTACATCGCTTAAAACTTTAAATCTTTCCACCCCCTAATTTCAAATTGCCAAACAACAGATTGCAAAGGCAGCTTTGACTACTGTGCTTACAAGTTTCATATCATTTGTCTGTTAAGTTCAAGATGGAAAGGTAGCCTGAAAGCTGCCAGTATTTTTTGTTTATTTTAAAAGTCATCTCTTCCAAGAAAGATTGAGATAAGGTGGAAAGAACAAAAAACACAAAATGGAAAAAAAAAAGTTGTTAGCCAAGAGCAAACAAATTACATATGCATGCTACAGAAATCAGGCGCATATCACGAGCCCCTCCTTAAATAAATTCACTGCTGCCAGACTGATGGAATATATGCACTGCAGGGAGTATTGTCAGACTGCTGGTATCTCAAGTCTGGTTATCTCAGCTCTAGACTAGCCATTCAGATGTTTAATGCTTTTTAGTTTATCTTACCTCTGAACTGAAGAGATTGCTCATGCGATGTCCATTTTTGCTGTTTCCTCCTCGTATCTCTCTAATGAAGTTTTCAACAAAATTATCAATTAGAGCAACTTTTCTGAATTCGATATTCAGTCCAAGATGTGCTAATGTTGCATGTTCTGTTTGAAAACATTTTTAGTTTTGGATTAAGGGAAGCAGCACAGACAACACGGACACTGTAGGTGTAAAAGTGAGAATAAAACATACATCTTTGAGAATTTGATATATTACTCATGATGAGTAGGGAAACTTACTTTCAGTCCCTCTGCAACTGGCACAATGATCAGGGATGTCTGGAAATTTGACTTTCTCTCTGGAAATTTCTCCTTGCAAATCACCCTTGCAGTATTAGCAACACAAAGTAAATTGAGAAAATATTCCTTACATTTTAAGGCTGCCATTTTGACCAGAATGGTTGTGTCAGATTACTGTTTACATATATTGCTTTTTCAATCCCTGGATTCGTGGAAGAAAGAGACACTAGTTGCAAACTCTTAATGCATCTTATTACTTAAATCATACATCTCTAAATCTGAGAACATTTTTCTTTTAAGTTAAAGTAATAAATGTACAGAAATACATATGAAGCAAGACTAATTTCATTTTGCTATTCTGCTTTAGTGGCCAAAAGTAGATGTTATATCCCATAAGAAGCTGACATTTGAAGATTTTTCAGTAGTAGACATCAAGGGATTTGGTCAAAATTGGCGTTAATGAAATGGATGGAACTGTGCTGGCTGAGAGTCCCAAGTAGGAGTTACATAAAGGACAAGTTCTAAGAGAGTACAATGCCTTACTCTCAATTTGAAACTAGGACACGGGAGCTAAAGTGAACTAATAAAGTGATTACTGAAAAATGTTAAAGAATTTCTGTTCTTCAGTGTACGTATCAATTCAGAACAGAAGTTAATATTAAAATTCCCTAATGTTTAGACTATATTACCTTATGTAAGCTTGTCAAAATGAGAGAGGAATGAAACCAGAAGAAATTAGCTCAGCTGTTGTTATTTATTTATTATAATACTCATTTATTTGTTTCTAGTTATATAATGAATAATAACAAAATATTCTTATAATAAGGTAATAATATTCAAATTTATATATGTTTAGAATTCTAGTAAAGAAATTAACTCAAAATTCTAGAGAACACATTATATTTTATACAAAATATGTTTTGAGATCTACAGTGCTGAAAAACTGATATATCTGATTCCTACTGCAATAATAGGTAAATTGCTTAATCTGTTGATTTTTTTATGGTTGCATGTTATGTGATTAATTTACTCTGAAAACTCCTATACTCATTATATATTTAATATGAAGCATATATTTTTGGGATATAAAAGATTAGTAAAATTAAAACCTGAAATACTTTTGCATACTTATTTTTCATTAGAAACTGTAAAGGCAAATTATGTCAACTTTATCGTTTTTCAAAAATAACAAGTAATAGGATAAGGCATAGTAAAGGTAACTCTAAAGAGTATTTTGATAATCTCTTCATATATTCCCATTATATAGATATTTTTATTAAAATCATTTTTCTCCATGTTTAAGTCAGGAATTTTCATAGGTTTCTTATAATCAACTTGTGAAATCTTTTCTAAACTGTCTCTTTTTCCTAAAGAGTATTTTCAACATTTTCAAGGTATGCTTTACAGCAAAAACTACTACAGTAATTTCACGAATATAAGCCACACCTTTTTCATTGAAGAATCCAGC
>VRYO01001269.1:13352377-13377026 GCA_009812075.1 Sialia sialis | reverse complement strand
TGCCTAGTAAAATTTTCATTTCAAGAGGAATTTTACATTTGCCATCTTTAAAGTTCAGAATCCACAGATCTTATAATGCTCTCATGCTGATAATGCACTTCAGTAATTGTTCTGTACAGCAAATATTTTTCTGTGCAGGCTTTAAATAGTTATTCAGCTGAATAATACCACAAATCAGAGGCTCTATTTAAAATGCCAGTGTGTTCTTTCCATTAATATTACAGGAATGAGACTGGCATTATTACCAATGCATAACAAATGAGATTCAATGAATAACTGCAAGGCATGTTGCTCTTGTGTACAGCTGTGCTATCATAAGTATATAATTTTATTCACTACATCATAAGATATATATTCTGTAAGAGAAGAGTGCTGGTTTTGGCTGAGATAATCTTTTAAATATGATAAACAGCAGCTAAGGGCCACATTGTGTTGGCATATCTCCATTGCATAATCAAAGCTCTAAACAAAAAACACTAAGCTGAACACTGAAGTAATTTTTAAAGGCTTTAGAAACAGTCAGACTGTTTTCTGTCTGTTCTCTCCAATATCCACAAGAATGCTCTGTCCTATAAGTAAGCTGTTTCTGTGTTCCACTCACTCCCATTGTCTTCTGCCAAGCTTTGTCAATTTAGGATTGTAATATCATCAAAACAGTTGAATGTCTTTATTGCCATAGCCATCTCATAAGAAGGACAAGGTATACAGTGTTTTATTTTGGAGTTTGCTCACCAGTGTTTACACAGTTTCAAGGCCTTTTCTGCTTCTCATGTTGCTCTCCCAGCTAAATGGCTGGAAGTACACAAGAAATGGGAAGGGGACATATTTACCGTATTTTATAAAAGGGATATACCATGTCATAGTACATTATGTTGAGCAATAAAAAGTGGACAAAGAGGGGGGAGGTGGGGGCTGCTTGGAGTTATAGTGTTTGCCTTCCAAGATCTGCTAATCATGATGAAGCTCTGCTCTCCAGAAAAAGGGTCTAAACATCTCTCTGCTAATGCGAAGTACTGAATTGATTCCTCAGTTTGCTTTGCCTGTATGTGCAACTTTTGCTTTCCCTATTGAACTGTCTTTATTTTGACTCATAAGATTTCTCACACTTTTGATTTTTTTCCTATCCCTTGTGGAGAGCAGTGAGCAAGCAGCTATGTGGGGCTTAGCTGTCTGCCAGAGTTAACCCACAAAAACCATAAAGAGAAATTTGAATTAATTATCTCTCACCTATTACATAAAAACTTCTTGACAAACATCAGCTTGTCTCTAGCCAAGAAAACTTTTGATTTCCTCTGTGGGTGGTCAGGAAATGCTGCACCATACTGGCTGTCAGTAAACATAAACAAACTTGATGTAAGTTGGTTTCTAATGTAGTGTCTTCAGGAGAGTTTAAAATAGACTCCAAATGACAAAAAAAATAAAAAAGCAGCTCATCAGGGGAAATTTGGTTATTGATCTTTTTTTACTTCTTGTGAACATATGACTTCTCAGTCAGTTTTTGCTTCTACTCTTAAGTATCAACTCTTCCTAAATATATAAATAACCTAGCTCAATATCCAATGCTCAAGTCCCTCTAGAGTTCCATCAGCTTCTCTTGTTTCTGTTTCACCTACTATTCAAATTATTGCCATTGTTAGAGCTGCTTTCAAAATCAACTTTTGTCAATCACCCCAAATTTATAGAAAAACACACAAGATGAAACTCTTGTTCTCAATAGGCTGAAATAAATCTTAATATTCAGAACAGAAGCAGGCATAAATTGTACGGTATTGTCTTATCTTGTAAGGTGGGGGATAAAGGGTATTTATTATTCCACATTCTCTTGGTGGACATCTGAGTTTCCTTTAAGTGACAAAATTTACTGTAGTACACAGGACCAGATCACTGTGACAACAGGACAAAAGAGGTTCTTGTACACAGGCAAATTTTACCCTTTACATATGGCATAATTTATTGCATTTCAGTTTTGCTTTATTGAGTAAAAGGCATAATTTTCTAGTCCTGAAATGATGATATTCCTTTTTCCTGAATCTTTCTGAACCTTGTTTAGAGGGTTAAAAGTCCGTTAAATGAACTTCACAATAACACCAATTCTTTACTGTGCATATACGCTGATAAGAATTGAAAGGTGACAAAATCAGTTGCAGTATTTTATAAGAAACCTTAATCCAAGCATAGAATTTCAGTTAAAGAGTTACAAAATAGGGGACACAAAAGACCATTTTGTCAAACTCTGGATAAGTAGTAAAATGGAGGGAAACAAACTGAAAAAGTGAAAAACACCAGAGCTGTCATAGGTCCCAAAAATATATCCCACAGTTCCCATTATTAAATGCTGCAGAAAGGTTAAGTAGCACTAAAATAGTGTTAGACCATAACTGGTAATTAGGAAGGAGCCATCAATATCTTTTGCCTGAAAGCTTTTCAGAATCTAGTTAAAACAAATGAATTCAGTAGTGCAATAGTGTATTATTTAAAAAGTCCTAATAATTAATAAATAATTAATAAATAATTACCTCCTTATAGTCTCCTACATTATTATAAAATAAATTATGTTTCTCCTGGAGCAAAAGTCTTATGAGGAGCAGCTGAGGAAGCTGGGGGTGTTTAGCTTGGAGAAAATGAGGCTCAGAGAACACCTTTTTGGTCTCTACAAGTACATGAAAAGCGGTTGTAGGAGGTTGAAGTCAGTCACTTCTCCCATTCTACTGGTGGTAGGAAAAAGCAAACATCTTCAACTTGTTACAAGGAATGTGTAGCTTGAATGTTAGGAAAAAATGCCTCAGTAAAAGCATTATCATGCATTGGAACAGGCTGACAAGGAGTGGTGGAATCAACAGTCCTGGAAGTGGTCAAAATATGTGGATGTGGTGTTTAGGAGCATAGTTTACTGGTGGACTTGGAAGTGTTAACTTAAGTGTTGGACTTGATTTAGAGACCCTTTAAAACCCTATTTATTATATGATTCTGAGATTCTGTATAGGGAATAGTATTTTCTTTATTTCTTCCTTCCTTTTTAATGTGTTGTGAAAATAATTTTTATGGTTCGTATCAAAAAAAGAATCATATAAATTAAATATAATAGCAAAATAATTTGATATTTTTTCAACTGTTATATTTTTTGTTGGCCAGTTGGTTGGCTGATTGTTGGATTTTTCAGTAAGTTTTATTTACAGGATGAGATTAGAAAGATACATTTTTTTATGCGAACCCGAAATAATCAGTTAAAAGGAGTGGTAACATTTCATTAAGTACAATACAGTAATTTCATGATTATAAGCCACACCTTTTTCATTGAAGAATCCAGCCTACCCCAGTAGTGCGGCTTATATTCAGGTGCGGCTTATCTATGGACAAATCCCAGTGAAATGTCAACCTGGAAGTGAGACCTGGCCAGGAGGGTGCCTGGGGCTGCCTTTAAAGGCTTTGCTGGTCTATGAAAACTGTTTGCAACTTGAGCACCATTTGTGTCTGTTACTAATTTGTTACTTTGTTACACATGGATCCTCGCTTAAAAAAAAAAAAAAAAAGTGCAGCTTATAATCAGGTGTGGCTTATAATTGTGAAATTACTGTAATTATTAGAATGTCAGAATTTCAGTGAGTCACATACAGTTTTAATCCTTTATAGACAAACTCGTCAACATTCTATTAACAACGTTTTCTATTTTTTCACATATGAACTTGCTTTTTCATTAGAACTCTCAGTGTGTGACTAGTTAATAGTGTGTAAAGAACTCTCAGTGTGTGACTAGCTAATAGTGTGTAATTAGTTAATACGTGAGGAGGCATCATTTTTGACAGTGTCTCAGGAAAACAAAATCAAATCTCATTCTCAAAGTTATTTGGGAATATCCTATTATAGATAAAACCAGACTCTTTATGGACTCTGTAAGTGGTTGTGAGGTATCTGAACATCTCAAGTGTTCTTGGATTTATGCATTAAAATTACTTTTGAGAGACAACTGTACACCAACATGTATGTGTGATTTCCAAAAAACCCCAAGCCAAGCTACTCTTGCTCAGTACCTGTTGATAAGTACTGGAACACTGTCAAATTTCTGCATTTGCTCATGACCAACTTTGCAGACCCGTTCTATAAACCAGTGTCTGGAAAGTTATGTGTAAGCAGCTAAAATTACTGGCAATATAAAATGATGAATCATAACTTGCAAAGGCCAGTTGAAATTTGTTCCTAAACATAAACCCTATGTTCCAAACATATGCTTATTTTCTGACTTGATGTCTTATAACAAGAATTGTTGCACATACAGATAAGCAGTCCAGCAAAACACCAAAATAGTCCAGAAAACTTTTCTTGTAACTGTATCACAGATTACATCTTAATGTTATTATGACACTATGTCATGCCCAGTGTATTCTAATTGTAATCATGGTCTTATTAAGATAAAATTGTCAGGAAAATTATCCTTTGTTGAGGGCGACACTGAAAACACTTTGGTGTAATAATGTCTCTGTTTCATGTTTAGGGCATTGAGATGACATAAATAAAAGTATTAATCTACTTAACAATAGTATCCAGAAGTCATACAGGAATTTTTTCAATATGGTTTTCTGTTATATAGTTTCAATATGATATTATCTGTGTTAATGAGAATTTTTGATTCATGATAGGATTTTATTTATGAATACTTTAAACTCAACTTCAAGCCTAAATAATATTTATTTATAATGCATTTATTATAATACTTTTGAAGAAGAATTTGTTAAATTCATGGTGGGCATCTCAGTATGCTAACTATACTGCAACACGTTGAAAAGGAGATATATATCTTTTTCATTACAAAGTAGTTGGAGTTTCTTCATGTTTCAATTAGGTCAACAGAAAGGGCTATGTACTTTTATACTGAAAAATAATCATGCTGCTAGCAATTAACTAATTTGCAGTTACAAAAAATAATCACGGTTTCTTCACAAGTAGCTACATCGTAAAATACATCTTGAAATTAATGTTGATATTTCTCCTGGTGCTTTTTTTCTGAAAAATTTTTACTTTTTAAAAATAAAGCTGTTGGGTTGTCTAGTTATATAATCTGGCATTTTATATGCTGTCTGACTGAACTGCACTCACACACACACATACGCATATCTAATTAATATTGTATAAAGCTTTTTTATAGCTGTGGGGATCACTGTTCATATTCATTTTGGATTTGGTTTTGAATAGCATAAATTTCACTTTTTTACTTTAAATGAAAGACCTACATTTTTTTTAGAAAGCAAACATGAAAGCCAAAATGTAGATAAATTAAATATTCATGTGAAAAAGTATGCTCAGTAGGATACATTTTTATGCAAGGTCAAAGCCTTTTTATTTCAGCCCAAGCCCTATAAAAATATTTTACAAATTTTAACAATGCACTTACTATTGTCTGGAGCAAGTTTCCATTAGGGCTCCTACTATACTAAGTTAGAAAGAGTTTTAGATGTTTTGTTGGGCTTTTAGCAAGATAGCTGAGATTCCTCCAACTAAGAAAATGTAATAATAGTCAAAACAGAAGCACAATGTCTCATAACATGAACTTGTCTTTGCTGCATTTCCAGAGAACAATTCAAGTGCAAGACAAAAGATGTTTTTATTAGTGTACTTCCATAGTTGTCTCAGATTCATCTTCTACTCTTCTATTTTATTTGTAGCAGTAATGGTTACTAAGTAACCTCTGCAGCAGCTGATTTCTCTTCTTGTAACTGGCTTAGGGGATTTGATTTTCAGGTTTGGATTTTTTTTTGTTGCTGTTGTTGTTGGTTGGACTGTTTGGGTTTTTAAATTATTACTAGGTCATTTTGTTTTCCTACTAATGTTTTGTTCTCCTGAGAAAATGAAGCACATTCTGAATCAGGGAATCACTTCAGGGTGAGCTTAGAACAAAAATAATAGTCTCAATTCTTCAATTTTTTCATTTAGCAGTCACAATTTAATTTAGACTTCAGTTGGTACACCTTTGTTTTTACCTGACACAGTTGATACCTTCTATAATGAACACATCTGATCAATAAAAACCAAGAACATCTGTTTACCCATAGAGTATATCTTGGTGGAATATCTTTCCACTTCTGACTTCAGAGCTGAACCTGGGGACATTTCAAAGCGGTGAGCCTGAAAGCTACAATTTGTACCAGCAATGGCTATGGAAATAATTATCTCAGAAAATGAAGTGATCTCTTTAGATATTCATTTTCTCCTACCTCATTTCTCATTGTCTCAAATATGACATTTGTCTCTCTTTTTTTTCATAGATAGTGACATTATCTCCCCTATGTTCCTCAAGTACCACACCCCTTTTTCCCCAGCAACTTAAATGATGGTCATAACTGGTAATGCTCATATCTATTGTTCTATTCTAAATTTGATATTAGATGGCTCTGTTTCACACCTGAGGCAGATGGACTTAAAAATTAAGTTGTGATTTAGGAAAGATGATTTGGTTGAAAATAGTGTGAATGATACAGAAAGATTTCTTTTCAGGGAGCAAGTACTATCGGAATGATGTCTGAGAATGACCTTTTAAAACATGCAGCTGTTATCTATCTGAAACATTCATCAAATTAATGTGTTCTCTTTTCCTGCCTGTAAGACATGTATTATGAAGCATTACATCATTGATATGCAAAGAAAAAAGAAAACTCTGTCGTCGCTGAACATCTGGAACTGCAGTGATGATGCAGTGCAGCTGTTGCCTTTTATGTGAAGTGTGATACACAACTACACAGAAAAATTTACTTCCAAACTCATTACTTATGAAATACTGTTCCAAGATTTGCATTTCCATTTCATCCCATGCACAACGTTCAGAACAACATCAAACACACAAAGCCATACATATTGTATAACTAAGGTAAGTTTGAAAACTATGAACTGTCATCCCTTTAGAGATTCCCTAAGAGCAGCTGATCTTAATTTGTTATGAATCACTGAGAAATTCAGTCACAGAATCTTGTATATCTGAAACTGAATAAAATAGTGATAAATAATTAGCATGAAATGGATCAAATGGGGAATATTATTTATATTGTTATCACTGTTTTTTGCTGGTCTTTAGGGCACTGCTTATTTAATTATTTTCTTCTCTAGTTTTCTTTTCCTGTAGCAGAAGAAGCTGAAATCTGAAGTGAAAATTTTTGGTCTGTATTTTGTATTGCTTCTTTCTTATGCACTGAATTTAAATTAAAATTGAAAATAAAAATCTGTAAACAGAGAGATTGCCTTACTAAAGCTCCCATTTTTACTTAATCTGGTCATCCTGCCAAATGCCAGTTCTGCATAATTTTTGTAATGCCTCTGAATATCAGACAAATAATCACATTCTAGTTTCATAGAATATGCCCTTATCTAAATAGTTTTCTCTCTCCCTTTTGAACACATCCTTATCAAGCTTCCAGGGAGCTTATTAAAGCCTACAGTTTCTCCCACCCTATACTCTTGGCCTTTGCATGATAAATCAATGAAATTCAATAGCACTTCATCAGGGTTTCATCTGCACAGTTCCCTTTTCCTGTGAGCTTTGTAAGCATACATATAAAGCTGTATACTTCCAAATCTGTCTGCTTTTTTTTTTTTAAGGCAGATAACAAATACAAGAAAATGTTTCATTTTCTTACACAGGGATTAGTTTAAATTTTTTGATTGATTAACTGAATTGCCATGGACATTTCCTCATTTACAAAAGCAATGACTGCTCCCTGAAAGGAGCTGTTACCTCTTGTGGACAGTCCAGCCAGACACAGGGTCCTATGACTGGGCAGGGCTGAACTGCACTAGACCATTCCCCTTCACTACTGCCATCTTTAATGCTTCATATGAATCCTTCCCACACTATTCCAGACCAGAAGAAAAATTATGCTACTTCTCCGTACAGTCAACTGAAAAAGCCACCAGATCAAAGGAGATAATTTAGTGATTTAATGGCATAAATTGCTCACTTCCGGGTTGGCATTTCACTGGGATTTGTCCATAGATAAGCTGCATCTGAATATAAGCTGCACTACTGGGGTAGGCTAGATTCTTCAATGAAAAAGTGAGGCTTATATTCGTGAAATTACTGTAATTTAAACATATTTTACAATCTTTTTTGTTTATAACATCATTCAAAAACATAGTTCTTTTTCTTTAAAATTGTTATGGCATGCATTAATTATGGATAAAAATGTAATTTCATATTCCTGTGAAAATTCTTAGAGCTTTTGAGAAAATATTAAACTTGGTTGATAATTAATAATTTTTCTGGTTCCTTAAGGAATGAAGCAGTGATTACTTTCAGTTATGTGAAAATTTTTATTAATATTTTACTTAATTAGTGCCTTAAAATTGGATAGATTATCTTCCTTAAGCCTTGTTGCACTTTAGAACACTAAATCTTTATTCATTCTTTAAAACAACAAAAAACCTCTTCAGAACACAATTTGTCCACAGAACTATTAATATTTTTATCTTTCTGACTTGCCATTCCTGAAAGTGTAGGACAACATGATCTGCCACTCTCTTTTGTCTATGTAAGCTACACCTATCTAATCATCAAGAAGATTAAGGGCTTTTCCTTTTCATCTAAAAAGAATAAAATTCACTGTATTTGTTTACCAAAAAAATATGTTTTCCACAATAATCTGAATTTCACTACACTGACAAAAGGAACGTGCACTCTAAAAATTCTTCAACAACAATGATTCTTCAACAAAAAACACCTCATTACACAAAATTCCATGGAAACCACGGTGGAAATATAAATCCTACACTGCCTAAATAAATGCCCTATTGATAGCACAGTTGTTTCTTCAGTTGTAGCTAAGTAACTGGTCAGAAACAGCTCGGATAAAATCCCAGCTGTAGGAGCACAGTAATTTTCTGCTCAAAGAGATGCAAAAATTTATTTTATGACAAATTCTTTGTATCAAACAGGAAAGATTCTGTGACCTTGTTTTACACAGAAAAATACTCAGGATTAGAGGAAAAAGACGGGCAAAAAGAATTAGGCAAAATGTTTCTGCTTCCTCATAAGACAACAATGATCAGGCTTGATGGTAGTACTTCTAGATTATGATATACGAGAATTAAAATGTCTTGGTGTAGTCCTGAAAATAACAGTCCATGTTATCCTTTAAAATGGATGAAGCAGAAAGGTTATGATAGAAGTGGGATATTAACTGAAGTGCTTTTAAGAGGATCTGAGAAATTTCTATTGGATGGAGGTTGATCAATGAATATAAGAGTAAGGTGTGTCTTTACAGAAGCAGAAACAAAGCAACAACAAAAGTACAGACTGCGATTCTACTATTCCAAAAAAGCAATGTTTCTCATAGAAATCAACTCAGATGCAGAAAGATAAATTTTTCTGGTTTTATGGAGAAGTACCAAAAATACAGGTTTTTCTCACAGATTTTTCTAAAAGTCTAAAGCCCTTTAATATTAAGTTAATATTGGTTAACTAAAATTTAATTTTTCAGATGCCTTTCAATTATTATTGGGAACTCTGTGCAGCATTACCTGACTGGGAATGAACTTTTCCTGACCCAATATTCATTTACAAACTAGAGAACATTTCACTGAGTGGAGGGATGATATATAAATTCCTTCTCACCACCCAAAAGACCAAGAAAGAAAATGTTCTTCACTCCCTGGCTTCAGAAACATTGCTGTAGCTGCTTTAAATGAAAATGTGAATTTGGATGATTATTGTCTTCCTAGTGAAAAATGAGAAAGAGTTTGTGCTTCAACTATTAAAGTTTTAGGGCAATTATATAAGCTTGCAAATGTATCTCTTCTTATTTCTTTATAAACTACTCAAATTATGCCTAATCACCCTCGGAATAAAAAAAATTGAAAAGTCCATTTATTTCAGTCTTTAACCTAGAAAGTATAACTTCAACAGTAGTGTCTTTCTATGATGGTGGTAGAAAGAAGAGAAATAGACTTTATGCAATAATCAGGAGCAAATTAACTTACACTTTGTAATTGAAGTTTACCCTTTTTAACTTGGAAGGGTGAAAAGGCAAATCATTATGGGACAGTAAAAATATATTCTGAAAATATTAGTCACAAAGTGCAGTGTAAAATCATTCATTCAAGGAGATGAGAAAGATCCTGTCATCATTAAAATGTCACAAAATTTGCAGAGGCCAGTATTTCTTTGTGTCAGAGGCTATGAACATAACGATTATGCAGGTATAGTGCTGGGATAGCTGCATAAAATATTTTTATTTCTCATGACTGTTTTCAGTCTCTCTGTGCTGATTTCAACTTGTCTTCCAAAAGAGTAGTCATTCTCAGTCATCTTGAGGGCAACCAAGTGAACCAAAAGGTCAACCTAATTAAAAAGGAAGAGAACTTCAGTCTGCAGGGAAAAGGGTCTAGTAAATGCCAAAGGAGCTTGTATTAGAGAAGTGCAAAGTAAATAGTCCAAACAATGAAAAAATCCACATTGGTGTCAAAAATATAGAAACAAAAGAAATATAAGTGACCTTTTCCTACATTACACGTAAATAGTCTTGTCTACTAGCAGAGAAATATTGTTTATTAGAAGTAAGGAGTACAGCTTTCAATTAGGACATTTTATTACCATTTTCTCAGGGACTCAGATTATATTCTATTTTAATAAGCACTTTGAAGAATGGGGAATTAAAATGAAACCTGTTTTGTAGTTGTTTTTCTCCCAGAAGACATACCTAATGAGTTTAATATCAACATGAGTCATCCATCATTCCAAAAGCATCAAAGAAAAGACACAATTTCATTGTATAACTGTGATTCAGTTAAACTCACAAAGCAAGATATTTAAACCTCTGTGGCCTTTGTAACTTCTTTTGTCAAACTAGAATTTACTAATGAAAATCAAACTTACTCTGCATTCTTTTGAGTCTGGTTTGTGGATTGGAAAGAAGTAAAAGGAGAACTTCGGGCTGGGTTTTCCAAAATAGTTAATAAATCATACAGAAACACATACCAGAGAAGCAACTCACAAACTCATCAGAAAAGTAATCATCATCTGCTTCCCACTCTAGAGAACCTTTGTTCTGCAGCATGACCCCATCCTGCAGCCATTTCGATTGCCAGCACAACATTTGTTCAGGAAACTCTGCTTCCTCCTTTCAGGGTAAGATTTTTGTACAATTTGAGTATACTGGAGTCCAGCCTCTGTGATAGCAGCATTTACATAAAGCAGAGATGTTTAATGCAGACAGTGCAATGTACTGTGGCTGGAGTGCTTTGCTTCTGTTTTCAGTTGTCTTTTCCCAAAGTCATAGTGCATTTCCAAGTTGCACATGGCCTGAGTGGACACCGGCTGATTCTGTACCAGACATGCTTTGCAAATTAGCTGTGTCTTTCACAAGATGCAGTAGAAACCATTAGTCACAGCCTTCTGTAGGTTCTTCTGAATAATAATCCTATGAAAACATACTGGCCAATGTCTCAGTGTTTTCAAAACAACTTCTTATTTTTAAAAAGCTGAACTTGCCCTTGTATGCCAGGCATGAAAGAAAAAGAGGTTTATTTTGAAGAAATTTCTGAACTCATTCATCTTAGAGTTTAAAGCAAATCTTTAATACATTTCTTTTCATACCAATAACAAATTCTCCATCTCCATGTATGTGCAAAAGAAACTATCTATACTTAAAAATTTTAGCAAAAATAATTTTGGGTACTGCAGTCAAGATTTCATTAAGGATTGTACTGATAGTATTCACACCTGAATCTAATTTCTTTCCTTTTTTCTGTTTGCAATTTAGAAGAGACCTAACAAAAATAACTGTTATTGAGAAAGGAGATAACATTTTGAATCCAGGGAAAATAAAGTCTGCTGGACAAAAAAAAAAAATCTGTCTTTCCTTTGGTAGTATTTGCAATAGAAGATTTTAGACCAGTTTTGTCACATTATGGTTTAACAAATCTTCATTTTCTTCTTTCAGAAGACTGCATTATTGTATTCATAATTACATATTGAATGCATTAAAGCAACTTGAACAAATTATATCTTTTGCAATATTTGAATATTACATAAATCACAATTCATTCTATAATACATATTAACATAACATGTATTTTATAATGTTTAAAGCCTTTTTTTTTCTTTGAGAAAAACATAAAGTACAAAGATCTAAGTGCTTTTGGAAAATCAGTAGTCAGTGGATATTCCATATATTCTATAAACAGAAATTCAGACTATAAAGAAGAATTATTATATTTTGTACACCTAGAGTTTGTTCTGAGGCTTCTAGCAAATTGTAAAAATCTCTTCAATTTCTGTAATACAGGAGAAATACTGTGCAAACCTGTTGGACAGTTGTTATATTGAATCCCAGAGGCGGCTGAATTTCCACAGTCATTGAAAGGGCTTTTTATATACAGTATGGAGTATTGTAACATATTCTCAGGTTAAATGTATTAAATGCTTACAGAAAGTAAAAGGATTTATGCTTGCTTCCTTCAGTGACAGAATTTAGTGTTTGAACTAAAGAGGCACCTCATAAGCCCATAAGGTGGGAATAACTGTTATAAACACAGGCAATCCCATTCTAGCTGTGTGACATCTGCTGTTCCCCCCTACAGCTTACCTATGTAACAGAAAGGAACCTCAAGGACAGAGGAGACTCTATTTGATTTCTGCATCCACAGCTGTGTTAGTTATGTGCAGAACTGTTTTGGAAACCAAGCCTTATACTGCAAGCTGCAGCTAAACAAAGCAGACACTGAAATTTACTTTCATGTAGATTTGAAATGCTGTACACGTAGATTCTTTTCTGCAGTTGCCAACTCTCTTAGGATAAAGCTCATCTCCCCGCAATATAATGAAGAATTCAGAATCTTCAGGTTTCTCATAAGACTGGTCTTTAATGTTGCTATACTACATCTGCTATGCCTTCGTTCTGCATCAGTGGAGAGACCCTTAAATCTAATCTAAGGAGGTACCCAGTCAGTTACTTTGAATTCTGTATTGCACATGTGTATATACTACTGAAGGTTTCCAGCACTTCAAAGTATTTGTGCAATCTATTGCTAAAGCACTTGGCAAGTTGTCAGACAATAAGCTGAATACAAATGATGTTGATCTGATTCTTTCTTGGGGGCAGAAGGGTTTAATACTTCTCTTCAGAATTTCAAAGTACCAGAAACATACACTAATTGACCTTTACATTCAGTAAGATATAAAAGAATATTTTATTAATCTGCTGGAATATTAAACCAAAATGAATAAGTAATGATGAAACCATGCTTATTTGATGAGTTATGTTATTTTACAGTCTGGATTGGAGGAAATAAATATATAGGCTTTGTTCAGAAAATGTCACAAGCTGTAATTGAAATCTAATTTTGTATATCCTTATTTGCTGCAGCATAATCTTTAAATTATATGACTTAAAATCTGAATTTGATCCTAATTGTATCCATATAAAAGCATAGTTTGTATACATCTGGACAAGTTTGACAGTGGTAAAGCTCTAGAGGTATAGCTGTATGCAAGAGTGCCATACTGTTCAGAGGCACCCAAGCTATTTCCAAACAGAATGCTTCTGGAACTGGAAACTATAGACTTGGGGGACATATCTCAACTAACCAAATATGCTGAGAAGCTCTACATGTTAGCTCCTGGAGAAGCACTGCAGTAATACGGGATGCTGCACCCAAGTCCAAAGGAGTACTACTGTATGGGCTTGGTACTGCACTCAGTCACAGATATAACGCAAGACATGGTTACTGTTTGTCAGCTTCCCTATTCTTCCAGGCTTGGCTGATTCCTGAAATGCTGTTCCAGCTTTCTTATTCCTGTTTCTTTTCCAAAAATCTGTGTACTTTGGAGGCAGACTTCACAACCTTCTTCACATTCCAGTGGCAAGGGTCATCTCAGGAGTAGGGAGAGAATAAGGAACAATATAGTGTTAGGCAGAGTAGCAAACATGATTTATATAGCAAAGCCTGTAGTTGTTTTTTTGCAGAGATACAATAAATTATTTTACAGTCTTCATTGCAAACCAATTCAGTAAGGATTAGTATCACTTGAATATTCCTAAAACAGCATCACAAAGTAAAGTGATCATCAATGTACGCTATTTTTTTGCACTGCAGAACAAACACTTGACATATTTTTTGGTATCTTTCTAGTTTCATACAGGAGAAAAACGAAAGAATGCAGGATGCTTTCTGCTGAAAGCACCTCAGTAATTTCATGAAAAGTTACCCTACTTTCACCCCAAACCCGTCCAGCCACTGTGCCCTAGGTCTACATCTTTTCATGACACCAGCTAGAGCCGAACTCCAGACATCTTCCTGATGCTGCCCTGCCCAATGATCTTAATTCCCCTGTAGGGAGTAAGGGATGAACAGAATCTGCCAGCAAGGTGAAGCTAGTTTCTCTTCCTCTTGTAACCTCAGAGTAGTTCAGAGAAAAATCCACTGCAGAGTCCAGGAGCAAATGTTTGTTTGTATGAGATATAGCTGGCTGACTCCAGCGGAATAAGAGCTCAAGCTATGCTTATAAGACATAGTTCAGGTACCAAACAGAAACATGACTCAAATATTTACTTGAGAAACAAATATTCTGGTTTGTGAAAGTTTTGTGTAGTCTTTCTAAGCAAATGCAGATTTTATATTTGTTTAAATTCTAGTGACAGTACTTAATTATTTTATAGTAATAAAGCATGTTTTTATTAATGCCTAAACTGAATCTTTTAATCTTAAAATTGAGCTGATTATGTTTGTCCTCAGTGGATATAGGGACAAAACTCCCAGTTTTATTTTTTTCATATGAAAAATCTGCCTATTTGGAGCCAATAAATTTTGACTTGTGTTTTGTCATATCCTCTAAAGTTTTGTAAGGTGTTAATTGCAGCAGAAGAATAGAAAAAGGCAAAATCACCTGGAGGTAAATAAATCAAACCATACATATTTGAAAATTCATATTAGGTCCCCTGCAGGCCTTTTCATTTGGAGCTTTGTTTTCTGGTTGGTGGGTTTTGGGACTTTTTTTCCCAAAATGAAATAATTTTAGTTCCTTGCCTTTTTATTCATCAGTCATGTTCTTCTGTTCTCTTATTATCACTATTAGTGTTTGTAATTATATCATTTAATTCATAAGCCCCAAGTAAAATAATACCCTATGCCTGACATATTATAATCCTCTTAACATGTCTTCCGATGCATTTTGACCACTGGGATTGTTTGTTCAACTGTATTGTTTTGCAGTTTGATGAAGTTTTTATGATCCTAGATCTCACAGAATGTTCTTTTCATCCGTGTCTGTTACCTTGTTTTTCACTTTTATGTGGAATCACAGAATCACAGAATGACTTGTGTTGGGAGGGACCTTATAGACCATCTTGTTCCAGGCTCAACCACCACAGACAGGGACACCAACCAGCAGACCATGTTGCTCAGGGCTCCATCCAGCCTAGCCTTGAACACTTCCAAGGGTAGGCCACCCAAGGAAGGGCAGCATGTTTCAGTATCTTGTCACCCTCACAGTAAAGAATTCCTTCCTAACCTCTAACGTAATCTTTTTCCTCTTAAAGTTTGAAATCACTTGCCCTGATCCTATCACTATCTGCTCTTGTAAAAAGTTCCCCTTCCTTTTTTTTTTTTTGTTTGTAAAGTCCCTTTAGGCACTGGAAGGTTCTGTAAGTTCTGTAAGAAGGTTCCTTCTCTTTTGCAGGCTAAAAAACCCCAACTCTTTCAGCCTGTCTTTGTAGGAGATATGCTCCAGCCCCCTCATCATTTTCATGGTCCTTCTTTTGACCCATTCTACCAGGTCCACGTCTTGTGAAAGAATTGATTCAATTCATAAATACAGTACAAAGAATTGATTCAAGTCATACATATAACACAAATGATGTCCAGAACTAATCACACTAAAAGATTTGTAATAAGTCCCAAACATAAAATAAAGTGTGGAAAATTAGGCAATACATTCTTTTTTTTTTTCTTTATCTGACAGGGCAACAGTCTTTTAGGGTAAAGAGAAATCAGAAGTGTTTAATATATCTTTAATATAGTAAGTCTTTAGATTCACTTCCACTTAAAATTCTGATAAGAGTCACTATGTAAATAGAGGGTAATAAATGAGATTCCCAAAGGCTATATTCACCTGCTGATAAATGTTATAAAACATAGTTTTTGTTTACATTTTTTGTTGTAACACCTAATTTGTGATTACTGTTTACCTGAAGACTCTAAAAGCATTAGGGCTTTTTTTACACTGGAACAGTTAATCTGGGAAGTGCTCCACATATCATATTGCTAAAGTATATATAGCAGTATATATAGTAGTATAGTAGTATATAAAGCATATCTAAACACTTCTACACATATAGAATAGAATAGAATAGAATAGAATAGAATAGAATAGAATAGAATAGAATAGAAACTTTTCAGTTAAAGGAACCTATAATGATCATACAGTCCAACTACCTTACCAATTCAGGACTGACAAAAAGTCAAAATGTATTTTTAAGAGATTGTCAATATGCCTCTTAAAAACTCAACCACCTTTCCAGGAAGCCTGCCTGACCACGCTCTCTGAAGAGATATTTTCCTAATGTCATCTGAACCTCCTCTGAATGCAGCTTTGAACCATTCGCAGGAATGATAAACTCCAGGAGGAAGAAAGAAGTCAGCTGTGCTTGAGTTCTAGATCTAAGAAATCTCAATTCTACTCCATACCAGTTTATTTTATCCTGTTATTATCCTAAAAATATTTCTGTTTGGGTTTTATTCCCTCTCCAGAGATAGGGCCTGAGGCAAATAACTACAGATATTAAGTGGATGAAGTTCAGGCAAAATAATTTTCATCCACTTAAAAGTTGATAATGAATGTGAAATCTTAAATGAGTAGGATTTGGAAAATGTGCTTAAAAATACATATAAAATCCTGGCTTAGAGGAAAAAATCTATTTTTCTCAAAAGAGTTCTCTGAGACAGGAGAAGTAGAATCTGAGGACATTAGTTATTTCTTAATTGTGTCTGCTGTGCAGTATCCTAGAAAAGCTGATGCAGTGGTCTAAAAGTAATGACATTTTTTATATTATGACAGTGTGAATAACCAGTAGGCTGGTCAGCAAAATATTGTGGAACTAATTTTGCTTTTAGATGATTACATAAGCTATAAAATTGCTTTTTAAAAAGCATAATTCTACCCATGCCGGTTCTCTACTGTGAAACAATATTTTCTATACATTGATTCCACATTGCTCGCGCCTCATCTGATAAAATGAGACAACATAAGATGCTCACTGAAGGGCACCGTTGACTTCCAATTTTACTTCCACAAAATGTAGTGGCTGCAGATACTTATATAACATTGGTATGAATTTCTTCGTGCAGACACTGACTCACAGAAATACATTTTGCATCAGACCATTTAATAAAACCATTAATTCTGGAAGAGTTTTTCTCAGGTTATTTTACAGATTCCCATGCCAGCCCATTACTTTGTGTATATATACAGTGGGCTCTCATAAACCCTTCTGAAACAGTAACAGACCATCTAAACAGTATAACTTGTCTCATTTTTAGAAAACAAGTGGATTAAAACATTTGGAACAAGACAATTATCCTTTAATGTGAAAATAGAGGAACCAAAGCAAATTTCATTGAAAAATATGAAGGTAACACCTCTTGATCTCTTTGGGCAGCATTCCAGTGAAATCATAAAGTTTCCTACTACTTCCAAATTGTTGCAGAAGAAACTGAGGGAATAAGCTTTCCTGACCAAACTCATAGGACTACTGTGGTCCAATATTACTGCAGATGTGTTAATGAGACTTAGCTCTCAGTACATGCGATAAATCCCCATTCCCTGAAATGAACCAAATAATGAAATTAAACTTTATAACATGGAACTTTATAATCTATTATATAGACTTTGTAATAGCACAGCTTCTTTCAGAAATCATGTCTCTATTAATTGCATGATCAATTGTCTAATCTCAGTTGTATGATCTGCAGTAGACTGAGAAGATACATTCTCTTGAATTAGTACTACCTTTAAATCCATAAAATTTAGGGAAGTCATGGCATTTTGCTTTCCTGTCCTCATGTAAGACTATCTACAACAGAAAGAGACTTGGTTTAATGTGTTTAAAATATTTTAATAGAACTTATTTCTTCTGCAGAAGAGGAAAGTCAGCCCAGAAACAAATGGTTTTGCAGTAAATTTATCTTTGGATTTTTTTTTTGTTTTATTGATAAATGCCTTGGTTGTGTAGTTCTTGGCATCTTTTCTGTTATGAATAACCCTACCCTCATTTTATCCTTTTTAATTATCCACTCTGGCTTAAAACATAATCAGCATTAAACCAGCTGTGCAACCTTGAAAGAACACCATTTCAGTAATACATTGATAAAAAGCAAGAGCAAGCAAGCTATTAATTTTAATGGAAACTCTCCCTTCTGGCTACAGCCTGGGCACCATTTCAGAGCTGTATCCATTTATTGTGAAGTACCATCCCTGGTGCACTCATTATAGGAAAAGATTCCATTCACTGTCTGACACTGTGACTATCTAGATGACTGTTCTGGGCCAGTAAGGTCACCTTTGAGGTGAGTGTTCCCTGCTAATACAGTGAAATGACTCGTGGAAACACTCATCAGTTGCAGAAGGAAATGTATGTGGTAAATAAGAAAGAAGCTTAATACAATTTCAAAATTGTTTGTCAAGAAGAATTTGCACAGAGACACTTGGAATTTAATGCTGCAAGAGTCTTAATCATTCCGTCCTGTCTATCAGTCCATCAGTTATGAGTTATGGCCAGAAGATTTAACTGCTAAAAAAGTCAGAAATTAAAAACTGTATGTCTCCCAATCTGCTAAGATGCCAGGATATAAAAGAGGAATCTTAAATTAAATACCTGGATTTAGACTTGAATATTTTATGGTGTTTTAAAAATCTGTATTTATCTCTGCTGTTATCTAGCAGGTTAAACCTAGGGAAGCTGCACTAAGAATAAGAAAAATTTGAAAGAATTACAGCATTTTTCTATTAGTTGGACCCAAATACAGACCATTCAGATGGAGGCTTTACTGATCTCAAGTTCATATTCCTTACTAGAGTGACTTACCACAAACGTGCATAAAGAACTGATGTTAGAGGCACCAGTACAATCAAAATTTCCCTTACTACCACCTACAGTCACTATATTGGTGCTACAAGCAGTATGCATTGTGAATTCTCTGAATTTTGTAACCTACCCAGCCTGTTATACTTCACCCAAGAGTTTATTCCGTCATGATCATGACACTTTACTCTTCACTTCAGTGAGCAGTAAACTTAGAGAAAGTTGTGTTGATAGGTTTACAGAAGCTGTACTTGGTTTGCTTTGTATGGTGGAAATGGTGTAATGCTCTCATTTGGGGAAAAACACATTTAATTCTGAATTTTCTGCAGCCATAATTAAGTGTGCATGTACTCACTTAATATTACTATTATATAAATACTTTATATGATCTATAGGTCAATGCAGCCATAAGATGCATTAACTTCTATCTACCAGTATATGTTCATTTATATAGAATCAAGCATATATAAATTACAGCAGATGCCAGAAATATTAAAGAACTTAATGTTAAAATAATATCACAGCTACTAACATAACCCCAAACAAATCTTTCTCAATGAGATGATTTTAAGCAATCTAGGAATTTTAGATGCACTTTTTTTAGTTAATTTGATTGCAAGCTCTCTGGTTAAACCCCATTGCATACTTTGAAGATAACCTTGAAAATAATGTTTCTGTTACAGTCAGAACATAATATGGAGAAATTAGAAACTCTGAGAGAAGAGACTCTGTGAAGAAGTGTCCTATGCAGGGTCCAGGAGTTGAGCCCTTTTGTCCAAGTGTTCTTGGGTACCCTCTGCAGGTCCCTTCCTGAGTGAGGATCTTCCAACTCAGCGGGTTCTAGGATTCTAAGAAGGGGCAGGGACAAGTTGCTCTCTCTTCAGGAATGCTTAGATCTGAAAGAACTGACTCTGAATAAGTGCTATGACCAGGCCGAGAGCCTGTTTGTAAAAGTCAAGGACACGAGCAACCAGGGATGCCTTTTGTTTGGTGTCAGTCACAGGGGCAGAGTGTTGCAAGGCCCCTTTTTCAACTACAGGAATCATGGTGCTCACAGGCTTTCATCCCAGTGAGGGGTTGCAACCACCTCAATTACTGCTGGGAAAGAAATACAGCAGCCTTTAGGCAATTCAGGAGATTCCTGGAGTCTGAACTCCTGCTCCAGGTATTGGAGAAATTATCCCAGATGAGAGGAGTTACTGGTTTTGTGCTCATCAGTGTGAATGAGCTCATCAGAAAGATCAGAGACAGCCTTGGATGCACCAACCATGTCACGGTTGAGTCTGTGATCTGGAAGAACCTTGTCTGGGCAAGGAACAAAGTCAGGACCCTGACATTTGGAAGAGCAAATCCTAGCTGCTGAAGAAGATGGTGAATGAAATCTGTGAAACTGTCCTTAGAGATAGGGGCGCTGACCAGAATTAGCAGCTCTTGAAGGCCACTTTTCTAAGAGTTTTCCATCCTGAAGGGTAGGAAATTAAGCAGTGCAGGCTGGAAACCAGCATGGTTAAGCAGCAACGACTCCTCAAACTGAACAGTAAGAAAGAAGTACCTCAATGGAAGCAGGGACAGGTGATCTGGAGAGAATACAGGACTGTGGTTTGGGTGTATAATGGATGGGATAAGGAAAGATAAGGCACAGATGGAATGGACCTTCGCAAAGGAAGTGAAGAATAATAGAGAGGGATTCCATAAGTATATAGGTCAGAAAAAATATGCCAACAATAAAAAATGTCACTGATAAAAGAGAGGGGAGAACTAGAGGCAACCGACATGGGGAAGGCTGAGGTACTTAATGAGTTATTCACCTCAGACTTTAGGTTTCCATGCAGCTTGAGTTCATCTGTTAACAGATTTCTGTAAAAAGAAAAGTGAAAATTCGGCCTACTACACACCATTCATTAAGAAGGAACAATCCATTAGGTGTTGATTCAGCTCCTGTGTCTACTACTAAAGTAACCCAAAAGTTAAAAGAGAAAAGTCATTATCATATCTCCCTGTCTCCTGTGAGCTTTCTCATGTAAATCCACTGGCAGTTGCCCCACTCTGAACTGGTTCCTTCAGTGAGAGTGTGCTGGCGTTATTCCTGGGAAAAGAAAACAATACAGGTCTCACAGGGATTAGTCCCTGAACAGGTTACCCCTTAGTGGCTCAAATTGCTTTACAACTTGGACTTTATATTTCTTAGGCAGACTTTGAAATTCTATTTCATTAAATGCTTGCCACACTGCTGTTGTCACTTCCCCTACCTTTTCAGGGTATCTCTGGCTAATTTCATGTACAGGGGGAGTGAGAATACTTGAAGTTTGACAAGCACAGCCTGTGCCCTAATGGGTGAATGCTTATACCTCTGAGGGCGTCTGTTAAGTATTGTTCTCCCTTCCAGATAAGCACCAATTGAGCCTTATCATGTTTCCGGCTTAGAATCATAAAAGATATATCTTCTACATCTAGGGTTGCTGCTATCTGAGTTTGAGTTACCAGTTCCAGAAAATTTAGCACAGCGGTGGTTAAAGGCGCAGCATTATCCTTCAATTGCCTGCAATAAACTGGTCAGATAAGAGAATTAGAAAGGGAGTGTGAAACCACCCCGACAATGTCCAAGCAGCTGGGTGCACCTATTGTGACTGTTAGGTTTGCAATGCTGGGTGCTGAAGCTGTTAGTGGAGCCAAATCATCTGTAACTTCAGAAAACCCATTTTATGCTGCAGCAGAAATTCAGCACTGTGATACACCAGCAATTCTTTATTTAGGGACTGTAAGTGCTGCTCAGAGAGAGTGCACTGCAGTCTCTGGATTTCTTTTAGGGCTAAGATTGACAGACATCTGCTTCTCATCCAGCAGCCATAAATTAACCTTATCAGTTTGGCAGATAACACTTGCTCCCTTTGCTCCAGTGATTTTAACTCTTTGCTCTCTGGGTAGTACACCCGGCTTCAAAGCCTCCCATTACTGACTCGATATCAATCTCACCTGATTTATGGCCAAACTTTAATATCTGCATGTGTGCTGCATATGGCACTGTTTTAATGGTAGTTCGCTGACCTAGACAATAATTTGTGGTTTTAGTTTTAATTAAAGGGTCTTAATGTTACTTCCTCATTATTCAATGTCAATGCAAACTTCCTCATTTTCAGATATGAATGAACATCATATATCTTGCTCTTTATCAGAACAACAGATCTGTTCACCTTCTCCAAAATCCTCTACCAGACACAAAAAAATTGAGTTATAAGGTTGTGTTTCTGAAAATATTACAGAGTGCTCCATGTCCCGAAATTCTTCCTGTAAGATTCTCATTCTCTCAGGCACATCCCAAAGCTCTGCCTGAAGCATTCCGAGGCAGTCACACTACCTGCAGCCTCTTCTCCATTTCTTTATTTAAATGTAGTATATTTATTTCACCAAATCTTGTAAAGTTAGTACTATTTTATCTTCAGATTTCTGTGTAATTAATCACTCCCTTTGTGCTGCTTTAAGGGAACCAACCAAAACCGTCCTCTCTCAGATCACAAACTAGTTGCAAAATCCTCCCTTCTTTGCTTGCCTCAAATTCCCATTGTGTTGGCTTAGCTCATATTCCTCCTGTGTCCTTGACATTGTTTTAAGACAGGAAACCATATTCTTAATGTCCTTACAGCACTACAGCAAGTTGCCCCACGATGTGGGTGGACCATCCTTGGAGGTTTTGAAGTACTGATTGGATGGAGCCCTGAGCAATGTGATCGACTGAGTGGCGTCCCTGCCTGTGATGGCTGGGGTTAAAACTAGATGAACTCAAAGTCCCTCCCAACCCAAGTCATTCTATGATTAAATTAGATAGGAATTAAAAATTTTGTTTTGTCATATTTGTTAAAATCTACTCATGAGCACCCACTTCTAACAGAAGAGAAAGGAAAAGCTTTACCAGTTTTATAAATTTTGGTAATTTTAGACATATGTTGCAATTCTATTTATTTACAGGCTAAAAAAGATTTATTCCTCATGAAAAGGTAATGAAGAAGAAAATTCTGACCCTTCGAACTCTCCTGTAAACTCCTGATTTAATAAGCATCATCTTTTAACCCTGAAATTCTTGGGTACCCTGAATTCTCGCTGTATATGTAACCAGAGGAGCTAAGGGAAAAAATCACAATACTCCGATAAAAGCTGACAGGGATCTATAAAGTAAGTGGTTTTGAATACATGAAGGATTTTGATGCTGAAACTGTTCTATGAATCAAACCATGTACAATATACAACAGTGAATACATTTTTATAAAATCCACAAATATTAAATAGAGACTTTCCCCAGGCAATTGGTTCAACTGCCTTTTCCTTCCTATTTCCCCACTTCATAAAGAACATTACTCTCCCCATGGCTGTGTAATTGACCTTATAGATGGCTTAAATTCAATTCTGATCCTTAAAGCATTTTGGAATAGCTCATTTTCAAATCACGGGATGCACTGTCAGTCTCAGCTAGGCTGATATAGAAATGCAGTGATTTCTTACGACTAGTTTTGATGTGATCTGCTTACGAGCTGTAATGAAATGGCTGCTAAGATAAACAATGTCCTCAGGCTGAAAACTGTAAGCATCTAGAGCAGCTGTCTTCCTAGCCCAACGCCAGTATATAACACACATATTTCCTGATGACCTCTGCCTTATTATCTTCCTGTTATCAGAGTAGATTGATACATTACAAGAGAAGTGACAACAGAACACATAAAATTCACTGTTCTTGGCACATTTTTGAAGTGACCTTCTTCATGGTATCTATTTTTCTGAGATATCTCAATCCAATGAATTCTAGAAATTGACTGATATCTTTCCTTTTTGCACTTGTAGTTAGAGTTGGCATGCATACAGATCTCATCCTTCGTGTTTTTGTGCGAGACATGTCCCCAAAATATTTTATATAAAAAAAGGTTACATCAATTTAAACAGATTCATTTTTTTTTCTCTACTCCTGAATGAGACAAGTAGGTTTTATCCCATTTTATAAAAACTGCTGCAAGTGAGAATTAAAAGAACTGCTGAGAAATAAAACAAACCCAAAACTTCTCAGCTGTTGCTCAGCACATGCTACCCACCATATTCCCAAAAAATACTCACTGATTGACTGGTGTTACTAGAGCTTTATGTTGTGTGCTGTGAGCCAGCCTCTGGACTGCACTGAAGTGCTGTAGCTCCAGAGATTTCTCTGAAGCTCCAACAGTGTATGTTAACTGAAGATTGGCCCTTATTAATACTAAAAAGTACACTCCTGTAAATGCTTCACTGTATGTCTGAATTTATGCCCAAATTTTTCTGATGGCTATATCAGCTCTACTTCCTTGTCATGTCTTGTTGCCAGCAAAGTAATAAGTTGTATCAGCTTAGTAACACTTTAATCAAGCATATTAGCATTTTTGCATTTACCAAATATGTTCTAAAATTTAATAAACCTCAACCATAAATTGAGAGATGACTAGAATCTAAAGGCTACTGGAGGATTTTTAAGCCTAAAGGAAACATATATTTCAAAGTTGTCCTCACTCTTACTTTTTTGTTTGTTTGTTTTTTTGTTTAGTTTTTTTGTTTGTTTTTGATTTTGATTTTTTGTGTTGTTT
>VRYO01001269.1:13334490-13344901 GCA_009812075.1 Sialia sialis | reverse complement strand
AAAAAAAGAGTTAATAGGCAGTAGGTTTATACAAGGGAATTCTTATGGATATATTTTATTTCTTCCTCAAAGTTTATATTTTTCTTAATACATTCTATTATTACTTTACATTGCCCCTTTTAGCCAGGTATTTCAATTCATCAGTTATGCTGATTCTTCTGATATTTAATAATGTGAAAATACTGGTTGAGATATCAAATTGACATTGTTTTCCTTCTCAAATGGAAGAACATTTGTGGATGGAAAAAGATGTCATTTTATTTAAGCAAAATAAAACATTCTGCTTTGGTAATTTTTTTTAAATTAACATAAATTTATATGAGAAAAAATGCATACAAATGAATTACAAAAAAATAATCCTACCAAACACTTTGATTTCATAAATTATATAAAATATTATGTCAAATTTATTGACATTTAGAAATTTTTACGACTAGGATTTTCTAATAAAAATAATATTTTCAGAGTAACTGCTCATAGGTAATTGTTTAACTTAATCACTTGTATTTTTCTAGGGGTTGTAAATCTTAGGGTATTCTGAAGCAACTATGGTAATCTGTTTTAAAAATGTTGCCTCCTTCAACTACCAAGAAAATATTAATTCTATACATATATAACATTATTGATTTCTGATATACCTAGCTACAAGTTATTTTCATGATGCATCAATAAATTTAGGTTCTTGTGTAACACACTATCATGCGCAGTCATGAATTCTAAATTTTATTACTCTTTTATAATTCCAGAATACATTCTGCTGACTGATTTGGTTTATGAAAAGAAATTCTAGTCAGTTGTTCTTATTTGGGTAAGAAAACAACCAAAACAAATCAGATTTGAAGTATGATATTTTTATTGAGAGGAATACCAACATACACAGAATTCTAAATTTCTCCTATGGAGTTCAATTGAAGAAAGCTGTGTAACAAATGAAAACTTTAGTCTTTTTCCTTAAAGTGGAATGAGAACTTGGGAGTTACTCCTAGAAAAGAGACATTGTTACAGGCTGCTGTGTGCCGAAGAAGGAATAGCACTAGAATCTCTTTGGTCCTGTTTCAGTGCCACATGTGTATGTTTACCTGTGCTCACAGCAGGCCAAAGGAGACTGCCCCTCTCCTGCATTGATAAGGCTGCCTCTGGAGCACTTGTCCCATTTCCACTGCATGGAGTAAAGGAGGAAAGAAATAAGAGGAACCTTGGAGATGGTAAGTGCTGCTGCTGAAAAAGACTGTCTTAGAAAATATCCTCTTCCACTCTTAGCAATCAGTCTGTCTTTTCAGAATCCTACCACAAAGTCTGCTTTTTACCATTTCTAGTAGTTCAACGGTCTCTGAGACTTTTCCCCCTCTATATCTTTATCCCTCCTTACCAAGTTCCTGTGATATTCCATTAGAAAATTAAAAAGCAATTAAAATTTGACCTCATTTTCTCATACACTATACATGCTACTCCTTTGCAAGTTACACAAAAAAAGCCAGAGTGCAAAAGACTAAGCTGAATCTTTTAAGCAAAGGAATTTAGTAATGAGTAACAGACATCTTATGACCCTCACTGGAAAATTTAGATATCTGAATATTACACATACAAGATGTAGCCTGTATTGTTTGGCCCCTTGTACTTCAGGGCTGCCTGCACATGACAGTATTAGACACATCCTTGTCATCTTTAATCCAATACAGTCAGCTTATAGTAATGCCATACCTAATTAAATGAAAAAGGATTTCCAGGAACACTTTTTGCCCTTTTCTTTTTTTGACTTTGTCATAGATCCAAAACAGATTTCAGAGCAGATGCCAAATCTGCGAGATGGAAGAGTATATCAAACTTTAAAAATTGACGGCTACTCAGGGGTATTTTGTGAAAAATACAGGTAAAACAGAGAATGCTTCCCAGTTATGCCTGTCATTTAAAAAATGATCCAGTAAAGACTGAGGGAGAGAGCTATGTGTATTTACCCCTGAACATAGAGACCTGAGAATGATTAGAGAATCGAAGTCTATTCCTCATCCCTTTATTTCTGACAGTGAGCGGCTCTGCCACTTAATATTATCCATCTCCTTGGTGCTGGGGAAGGAGTCTCACAAATGCCAAGATTATGCTAGCATAGCAACAAACTTGAAGAACTGGTTTTGTTGGGATAGTAAATAGATATTCTCTTGTTTCTACAAGTTTTATATTGCTTAAAAAAAAAAAAAAAGATGTTTTTAAGGTGAGAAACACGCAGCACTAATAATTCCTATCTGGAGTCAGTAATTCACATTTTTTGCATTGTACACTGATGAATGCAATAAAAGCTCGGTATAGTGAATCATCTTCATGACCTTAAATCATTTGTATTAATGGTTCCTATTTTGTTCTAGGAATTTTTCTAAAGCTATTCATGTGTTATGCAACAGTTTTTCTTGCAGATTTTACTGTTTAAAATGTTCATTCTAAAGCTTTTAACTAACTTATTCACTCTTATAGTTCATCTTCTGAATATGTCTTACTATTGCATCAATACACCTATTTCTAAATCTAATTCCTGTAGTTAAACACAGGAGTAAATGCAAGTGTCTAAAACAACAGGAAATATTTTACTTAAATGAAATAAATTACTGTCATTAAGCACTGCCATTACTGAGCTAAACAGTATTAAAATGTCTAATATTTTATATTTATGAAAGTACATTAAAAGACCCTTTAAAAGTCTACAGTATGTACTTCATGTTATAACTTATAGGCATCTTCTTCCTCATATATTTCTTCTAATATAATTTGTTTGGGTTTTTTTATTGTCATGAAGAAAATTTCTAATCAAAACATATAAATATGTGAAGTTCGGATTTCCATTTTTGTGGACATGTTCAAGTGGTATCTGCCTTGGTTTTCTGAAGAAATCTTAAACAGACAAGAAAATCTAAAATATACACTGTTGTAAATGTGACTCATCTAGCAATCAGAATAGAGTGTGAAGACACTGATATGAGAACAGAAATGTACAAAAGATGAAGATGTGGTACATATATTTTCATTTGGCAACTACTTTAAAGGGCTGTGGAAAACACTAGGCATGACATTAAATTGTACTAGGTGGGCCCTTTACACCAGCACATTGCAAAAAAGATGATTTCTGCTGATCATCCCAGCAAATATTTTTCCTATTTTTAAGGTTATAAGGAAAAGCAGCTTCTGCTGCACTATATTACAGCCCAAATCTTAAGTAAAGGTGATGATAACTAAACCTTTCCTGAAGCTCGTATATCCTAGAATCCCACGCTAACAACTTATATTAATTTCACTATTATAAGCTGCACCTTTTTCATTGAAGAATCTAGCCTACCCCAGTAGTGCGGCTTATATTCAGGTGTGGCTTATCTATGGATAAATCCCAGTGAAATGCCAACCCAGAAGTGAGAGCCAGCCAGGGAGGGCACCCGGGGCTGCCTTTAAAGGCTTTACTGGTCTATGAAAACTGTTGCAACTTGAGCACCTGACACCAAACCTAGCTGGCAGCGATTCTGTTACTAATTTGTTATTTTGTTACACATGGATCCTCGCTTAAAAAAAAAAAAAGTGCAGCTTATAATCAGATGCGGCTTATATATGGACAAATCCTGTGGTCTACCCGGCTACTGGGAGGTGTGGCTTATGATTGTGAAATTACTGTACTTTCTCTCCTTCATCATATATCTGTGACTTTCTTATTATTAACTACATCTTATTCTGTTATTGGGGTTTGGTAGTTTTACAGCACAGGAACACTCTATTTAAGACAAAAACCTACTGTTGAATTCAATGTCACGGCAGAGTTTTATAGCAGTGAGGAATTGCCTTGATGAATGGCCCTGACATTAGCGTTTTCATGACTGTGCCTTCAATGTCACTGCATCACAGTGCAGAGTGCTAAAGTAAGACCACTGCTACCTTCCAACAACATATTAAGTTGAAGCTCGCTCTATCTCTGGATCCCATAGGCACAATAAATGCAGAAAATAACACATTTACAAACTGATAAAATCCAGCAAAGCTAATAAAATCAGACACTTTATAGCTTGGCTAATAGTGTCCTTTGAAGGGCATCAAATGCCACATCATGTACTGCTCTCAGGGAAATCAATTTAAGTACAGCAATACTGCCTCTGAACTGTGCATTTAAATACACAGGAGCTACTAAAGTTAATCAAATCATAATAATAGAAATTTTACAATTAATGCCTTGTTTTTGTTAATGAGTTTTTATACTGGTTTGATGGGAGCAACAATCATATCAAATTGTTCCAATTTCCATATTTCAACTGCTACATTCTCTTCCTCATGTTGTGTGTGTCTATCGGAAAGATATTTTATGTCACTTTAGCAAAGAGGACTTTTTTTTGTTATTGCCAGACTACTGCAACAGTAACTACATTATTCACTTGTTCTGGCTCAAAAAATGATACAAATTATTTTCATTTTTTGGTAGCACATTCTATGTAGGTATTAACAATATATGGATTGTATTTTTTCTCATGTTGCAGTTTAAATTAATGCTTCATTTTTTTTTCCTTTTACTTTCACAGCTGGATTTCACTGTGCTGATTTTAAATACCAAGCATCAGATCAAGTCTATGTTGAGGTTTATTTAACCTTGATCTCTGACCACTTACCTCATTTTAACAATGTCTGATCTGTCAGGGATTCAAAACCAAATTGGTTAAGTAGTACAGAAATGTGGTGCAGAGTGCCTTGAAAGGCAATAACAGCCATTTGTGCTCTGATTCTATTAGACCTGACAAACTAATCAAAGTTAAGCCTGGTTAGTAATAATGGAGGAAATTTCCAAGGATAAGCTAGGCTAAGAAAGGTAATACTAATCCATTTTTGCAATTATCTCAAAGATTATGAAGAGAATGTCAGTACACTTCAGATCAGAGACTGCATTTTTATTATAAATTTTTTGAATCGTGTAGTGGTAAAAATTAGACCTGAAGACCTGTTTGCTTCCATTGCTAAAATATATCATAATATATAAAATATTTAAAACAAATAGTGTATGTTCTTGATCCAAGAACTTGCAATAGAAAGGCACAGCAGTATTTCTGTAGAGCACATTAAATAGTTTTTAAAAGGAAATCCACAAAATGTTTTTTGTGAGTAATGTAGCTGAGAATCATAAAGGGTAAATCATAAAGGGGAGGTGTCTTTTCTAGTATCCTGGGCTCATATGTTGTAACCATATTCAAGCAATGCCTGCAGATCTATAAGCTGCAGTTCAATCTCATTAAATGAGAAATTATGGTCACCATTATGAACTCATTAAAAATTACTAAAAAATTTCCATGGCATACAAAATAAAAATATGTTATAGTAAGATAGAACAAATAACTTCCTAGTTTTTTATGTTAGGCTGCATATAAGTAATTAGTATTAATATTATCAGGTAAGGCATATTCCTAACTCCCAGTCGCCTGTAAAGCCATTTACATTTGGACTTATTCAGCAATTGTATTCCATCTTTGAAATAGCTGCATATCTCAGATATGTGATATAATAGATAATAGAAAAATGAACATGGAAGAACATGGGAAAATAAGCTATGCATGGTAGAAGGTTGTTCATGGGATTTCCTGAAGTGTTGAGGAAGTATTTGGTATTGAATAGAATGGTCTAAATGACAATATCAATACTAATTGATAGGTTGACTGAATAAGAAGTTAGATAAAACCTTACTAGTAAGAGACCTTCTGTGAATCAAGACAGCCCTGGTACAATGTTTTTTACTTTTTTTTTTAATATATTTAAAAAGAAGGAAAATAAAAAATATGAGAAACTGTGTCTTAATTGTGAGGTCTTTTCAACATTTTTTCACCTTTTGAACTTGTATGAATTCTTGCTATATATCAGGCACTGGCACATCTGCCATAAATAAGTGGTTTGATTTGTCATATGAATTAAATAGTTCTGGCATGTTTTTATGAGATCACAGCATGCCTTGTTTTGCTAGAAAGATTGCTACATGCTCTATGATTGTGTACTTTCTAGGCCAATGTATTTTTCATAGAGCTGATCAAAGACTGACTGACATGCCTTGGAAGACAAGAATAAGCATTTCAGGAAGTGTTATTATCCTATCTAAGCACATGTCTGTTACAGCCTCAGTCATCCAAATTAAATGTTCATGTATGCTGTATTAATGTCTGATACTGATATAATGTAATCATTCATTCATATGTAACAGTCATTTATATGAATCACTCATTCATATGTAATCATATTCACAGTGGTTTGTATAACCTTTAATTAAGGACAGAACTAGGATTTGTACAAAATAGAAGCTAAGAATTTCTGTTCTGTACTGAGGAAACTGACTGTTGAAAAATCTTGCGATTTTGACTCTAAGTGACGGTTATGTTATCTCATGTACAATGGAGAAACAGGACAGTTAGATCAAATCTCAATTCTCCAAGAAGGGAAAACTCTTAACATTTAAGTATCACCTTCGTTTTCTCACCCAGTGAAATGATGATAGCCATATGATCTCAGTTTCTTCTGTCCCTGTTTGTAAACAGTTATATTTATATAACCCTAATATTTAGGCAAAGTAACAACCTATATGAACATACATTACCTTCCTGTGTTCTTTCTGCAATAGCCATGGCCTTCTTTGCTTCCACTCCTTTATTTTACCTCCCTTTTGCTCTGTGTGCATCAGTTACCTTCCTGACATGAACTAAGTCATGCAGTTCTCTTTTCCTAATATATATTAAGTAGATAGACAAATAATAAATACATTATATCTACCTAAATATCCATGGATAAAATTAATAAAAAGTATAAATTATAGTTATATCCTAATAATTGTCTGTAAACTGTGTTTAAATGTTCTTTTACCACCAAAAAAAAAGACTGAAGGTATTAATAAAAAAATTATTACAGAAGTTCTTATGCCATCTGAGCTCCTACAATATGACAACTAATTAAATGCTAAATATCTAGGACACTTCAGAAGTACACAGCTGTGCTTCTTACAGTTCAGATGAAATAATTCCATTTTCCATTAATCCTTTTTTTTAATCATCTCTTTTGAACAGACTGTTCAATATTTTACCTCCTAGCGTGTTTTGTGTACTGATAAACACAAACTTCTAAAACAAAAATTATTTTCCAGAAAAATTAAGAGAGGCTAATTTCCTGGAAACTTCTGTTAATTCTTCTTTTCTGCAGGGTTCTTTCTTTTTCAGGTTGTGTGCTTGCTAAATGTACTCCAACGATAACTAGGACTGCATCTTTTGTGCAACATTTCTGAGTTGCAACAAAGGTTATCTTGGCTCCTGCTGCAGATATTTAACAAGTGAATGTGTCTTAGTGAGCCCCAAGTCTTTTCAAATACTCTAATATTATAACATCAGTGTCACTAATAATTTTTCCTGATTGTTTTTTGGATCTTTCTTCTACAAAATCAGTAATAGTTAGGGGTTTAATGGCATGCTTATTGTGGTCCATGCTCAGTATATTTTAGTGTGCCAACATAAAGTTAGTGTTTGATAATGGGTTTTAATTATGCCTGCCTGTGTCTGTTCTCATCTATCTTGTGTTTCAACATACCTTTGTTGGTCACCTTTTTTCTTTGCTTTTTGTGCCAATTGGACAATGAACTTAGGCCTGCTCACCTATTCCTAGTGAGCTCCAATCCTCTCTTCAGTTCCAGTACCTTGTTTAAGCATTTCCATACATTTTCTCTATTTTCAGGCAGCAGAAGGCAACATGTCATGAGAAACTTTGGTGCCAGTGGATACAGATTTACTGAGCAGGATGAGAAAGCTTCATTATTTGCACTTAACTGTAACTTCTTAGGAATTTATATTCAACTTGCATATTAACAGCTGAATGTTTAGGTGTTGGGTATGAGAACATCAAGGAGTGTTTGGTTACCCTTAACCCCACTCTTGAAATGCAGGTATGTGAGTTATCACACTGACAACCCTCTTCCCACCATGTAGCAGGATGTTATGAGGAAAAGCTTCCCTCTCTCTGCTTGTTCTGTCATCAGTGTTTCACCTGCTTCTATTTCATCCCATTAGTTATGGTGAAACATTGACAGAGAAATGGTCTCATCTGTGTTGCCATTGTTATCACTGCTACAGCATTTAATGCTATCAAATACTATTTCTATGTCTCTCTGAGTAGGCAGAGGAAGTTCTAACATTCAGATTCAGATTTCAGTCATGTCTTTGACTTCTTAAATTGCTCAACAATATGTAGAATAAAGCTGGAAAAAGGTTCATTGTCTATGGCAACATTTTAAAATTGCTTTAACCTATAAAATATTTTCCTCAATGTCCGACTAAAATTTGAACTTCAAGAAATCATTTAAAAGGGTGATTTTGTTTGCAATATTTTTTGTTCTGGTTGTGATTCCCTGTGTCCGTAAAATCCCTTGCTGTTATTAATTGTGCATTTATACATTCCTGGCTTATATTCTGCCATAAAGACTTTTTTACTGAGTATAGACAAAAGACGTTTCTTTTTGTGCATTTCTGACACAATTCTTTTAGTATGAAAAGTATCTTTCTTTCATTTAGCCATACCAGGTTGCTGTCCTGTCACTGAAATCTGGATTATAAATCATCCCTCAATAGCTATAAACACCAACAATATCATTTAGTATGTCTCTTTTACTTGAGATTAACTCCAGAATCGGATTTTTTTTTGTCAAGTTGTGTTTGTTCAGTGCTTTGTCAGACTGAGTTGATCCTTCCATTAAAAACACATTTGTATTATGAGTCTTCTTGAGTTAGAGTAAAATTCATGCTATATGGTAAAAAACAAGATACAGTAATTTCACAATTATAAGCCGCACCTGATTATAAGCCACACACCCAGGCTGTAGGGAAGCCCATGGAATTTGTCCATATATAACCTGCACCCGAATATAAGCTGCATTTCTTTTTCTTTTTTTCTTTTCTTTTTTTTTTTTTTTTTTTCCTGTGCAGCAGGGTGGGGATGCTGCTGAGGGGGCCAGGCAGTGCAGGGCAGCAGTGGTAGCAGGAGGGAAGGAGGGAGCAGTGCCAGGGGAGCGGCGGGAGCGGCTATCTCTGGAGCTGCTCCGGGAACGGGAGCGGCTATCGCTGGAGCCGCTCCGGGAGTGGGAGGGGTTAGCACCAGGAGCAGGAGCAGCAGGGGCCCAGTCACTCGCTGGGAGCTGAGGGGTGGGGAACACCTGTTCCCGTCTTCCCCGCTCGCTCTGTGCAGCTGCTGAGGGCCAGGGAATGCCTGCTCCCTCCGCGGCTCGTACTTCCGCCTTGGCAATTCACTTGAAATTGTCCATAGATAAGCCGCATCTGATGATTAGCCGCACTACTGTGGTAGGCTGGATTCTTCAATGAAAAGTGCGGCTTATAATCGTGAAATTACTGTAATTTAAGGAAATGGCCTTTCCTGTCATTATTACAGTATGTCAGGCTACTAACTCCTGGAGAAACTATCTTCTGATAGTGTGAGTGGGTGTACACTTAGCAGGTAAAAAAACTGTCTGGATGGCAAAGCTCAGAGAGTGTTGGTGGATGGAGTTACATCCATTCAGCAGCCAGTCATAAGTGCAATTCCCCAGGGCTCAGTATTGGGGCCAGACTTGAATAATATTTTTATCAATGATCTGAATGAGGGGATCCAGTGCACCCAGTGAGTTTGCAGATGACACCAGGTTGAGTGGGAATCTTGGAGGGCAGGAAGGCTCTGCAGAGGGATCTGGACAGCTGTATTGATGAGCCAAGGCCAGTGGGGTGAGGTGCAAAGCGGCCCAGTGCTAGGTCCTGCCCCACAAAACAACTCCAGGCAGCTCCACAGCCTGGGGACAGAGTGGCTGGAAAAATCCCCAGTAGAAAAGGAACTGTGGTGCTGCTATGCAACAGCTGAACAAAACCTAGGAGTTTGCCCAGATAGTCAAAAAGGCCAATTTGGAGTTGGGTGGAATGCACTTTGTCCAAGACAGGCTGTCTTCTCACAGAGGCCACTACTGCAGCCCTCCTCACTATCAAAACCTTGTAGCATAACCCCAATAAAACCAGTTTCCAAAAAAGTAAGGAAATTGAGGAACTTCCTGAGTCAAAAAGACATTTCTGAAGTTCATCTCTACTAAAATTATTTAGTCAAAAAAATACTGATTTCTGCTTCAACTTGAGATTTTAATTTCTGAGAGGAACAAATCAAGCTCTTGAAGGATCACATAATGCAATATAGTGTTTCAGTGAATGGGGTAAAGAAAAAATGCGAATCAAGGCTCTCATGCTCTTTTCCTCTACTTAGGCAGTTATTCAGAGTATGCTACTGCTTTATATGGCAGTGACCTTTGATATACCATGACCAAAGTGCTGGAAGGGATTAAATTTTTCTCCTGCAGTTAATTTATAATTTTTACCAGCACTGTCTTTGAGAAAAACCCTATGTATGG
>VRYO01001269.1:13307940-13333490 GCA_009812075.1 Sialia sialis | reverse complement strand
TCGGAAATTTGCCAACCCAGAAGTGCGAGCTGCAAGAGCCGCGCGGGGGGAGCCGGCAGGGCTTTTTTGCAAAAAAAAGGTGCGCCTTATACGCCAGTGTGCCTCATATATGGATAAAGTATGGCAAATTGTTGACAACCCAGAAGTGTGCCTTTTACTCCGGTGCACCTTATATGCGTGAAATTACTGTAATATTTTACAAAAACTGGTCTCTGTCACAGAGATGTGAGAGTCTTATATACTCTTCTAGTTTAGCCAGAAATATTATTTTTGCTGCTATTTCTCCACCTCTCTTTCTTTCTTCACCCTCCTACATCAAATTTGGACCAGCTCTACTAGTAGTTCTTAAAAATACCGGGTTATTGCTGGATAGTTTCCAGTCATCTAACCTCTGGCAGCCGCTCAAAAGGTTATGGGATTATATTTGTACAAATGTTTTGATGTTACCAGTGGGGATCTAAAGAGCTCTGTTTTTCAAATATTGCCCATATCTGTTCCAACTTTCCTCTGAAAAATGACAGTGAGATAGCACTTGCAATTATCTCTGTTGGATGTAATCTGCATTATAACTAATGTATCTTTATTAGAGTGACAACTCTCATCAGATATTTTGTGTGCTAGAATTTAGCTACAAGGAAAGTAGTGATGATGCTTGGAGCATGTCCCAAAACTGTGAGGAACACATATATTTTACTACTTGTTCAGCTGGCAGCTGCCTAAGTCATTTTTGCATTCACTTTAAATTAAAATACTAAGTTAAATAAAACAGTGCCTACTTAAGTTCTTAACAAATTTATTTTAAAATTATTGTGGGCTGTCATGGACTGCTACTTTGTTCATAAAACTAATTTAATCTCCTTGTCAAATGTTTCATGAACTCTAGGATGAATAATTGATATATATTTTACAACAAGGACTTGGGACCCTGTCTTCAAACACCCCTGGATGTTTATGCAATTCCAATACTAAAAAGTTCCCTTGGCTTTTGAGTTGTGTGGCATAAGTGGTGTATTGGCCTTGTCTTTTCCCTCAGACCCAAGGAAAAAAATCCAGAAACAGCTGTGTAAAAAGTAATGTAATCCTGGTGTCAACCATCTTGCACATTAATAGAATGGAGATAGTTTGGGCAAACCTACATTCCCACTGACTGAATTATGTTTGGTCATTTAAGGTATTTTGGTGAATAGGATAGAAAAGGAACTTGAGCTTTTGATTCCGAGAAGGCAGACATTCTTGACCAACAGGAAAGCAATTGTTAACTCATTTCTTTAAATTCTAGACTGTATTTTCTATCCATGTGTGAAACAAAATAAACTGCGTGTAATTTTCATTTTATATGAGTGAAAAAAATTATATCAGGCATACCTGCTGGCTTGTCCTTTAATATTATGTGAAGTTCAGCAGCAGGACATGTTCTTGCAAAAAGTCAAAAAAAGAATCGTTAAAGACTAGGTGCCCTGAGGTTGACTTGCATCCTAGATGTTCATAGTGCTAAACAGTGTGATAAAGTTTATGTTCCATCAATGTGTGAATGTACTCTTTGGAAGTGTTTTTTCTTAATGCCTGAACAACTGGCAATAAAGAGAAGAGACACAGCATGTGAAGCAGATCCCATCCAGATGCACCCTGATGTCCTTTCTCTGCACTGGGTCAGATGACAGACTGGATTGTTACCAGCTGTTATCAACTTCAGTTTTGTGTTCAATTAAAAAAAAAGATTTAATTGTCCCCTCTCTTATTAAAATTACTTTCTCCTCCTTTTTTTATTTTTTTTCCCTCTTTTTTCTTTTTCAAAGAAGAAGAACCTAGCAGGCAGACACTAGAGGCAGAACTTCAGTGTCAATCAACCCACAAAACATGACATAAACTACAAAGTGACTGAGCATGAACTTAGCTTAGTGAAAATTCACAGATGATTTGTATACTGGATGCTAGCTGCCATGCCTAGTACAACAGTTTTAATACTATCAGGATATGATTTCAATGTTTAAATTATAACTTCAAATGTATGACAAAGTGGTACACTAAAGACTTAACTTGTTGGATCAATATGTGTTCCCAGCAAGTTAAAAATTAACAGGTTTTTGTTTGTCAGAATGAATAAAATTAGTTGAATTCCCCTCCCACCAGTTCACCATACGTCTGTAGTCCTGAGCCTTTGCCAGATTCAGTTAGTCAGACAAGATGCCTATCCAAATATCTTACCTTGATCATGGATATTCAATGTAAACATCTAATGTAAATAACTTTTTCTGTTGTGGGTTTTTTTTTGGGGTGTTTTTCTTTTTTTTGGGGGGGAGGAACTTTTTGTTGTTTTTTGTTGTTGTTGTTTTGTTTTGTTTTCTTGTTTTGTTTTGTGTTTTTTGTTGCTGGGGTTTTTTGTTTGTTTGTTTTGATGGGTTTTTTTGTTCTACATTCACAGAACACAGAAGGTTATTTCACCTTTTCCTGCCTTCCCCCAAAACTGAATAAATAATTAGTTTTCTTGAAAGCAATACAGTGTGGTCTGTGTCAAACCATAAGAGCTGACTATGATATTGGGGTATTCTATTTGGGGCATTCTGAAGAAAAGAACTTCTTGGCTGATGTGATACTAAAGTAATTTTGAACCAGTTGTAATGCTTTTCCTCTGTAAAAAATTTTGGACAGAATTTTGTTCACAATATCTCCCTGCCCTTAAATCTAAGCACAGACTTGAGGAAAGGGTCATGCAGGAATCTCAGTTGCTTAAATTAACATTTTTTGTCCCCTTTCTCCAACTGTCTTTCCTGGAATGGGGTCTGATAGAGGTTCTTGATTTTGGAGGATTTGCCTTTTATGATTCTGATAAATAAATATACCAATCTCTTTTTTTCTTCCTTTTAGCAACAATAAACTGTTTGGCTGTATTAATGATAAATTTTATGTAGAGGTTTGTGATTTAGTTCAGAAACTTCAACAAACTCCTTTTTCAGGAGAAACAAGTGTCAATTCAGGCAACCAGCTGGAGAATTATGAAATACAGAAAATAGAAAACTTGAAATTCTTGAAGGTAGGAAAGAGGTCTTGGTCCTTACAGTATTCATTGAACATAAAAATAATAATTATTACTAGATTGAACTACAGTCAAAAACTCATACAGCAAATGTAATACTTATTGTAAAAGGTACTATATAAACACTGTAAACCTGATTTCTCTCACATAAAGCACAATAGCAGAGCCATATAGATAGGATGGAATAGGGACATTAAAAGGTCATTATACAAACTGTGATGCCTCGCACTTGCATGATTGTGTTATTTTCGATCAGTTTTGATCTTCAGTTAAAATCATTGAGTAAATCTAGCCATTCTTCGCAAAATTCTGACATCTGCAGGTGTCGTGACCTAGGAGCTGATCCTAAGAAAACTGGTTTGAAGAAATTTTAAGTCTTGAATAATTAAAAATACATCTAAATATGCATATGTAGCAGCTTTGCAAACAAAAATAAAAGATTCTGGAGATGAGGAACTGCAACAGGTGAGACACTGTATCCTCTTAATCTTTCTTTCCTGCTCATTCAACCATAGTTTCTTTAAAAAAATCCAGCCTTGATTAGAGTCATATGTAGATTCTTTTTCTCTAACAACCATCATCCATATTCATAAGGACCAATTGCTCTGAGGTGCATGGTTATTGCTGCAACCTAATGGCTCTGCACACTTCACTCTCGGAAGAACAGTTTTACACATCCTTAATTGACATTGTGTTCTTTGATTCATCTCATGCTACCATGAAAGTTGGATTATTGCACAGTTAAATAATATTAGTTTATTAAAGGAATTAGGTAAACATGGCTTTCTGGAACAGTAATTGGTTAAGTGCCTATCTGGAAGATTCTGATTCCTGAAGTCATGGACTACACAGGGGATAGAGGATAGCTTTCTAACTTTTTGTTCCCACTCTGTAAATGTAATGAGACTGAATTAGAACAATTAGCAAAAATTCTGCTTGAAAATGTACAAAGGTTTTAATATGGAAAATTATGAAATTGTGAAATTACAATGCAGAAGAGCATTTGTCTTAGAAAGCTGATGTTTTAAGGTTTAGTGGTTTTTGCACAATCAGTCATCAAGGCCTTTTGAACCTCTTCTGTTGTACATGCAATTCTACTTCTGCCAAACTAGTAGCCCTGTCACTTGCTCATCCTGCTGGAATAATTTTCTATAAATCCCTGTGAGTTTTTCTCCATGTAAATATAAGAAATTAGATTTACCCTGACATCAGTAGCAGAGCTCACAGTTTCCATTACAACCCTAATTTCACAAAAGCTGCTTGGAAATTAAGTGGGTTTTTTAAAAAAAATCATAAACAACTACTCCAACCATTTCTAAAAATAATTTAATGAAAACTCTTCTTTCTTTTTAATCTCAAATTAAAAGTGATTGCTAGAAATGCTTAAACAATACATTGTAGAAGCCCATAGTTAAAACTGGAATTTGAAATTTATCAAAACACTTATCCTCAGTGTCAGGGTTATAATCTATACTTTTTCTATACTTTTTCTAACAACTGCAGACACAACTCCAAGATGGAAATCTTTAAAGATCCCCCATTCACATATGCCTTCTAGAAACCTTGTAGATTGTAGCAGGTAAATTCACCTAAAATTTTATCTCTACTGAACATGGTCTACTGTTAAAGGACTTTTTGGTGTTCTCAGTTTTGTTATATCAGGTAGAATGGAGCATAATGTTGCCTGACTTAAAATAAATAGGCTTGGATGCACAGCTAAGATTATTGAAGAGTGCACTTTAAAAAGGCGTGCATGAAAAGTGAAAATAAATCTTGTTTTGTAGTTTGGAGAAACAAACCTGCAGGAAAAAAAACCCTCTGAAAACCCCAGTGTGTGACATCATATGAAGAACCTGATATTTCCCAACTTCATTCACTTCTGGAAGAACCTTAGCAAATCTAATTGATTGGAACTCTCTACACAATGAGCAAAACTCACTTTAAATTTAAAATGTAAAATTTGCATCTTTTAATTATAATTAACTCATGCTATTAATCAATTATTTAATTTTTCATCAGCTGGAAACACACAAAAGATGACATAATATGTGGCTGTGGAGGTAAATATATGTGGGCAGAAGTTTTCCAACAATTATCTGGAAAAGTTTTGTAATGAAAAATATTAGCAATTTCTTTTTCATGAGTTGCAGCAATTCTATTGTATAGCCTTTGGATTAACGCAATGGTTGCATTAGGAAAAAGAAAACACACAAATTTGTTATTAATTTCATTGTCAGTTCCTGTTTTTTGTTTGAAATATATTTTAAAATTATATTCTTGTTCAAAAAGCAAATAATTGTAAGCAATACAAGAGTAATTTTATTCTCCTTATAACAAAGTTCCCCTTCACAAATTCTACTAAAGATCTTTGACAGATTACATATTCTAGTTCAGTAACCTTGATTTTCTATTGGTCTGGTCCTCTGCAGTTTGGAAGAGAGTGTCAGCCCAGGGACATAGTATAAAATGGATTTCATATGGTTTGTATTTCTTTTCAGCTTTTTATTATTTTACTGAAAACGTAATATTTTTCTAAGAAAAAAGAAAATAAGATTTTGCTCTATTAATTCTTTTCAACCCTACCTTTCTTGGGACTTATTTGAAATAATGGTATTTAAAATTAAATGCAGGGCTGTTCTAATTTCCTAAAGCAAAATCTTTCAAGATTTGGCAGACACATTTTTAAAGCCCCTTGGGAACCGAGAGTTAAAAAAAAATGAACCATCAACAATTTTTTTCCTTTCTGAAGGAGTATGATCTGTAACTTCTGCATATGTTAAAACTTGTAGAATGATCTCTGGATTTTCAAAGGCATCACTTACACAATGATAAAAGTGTATTTTCCCATGAGAACAACATTCTTAACATCCTTCTGAAAACAAGCCTCAGTGCAGGGAAAATATAACTTTCTTTTGGAAGTTTCATTTTCACTGCTAAACTACTGAAAATACAGATATACGTTATAGAAAAGGAAGAGAAAAATTAAAGCAGTACTCATGAAGCAAAATCAAAGAACATCCTCAATTCATAATAGAGAATCCAATTATGTATTTTAAGTAGAGAGTTAATTTCCAATCTATAAAACTTGTTAAGGCTTTCATTAAATATATATAAATATATACATATATATATATATATATATATATATATATATATATATATATATAACGATACTACATTTCTAAGAAGCATGGCTGTTGTAAACAAAAGCCAGGTATTGGGAATAATTTTATCCTCCTTAATGCAGTCTTACTCCCTAGGAACACCATGTGCGCATCAGTTGAATTCGATTAAGCACCACTGATGACACTAGCAATCATAGTGGCAGAAATGTTTCCTCCACCTATAATGAAGTGCACACAAACATCTTGATGGCTCTCTTCTATCTTGTTTTATCTTATTTTACAGCCTCTGTCATTTTCCCACCAACTATGACATTAAACCCATGACCCCAGCTTAGACACAGCACCACCGAAAACATTCCACTGAAATTCCTGCACATCTTGCAGAGTAGGTTTATCATCTGAACTAAGGATCTGTGACCAGGTGCTACACTTCTTTTTTTTCCCAGCTCTGTGCATTCAGTTGTCTCCTCAAGCTACAACCTTGTCTCTAAGGCTTCAACTATGTGTTGACTCCTACTTCAGCATCAGTTCTCACACCAGAACCCAACTATGTTCCACTCATTTGCAGAGGAGTGTTCTCATCAAGTTTATCTTTCACATTCTGCTTCAGGGCTATGTGAAGCCTTGGCAACACTCAGACTTTTATGTAGATTGCTTTAGAATAATTTCATTGAAACCTTCACAAATATTTTTTTACTAAAGTATATCCTGCCGGATGTTCAAAACTCACCGAGACATGTTCTGTGTTACCTGGCTCAAGGTGAGCCTGCCTTGGCAGCAGAGTTGGACTACATGATCTCCAGAGGACTCTTCCATCCCTAGCAATACTGTGATTCTGTGATTCATGAGATAAATTTGATTACATCATGGGTAAAATTCTATATTGCAAAGCTGATTTAAGAGTCTTACAGTCTAGTCTCTCTGTATCCTATCTGCTTCCCTTGCCCCTCCCAAAGCAATTGACTATCCTGTCAATTGTGTTGATACTGTGTTTGAGGTGTCATGGTACAAATTAGATTAATGAAATCATCTAGATGAAAGAAAGAGTCAAACAAAGGAATAGCATACAACAATTTAAATCTTTTTTCATAAAGCAAATTATTCTTCCAGTAATCTTTTTCCCTTGTTCTTCTTTAGATTGCCTCCAACTAACATAATTTCTTCTGCTATCAAGGTACCTGAAGAGTGGCATATTTATTTAAATTGTGAAACTATAGGAAGGTCTATTTTAAAGAATCTGTGTGGTAAATGTCAAGATAGTTTTTCAGATCACAGATGTCTGACTGCTGTATTACGCAGCAAGACTGTATCAAAGTTGTTTACTGTGATCTTTGATTTCTTACAGAAGTGTCATAAGCTCAATACTGCTACAAAATGGACAGAGAACTATGCAGAACAATAGGCATAAAAATACTTGATGTCCTTAACTGCTACTAGGATACTGCGAAAGGAAATTTATATATCTTACTGATAGCCGTAAGGAGGATGGATATCTGTGCTGCTTAATGTCTTATATCCTTTTCACCTTCAACTGCATTTCATGTACAGTTAAAAGGTTAAAAGAATAGTTTTACATCCATTAAAGTATTTCTTTGAGTATTTTATTGCGCCAACGTGACTGTTCACTTAACTCCTAACCCAGCTCATGCTAAGGCCAGGTGAATGCTGGAAGCTGCACCACTAGGTCAAATCAAGAGCATGGGACAGGTAGGAAAGGTGGCCAGGAAGAGCTGAAAGGTCATTAAGCATCCATGGTCACATCACATCCATGATGTCTCCTGCTGCCATTATCTCTTTTTTTCTTCCTGTTTCCTCAGAATTCACTAAGGTATGGAAATGGTCTAGATCAAACCTTCAAGCTGCATAGTATAAAACTGGTTTACCCAAAAAAACTTTTGAAGTGGATCTAATGGCAGCGGGATCACTGAGTCTCTCCTGCTTCTGAATGAGGTACAGAAGACATGCCCAACGAGTTGGAGGAAGCAGAAGCAGCACTCTCAACATCAGCTAACAGAAAAAAATCACTTACTTTGTTCATAGGTGCATGATATTATATAAATATATATAAATAGTGAAGTATTATTATTTAAATGGACAATAAGTGAACTAATGCGACAGGCTGGTCTGGGCAAAAAGGGGATTGAGCTTTGTTTGTCAGGTTTGTTTGTTATGCTTCTTAATGAGCTCATTAACTGAAATTTTAATCACAGTGCACATTGTCCTGTAAATTTGAGAGATCCCCACTAATATTTTTATGCCATTTTTGTTTGTGAAACTTTCCATTCTGTAAGTCTGTATAGGTCAAAGGTATCTTGGTGGGTCCTGAGGCAGTTCCATAGAAGATGTTGAACAAATATTTTTTCCCTATTAATAATGAATTATTATGATGATTCCCTACAAATGTCAGGTTTTGTCTGGTGCTTTTGCAGCTTCATTTTGATGTAGACACATAAATCTGGTCAAGTGGTTTCTCAGGAAGTTTTATGACAATGTAACACTCTGTCTCCAAAGCAGTTTATTTTAGAGAGGCCACAGTGATAAATTATCATGATGATAGTTTGGTTGTCAATTATCTTACTTCTGCCCAACCATTCTACAGTACACTTCTCACCTGAGACAAAAAGAAAATCACAGAGCTCATTGATGCTCCAGGTATTCCCCCACTTTGTTTTTCATTGCAGAGCAATTTCAGGACACAAAAAGTAGGCTCCCTTATTTGAATTTGGTTTCTGGAACTAAACCATGTGTTTCAGATATACTTGGTAAACCTTATTTAGTCCCTAGGATGATATTATGGATTGAAAAAAGCAATTAGATCATACCAGATATATTGTGTGCTGGGTCTTCCTAGTGGTTTGTTTTATCACTCCACTGTTGTTGCATCATACTGCTTGCTAATGTACATCCAGTTTCAAAAATATGGAGAACTAACAATGTGACACTTGTGGGTACTGAGAAAAGGGAAAAGATTGAAACTCTTTTCTTATTTATAGTTCTAAGGGAATATTTTTATAGCCTAAAATTGCTATGTGAAAACCTAGTTGAACACAATTCTTAAAGTGTAGCTAATTTTAAAACTTTATTAAATGACTTCTAGTTCACTTTAAGCATGTTAGATGCACAATATAGTGGTACTTTACCACTCTTTTATAGACTACTTTTGGTGGACAGGTAGAGTGGAACTAATGGAAGTGATTATGAATGATTAACTATTAAAATTCTAGGCTCCAGATAGATGGAGTTTTAATCACCAGTCTTTACATGAGTGTTTTGGGTGGTATTTCAACTGTTTTGCTTGCATTTGCTCATTTGCAAGCTTATATACACAGTGATTAAATTATGTATACATTTCACACACTGATGTTCAATTTAACTGACAGATTATTTCTACAATATTATGGTAGCTATGTTTTCCCTGCACTACAGTTAGACTTTTAGAGAAAGATTCCATACACTATGCCAATATAGCTTCCTAAACTGATCTCTCATTATTTTACATTTTAAATTTAACGGCAATGGTAGGTTGTTTCAGGCATAGCTGAATTGCATTAGACGATATTAAGTAGCTACATCCAGGTTGAAATATTTCCTTGTTTTGTGTTTTATTTCCCCCCAATTCATTTGGCTGATAGACATGGTCCCTGACAATTACATTCTTACACTGAGTATTACAGTAATTTCACTATTATAAGCTGCACCTTTTTCATTGAAGAATCCAGCCTACCTCAGTAGTGCGGCTTATATCCAGGTGCGGCTTATCTATGGGCAAATCCCAGTGAAATGCCAACCTGGAAGAGAAAGCCGGCTGGGAGGGCGCCTGGGGCTGCCTTTAAAGGCTTCGCTGGTCTATGAAAACTGTTGCAACTTGAGCACCTGACACCAAACCCTGGCTGGCATGATTCTGTTACTAATTTGTTACTTTGTTACACATGGATCCTCGCTTAAAAAAAAAAAAGTGCAGCTTATACTCAGGTGCAGTTTATAATTGTGAAATTACTGTAATTACTTTGTTAAAATAATTGTTACATTTTGTTAAAATATATTATTACTTCATCAAGAACAGAAGTTATTTTCAGAGCCAAATTATTTCCAGACATTCAGTAGATGCCCTTCATAAGCAGAATATATACCTATATGTAGACATATTAGCATGCAGATATACACTACAGCTTCCCTGTGGAAAAGCCTCACCTAAGCATTTTCATCGGGAAAACATTGCTGTTTGGATGATTTCACGTGAACTCTGCAGCTGCTAAAATGGCTGTCCCAACAAGCAATGCAGTAAATATACGACTCACCTGGTTCATTAATTCTTATTGGATATTAAATGTTTGGGTCAGGTTTTTACTGATCAGTAGTTTAGTAGCTTAAAGTGAAAAATAGGTTTAGACATGCCACTACTGGTCCCCATGTGTTGGAGGAAAAGAGTGTCAGAATGATAAAGTGCCCACTACAAAGGCTATTGGAATTTCAGCAATATACAGTACTGCTCAATTAGATTATGGCATCAGTAAAACTTGGGTTGTCACCCACTGACATTTATGCAATGTAAACCTGAAAGTAAGAGTGACTGGTCTCTCAGATGCTAGTGTATCTAAGATTTGTAGGTGTAAAAAATGAAAAAAATTACAGAGTAAGAATATAGAAATGCAATTAATCTGAAGAGCTCTTTCGCCTTCAGATGAAGATGGGTATTCTTAAAGTTACATAATCTTATAATTAGGTTTTTTTAGCTTGTTCTGTATTCAGTGGATATCCTCAAGGGGATAATCGAGAATATGTAAGTTGGTTGCTTTTGTACAGCATTTTAATAACTTTTTTTAAATTAAATTGTTTCTTTAAACCAGGCAACCAAGGGGGACCATTATTTGTACACTGGAATATTTTGTATTTCTCTGATAGGAAACTGAAGTTGTAATGTTAGAGTACATAAAGATACATAATTGAAACATTGGTTGATGACAGAGTGAAATGTTTATGACTTCTCAGAGAATGGGTTATAGGAACCCTTAATACCTTTGCATAGAAGGAATTTGAGTACTTTTTCTTTGCAAACATTTCTCAAAAATTTAAGCAGCAAAAATGAGCATGTAGACCAATAACATTCACTTCTATCCTTTAGAGATCTTCATCTTACAAATAAGTGAAAAATAAACCAAGTTTAACAAGAACAAATTAAGTCTCAGTAGTTTTTGGCAAAGTTTAGTATTTTTGTCAAGTTTTACCATTAAACTGATATCATGACTGAATACCAACAAAAATGTGGTATCAAGGATTTACTACATCCTTCTCTGGAACCCTCACATAGACAGGCAAAACAGGAAAACATCTAATCTTACACTCATTGTATTAACCATCTTCATAATGCTAATGGAACAGTAAAAACACGAGTAGAAAATCTAGGACTTTCAGGTCCCCAGTCTGGTCTTGCAAAAATTTTCATATTTTACTGGAAGTTTAATACTTCTAAGGCACAGATTAATTTGATTGCTTCAGTTTAATAAAACTTTCTCAGCTATACCTTGAAAATTAAGGAATTTAGGGAAAAATAATTATTTCTGATGTCTGCCTTGGTACAACTTCTTTCTCTTTGGATCGTTGGTAAAACTTCCTCCTCAGCAGAGAATGATTCAAGTCTGCATCAGTCAATGACTACTTGTCACTCTCACAGGTTGTATTTGTTTACAGAATGTATTAAAAATTTCATCGTTTGCATAATTGTTTAATTATACGACCTGGTTGCTTTATCAGCATCAATCATTATATTTAAAAGCCCTGTATATAAAGCTATAATAGAGAAAACTACTGAGGCTAAAACTAAACAGAGCTACTCAAGAAGTTCTGTGGATCTTTATGTAAATTCTTATAATCTCATTTGTTAGATGTAGTATTGTCATGGACACCTTGAATTTTTCACCTTCTTATTTTATGGCTTTCAAGCACCATCTCAGTTATTTGCAATGATTTAAACAGAAACACATGATTTACAAACTATTCTATCTTTTTGTCTTTTCATATATTTTTGGGAGACAGGCCCTTTATACTTTATCTCCTAGTTCATAAATTCAGCTGAAATTATAGAACTTTCACTTGCCTTTACACAGAAAAAGCTCATTTTCATGACATCAAATGGTACAATATACATATTGACAACAAACATTAGTTATTGTGGAAACTGTGAAAAATTAAAATCTCTAACTGCTGTTACATTCAAAACAGAATGACTTGGCTATGAAGTATTTTATTAATTGAAGTAGTAGCTAGATGTTTTTTGAGTCTGCATAAATGCAATTTAATCATTAAATAATAATAATAAAAATAATCAAGCATAAAATAATTATATATATATATATATGAAATAAAAATAAAATTGAATGAAATTATAAAGAATTTTCTTCAAAATACCAGGTTTATAAAACCCAAAGTTGGAACAAAACCACATGGATTTTTATAAATGTAAAAGAATTTTGGGGTAACTCGCTTCTGTACTTCATGAAAATGAGCCCATCATGTGTACTTCAATGTGATCATGAGAAGCCTTTCCATTTAATATGGATGACCTTTCCATTTAATATGAATTAGGTGTTGAATGAGTATCAAAAACACTGGAAATTTCTCAATTTATATATGATACCAGAACCTCAGTATTTCATGGGTAAGATTTCTGCTACAATAGTTTTAATTTCATGAGTAATAGAGTAAGTGGGGGACTATCAGACTAATTTGGTTTAATATTGGAAATTGTAATTAATGATGTTTCTTACAGAGAATTATGCATATTAAGGATATTGTTCTTTTTTTGCTGGGAATAGCAATTTGTACTTTTTTCAAGAGTTAGCTCCTGGTGGAAAAACTTGATTTATAGTAGAAGATTTTGCTATCCCTGTAGGCATGGGAGATTCATTTCCTTCAAGGATGAGTAGTTTGTTTTCAACAGGTAGAAAAGGAAAAAAGCATGGCATAGTAGGTGGCACATACTCCGAACCAAAGTTTAACTATAGGAAGAACTATGGTACAGAAATGTCATCTCATGCTCACACTTACAAATTTTCAGTTCATTTCCATTATCTGGGAATGAGATTGTGGAGGAGTTTATGTGAACAGGTAATTGAGACGTTTTCACATGTGCATCACCCAACTGTTAATGGATAGTTTCACTAGGGCAGATTCCTAGTACCTTTCATAAGTGTGAAATCGTGTTTTAGGTTTGTGAATGGAAACTTTTTTAAGTTTATACTAATGTCCATTTTTATTCTCAATACATACGTGTAGCCAGGAGTATTACAAGCAATTTCTCATGTTCTGCACCCAATACAAAGCAAATCCAAAACCAAAAAAGTTTGGATGTGAGGGAGAGGGAGATTGGGGGAGATGGGCAATATAATTCAGGGAGGGCTACATCTCAGTTTCATCAGAGGATTCTTAAGCTGTCTGAATGTCTCAAGTTAAAATTATCAGTATTCAAAATACATTAGAAAAATTTAAAGGTAGTAATCATAATTTCAAAAACTGAAATTAACCACGTAAAATTAGAGCAGCTACAGAGAAGATCTAGAATTTTTAAAATATGTATTTATTTCTTTGAATTTTCAATGTGATAATTCTTACCATGTTTTTATAACAATATTCTGACTATATTGATTAATACATATGTGCTGAGAAAGTCAATTCAAGCTTCCCTTCTCTTATGTGTAGTCTAGTTTTGCATTATCTGCCTGTCAGAAAAATTATCTACTTTAAGAAAGAGAAGTGCTACATACAGCTCTGAAATTCCTCTAGGTGACCAGATTAGAAGTATAGGTTGCCCAAAGAGTTTATTTAAAAAAACAACTTAATCCTCTTTCTTTTTTATGATACAGTACATGAGATGTTTGTTTCCTCACAAAATGCCCTTAATTGGGAAATTGACAAATCCATGGAATTTAAAATTTTATTTCATTGTTGCAGGAAAGAAAAATAGTAAGATTTTAAACCAGTCTTCAAATTACCAAGTTGGTAATTTTTGCTACTAACTTTCTTCAAATGTATGTGGTAGCAATGGTCAAACCAGATAGCAAACTATTTCTTGAAGTTCCAGATTCCATTCCTTCCAGCTGCATCCTGACTATCACACCCAGTATTAACACTGCAGCACAAAATAAGAGTTAGTGCACAGTCAGAGCTCCTCTAGTTTGGTTAAAATATGACCTATATAATACTCACTTTTCTGCATGGTAAGACTATTATTTATGGTGCTGTTCTCAACTGAACTCTATTTGAATTATAAGTTTCTGAGCCAGCAATTCAATGGCAGGGGAACAATGAAGCTGAAATAGATCTAAAAAGATTTAGTGTTAATCAATGCATGGAGGGAAATCTATTCAATTGTTTAAAGACTCGATATTCTTCTCTCTAACAGACAGAAAGTTTATCTTCAAATTCACAAATTCCTCCAGAGATTCTGGGATCATTGGTTTGGGAAGTTGGGAAGGGTTGGCAGCCTCAGTCTCTCTCCATAACACTGCTGCAGAGGGTAAAATGATTGGGAAAAAAATAGTCTCCTTACAAAATTGCAGAGAATCTTTCTAGACTTGTACTAATCAGTCATAACTGAAAATTACCAGCGATACGAGTGTAACAGAAATTGTGAAAAATTAAGTAGTGAATGTTTCAAAAACCAAAACATATGAAATAGGACATTCAAATAGTGTAAATCTTTTTTCAAAGTAATACGAATCTTTCAGTCTACAGCTTTTGAATTCTTCCATTAATACCCACCAGCACTAGTTTTGGCTGGTTAATATTGGTTAATATTAAATGTATTAAAAAATTATAGCAAAAATAGGCAGTATAATTTTTACAGGAGCCCTGCATGCTCTGAAGTGGCTTCCCTTGGATATGATTAAGATGTTGAAGGACAGTAAGGGTATGTGAAAGATATTCCACTGCATTGCTGACTCTGTAATCTTCATTCTACATCAGGTTTGCCAGTTTGATTCAACATTACTCATAATGAAGTAAATGCTTCAGTTAAGACCCATGCAGCATTATATTGTTTTCACTCTTTTTTATCACAAAACGAGCTTGAAGAAAGTGCAATGAATTAAATTAAAAATACCAAGATTGGGCAAGTCTCTCTCCTACAATTGGCCCATTTATATTTCTGCAAATGTAAAATTGCTATCCATAACTTTTCTATTTTCTACATATTTTAATATTTTTTCATTATTTTGGGTTCTTTATTTATTTTGACTTCTTTGGAAGGTACGATCAGAAAATATCTGTCACTTGCTGTGGCTGTACTGCTTGCAGTTCCAGAGTAAAGAGTTTTAAATGCAAAGCAATCATTTAATGATCTTCTTTTGTTAAAAGCTATATTCTTTTTTCTTTCTTTCTGAAAATTTGAAAATAGGCTTTCACTGATGAGTTTTAAGAATTTAGCACAAATTACTTGGGATTTAAATTTACTATTCCTTCATCTTCAATTATCCTTAGAATGAAAGAAGTTTAATGACTTCCATGTTCCTTGGCCAAAACTCTTTAGTAGCATCCTTTGGTGCAACCTGTCTTCATGTCACATAGGATAAAAGAATTTTTCCTCTCAGAGTCTCATTCCTGAAGTTGGTTCTTTCACAGAACTGATGAATATTCCCCACAGTACAGTCTTCTTTCACAGCTTGCCAACTTCTAGGTGATTATGCTGAAATGGTTATCTGCCCCCCATTGTCTTCAATTTGTTCTTAAGAAAGATGTCCACTGCCTTTAATCTCTGGAAACAATCCCAATTTTGAAAGAGAGCAGTTCACCTTAACTGAATTTCATTAAGAATAATAGAAAATTGAACCATTGGAAAGGGAGTGATGGATGATCTTTAAGGATTTTACCTCTGATGAACATAGTGGTAGAAATAGCTATTTAACTTAGGTTTTTTCAAAAGTTTGAAAAAAACCTCATCCATTATTTTTCTCCTACGGCTTCTTTGAATAAACTCTCCTTGATAGGTTTATTGAATTTGGTTTTATATACTTCCAAGAAAAGATTTTACAAGCCTGCTCATTAACTAGCTGGTATATTTAACTATCTTTATAGTAAGAAAGCCTTTCTGTAAACTAATGATTGTTTCTTGCCCTATCCAGCAGCATAGAAAGTATTGCCATCTTTACAGAAACTTTTTATTTGATACTGAAGAACTTTATGTCTCTGAACTCTTCTGCAACCCTAAAAAATCAGTTCTTTCAACCTTTCTGTCAGTCATACATTATAAATAACTTTCCTCCTAATTATTTTCTTCAGGACTGACCCCAGTTATTCTGTACCCAAAAACATTATTGAAACACTCTGTGAAACCTTATCACTGTCAAATAAAACAGAATAATGATTTGTATGTATCATTTCCATTTCCCCACAGTGAGTGAGCCTTCCTAAATGTGTTGCAGAATTTCAAATCATTTCCCATTTCCAGCTACTTATTTCCCATCTTATATGCAACTTATATGATTCTACTTTCAGATTTCTAAAAGCAAAACTTTGTTATCCTCTGACCGAACTCCATTTTCTTGATTTTATATAACTTTTCTGGTCTACCAGGATTACTTTGAATTCAAGTCCTCAGTAATGTGTCAGCTCTCCCAACCTGAGTGTCTGTAGTCCATGTGAACTTTTCACAGAATCCCTGTGAACCACAGAAAATTCTGTGTGAGAAGGGACCCACAAGGATCATCAAGCACATCTTAAATGAGTTATCCACACCGAATCCACAGCCTTGGAGCCAGTAACATCACGCTCTAACCACCTGAGGTAATTGTGCTCTCTTTCATCATACAAGCTGGTGATGAAAGTGCTGACACACTTCAACACAGATTGAACACAAACTATCTAGTCAGACCATGAACTCATTCTAATTAATCTCTGAGTATGATTTGTGATAGTTTTGTACCTATATGGTAATTTTATCCCAAAATTTGCTTGCATAGATGCTGAGTGGAATTTTCCATTATAACATCAAAATATGCCGCATGTATTCTCTTCTGCCTCATATAGAGAGGTCACCCTTTCTGGAAAGAAAATTCGGCTGGTTTGACTTGATTTCTATTTGGCAAATCCATGTTGGCTGTTTCTCACAGCCCGTTTTCCTATAGATTTTTAAAAATTGGTTGTTTAGCAATTTGTTCTGCTATCCTCTTGAGTATTATGGCTGGTCTGTCTGGTCTGCAAACTCCTACTCATTTTATTCTTTTAAATTAACATGATCAAATATTGAGCAATCCAACTGCGCTTGTTAGGGTGAAAGTATATACGGCCAAAAATTATTTTTAAATACCTGACTTTGACATTTAAAATTGATGGGTAATAGTGTATTCTGTGGACATAGTTTTAGCAGGAAATTGCTTTCTATAGCAGATCTATCCTAGATATATATCAGACAGACACTGAAGGAGAAAAAAGGGATTGGCCCAAAGCTTAGTCTAAGCAGTAGAAAGCCTACCAGCTGAGGCTTCAGACTTTGGAAAAGGCTCCTAGTATGTGTCTGGCACTTGCATCAGTCTGGCACCTGCATCAGTTTGACAGACAGATCAATTTGTGAGCCTGGCTATGCAAACTGAAAAGTCTTTAAAAAGGCTTTGCTGCTATACAAAATGGGAAGCAATGACACGCTGACCATAATTTCATTGAAAAATGTGGCACTGCATACTCTGTGGGAGTCTCCATGCTCGTGTTTTTGTGTTTCAATAATTAGAGATTTAATAATAAGTAGAGAACTACAACGTATTACAGTGGAGAGAGGAAAAGAGAAGAATTTAGGGAATTCACTCTAACAATATTCCATAAGAATTCACTATAAAGAATACACATTAATAAAACCTGCAGTAATTAAAACACCTGGAGGAAGCTTGTGCACCAGTTTAGACACTTTTTTTTGTTTATCAAAATGAAAGTAACACTAAATATAAGCCAAACCAAATCAATCCACATTCAATTTGGTTTGTGTTTTATTTATGCAATTGTAAGGTCGCCATCTGGTGGTTGCTTTAACATTAAAAATAAAAAAAAAAAAAAAAGTGAGGTTGTTTTTGAATGGTTGTTTCTATACAGAACATGAGATGACAAAAAAAAGATCAAAATATCCTAAAAAAGTGTAGGGAATGGAGGTTGCTGTAATGACTTTATCTAGGACACGTTAGGGATTGCAGTGGTCCCAGGTTTGGGGGCACCTATAAAAACACATATTCAGGAAAAATAATTTAATCAATTAAAATACTTGAACATATTTTAGATTCAAAAATCAAAGACAGGATTTATCTGATCAGAAACTGAAAAATTAAGTCAACTAGTGGTCTGCTGAAATAGAAATTGTTTTAAAGATTAATTTATCTTCACTTATTAAAGGCATACAAGATAAATATGATCACAGAATGATAGAATGTGTCTGCCAGGCTGGCACTGTGACCACTGCCCTGGGGAGCCTCTTCCAGTGCCCAGCCTTCTTCTGGGTGAAGAACCTTTTCCTAACATCCAACCTAAACCTCTTCTGACACAGCATCAGGCCATTCCCTCGTGTCCTGTCCCTGTCACCACAGAGCAGAGATCAGTGCCTGTCCCTCCTCTGCCCCTCAGGAGGAAGCTGTAACTGCAGGGGTCTCCCCTGAATCTCCTCCAGGCTGAACAGACCAAGTGCACTCAGCTGCTTCACTTACAGTTTCCCCTCCTGGCTCTTCACCATTTTCATTGCCCTCCTTTGGACACTCTAACAGCTTAATAACTTTCTCATATTGATGAAACACTCTGTGGAAGGGATTTTCTCTGTCTGTCATTTACTATCTTTGTGACGATACCCTTTGGACAAGTTGAGAAAAATGGAATCCAATTTAAGATCAAGTACTGGAAATTCCCTATCACCAAGAAGGGCTCCACAGAGGGACCTGGAAAGGCTGGATGTATTGGCTGACTCCAACAACCTCTTTGTTTTCAACTGTATATCTTGGATATAAAGTAGAGGTCATTAAAAAATTATCTGGATACATTACACTATCCTATCAACCTATTTTATACTGTAACTCTTCCCTACATATACATATAACTGTTGTTAGAGGACATTTTGACTGGCAAAGTAATGCTTAAAAATGTGCTTCAGTAATGTCTCAGCCATTCCAGACATTAGTAACCATATCGAAATATCACCTTCCATTAAAAACATTGATGCAACTTGTCCTTGACATATTGGCTAAATACTGGAATTGGGCCTCCAGAGGTGCCATGAAAATGCTGAAAGTTTGGCCAGGTCTTCCTTGTTCTAGTGAAGAAAATCAAGGAAAGGTTTAACAGTGATGACTACTGTGCTGTAACTATGACTTAATGCGTTGATTTTAAAAAAAGATTACAGTAATTTCACAATTATAAGCTGAACCTAATTATAAACCGCACCTCCAGGTAGCCGGGTAGACCATGGGATTTGTCCATATATAAGCCGCACCTGAATATAAGCCGCACATTTTTTTTTTTTTTAAAAGCGAGTATCCATGTGTAACAAAGTAACAAATTAGTAACAGACACAAATTGGTGTCAGGTGCTCAAGTTGCAACAGTTTTCATAGACCAGCAAAGCCTTCAAAGGCAGCCCCAGGCGCCCTCCCCGGCCGGCTCTCACTTCTGGGTTGGTATTTCACTGGGATTTGTCCATAGATAAGCCGCACCTGAATATAAGCCGCACTACTGGAGTAGGCTGGATTCTTCAATGAAAAAGGTGTGGCTTATAATTGTACAATTACTGTATTTTTAATTAAGAGATAAGAAACCAAAACTCACAAAATATAACCTTTTACCTCTTTTGGTAATGGTACCAATCCCTCCATTTTCTCCCAACAAGTAGGAAGAGAAAAGAAGGAATCCAAATGTCTTCCAAAAAATGTGCAAATAAGACAATCACTACTTCAGTCAGTTAAATCTTAAGACTTTACACATTTTCAGTCTTATTTTCTATGGATTTTAGTTCACCATAATTTTAATCTATTCATATTTCAAAACCTTCAAAATATTTCCTTCATAGTTTTTTTATTTCCTTTCAGAAATCATTTTTGTTAAACACTTCCTCTCAGGAAAAAAAAAAAAAAAGTTTAGCAAACAGATGCAGTAAATGGAGAATGAAATAAAATATTTCATCTCAGTCTGGTCAGCATGCTTCTGAATTTTTTGTTTGTATCATTAAAAAATATTTGAATATTTAAAATTATTTTCAAGTTTACCTGAGAAGACCTTTTTCCAAGTTTTCCATTCAACTAAAAGTTTTTTGGCTCAAAATTTTGGAATTTCTGCCCACGTGCATACCATATGAAAATTATGCCCATGTCACTGTAAAAAATAACATTATATAGGAGGATTGGTACACATAATATTTAATTACCCCCTGGAAACAGAATGCAAGATTTGAAGAGTCCGCTCACAACAAACCACTGCACAAAAAGAAAGATGACACTTAAATTTGAAAAACTTATGAAGAAACTTCTTAAAAATCTTGATACATAATATTGCATAGTAATTATTTTTTCAGCTCATTTCCTTTTGAAAATATCTCAAGCCTTCAATGCAAGAATGAAAAGAAAAGCATTGTGTGAATCAACCTATAAGTTAATTGCACTATACCATTTAATATTAGGGAAATAAAAATTCCTCAGAATTATCTACTTATTTTCCTTTGGCAGCCATCTTCAGCCTTTTTAAAGCTTTCCCTACTCCTCTGTATTACTAGGAAGCATAATGATTAGTGTATTTCCTCTGTAAATAAGATGTTATTAAGAAAGATTATATCTTACCCAACATCTTTATGGCAGGAGAACTAATTTTCAATTTTGTTTCTCAAATATTTGTTACAAAACTGATTTTAGAAGAAAAACTTCAATATTTTGAAATTATCTTTGAAAATATTTTTCAATTCACTCTTAATTTTCAATTTATTTTTACACAATGTGATTTTTTTGAAAAATAGTTGAATTTGTAATGTGAATGTAAATGAAAGTATTAAAGAAAAGTAAATAAAGACCACAGCTTTTTTCTTTTTTTTCATAAAACAATGGTAAAAGGAGCTTTTTTGCAACTTCTGTAAGTGCTAAAACGTCATGAAGATAAGAGGACTTCTGCCTTTCAGGAATGATAACTTCCTTTATTCTGTTGTTCTGTTGCTCATAAACTCTATTACCACAAAATCATGTTGGAATTCAGAAATTACTCTGAAACACCACTTTTAATGGAAGTCATGGTTTATCCAATCCTGACAGAAGGAATAGTAATGTTCTATCCTGTAAAAATTGTATTTTATTTTGATACAAAAAAAAATATAATCCCAAGACTTGCAGACTCCAAGTAGCATATTGTTTCATATACATGATTCTCTTACATTAACATATCTAGTATTTTACCTTATTTGTATATCTTTTAACTATAAACTTATGCAAGCCATTTAAAAATGTGTAATTTTTAGTCTTTTCTCATAGCTTTAGTTATTGTATGCATTGCATTTTATCTCCTTTTTTATACTTCTCCTGGTTCTTCAAAACAGAACAAATTTGAATTACACAGAAACATATAATACTTTCATTTATTGTAAATCTCTGTCAGAACAACCAGCATTGTTTACGTGGGAACAAAGTGCAATACAGTAAAAGATTACAGAAATGAAATGTATACAAATAAAGCACAAATAAACTAAATGCTATCCTAAAGTATAATGAATTATTGATTAATAATGCATTAGAAGTTAATACTGAAATCAAATTACTCATCTCAGGAAGTTTGCATGCTTTTTTTTTTTCCTTGTCACTGATGTTGTGGTAATAGTTTTTTAAACAAGTGTGTTTCTATGATGAGTTCATTTAGTATTCAGCATAATAGTGCTGATAATAATGAGCTCAATTTGGCTTCCATTATATAAGCATTAGATAATGGATACCTATATTAAAGTGTTGCTGTTATGGTAGTGCTTTTTTTCTTCATTCAGTACACAGTGCTAAATCTTTAAAGGAAAGCTTTTATGCAAATTGTTGATGTTTTTATCTTTGAATCATGACTAATTTTATGGACTCTGGAATCCCATTATTGTAAAAGTTGCTTTTGATATAAGACGCTCAGTAATTTGACTTGCCAAGAGTTTTATTATCATTAGTTATATCCTAGCTTTTTGCTTTCATCTTTTCTCCCTCTGTCAGCTTTTCACATCCTGCAACTTGTAATATCATCCAACAAATGTATACAGACACACTTCTGGCAATGCTCTGCTAATTTTAACACTGCTTAAGTCTCACAGCCCAATACATTAGCTTGCTCTTCAGTGAATGACTTGTTTGGCTTGCTGGGTAACACAATTTCCCCTGACAACTGCTGGTGCAGTGCTCCTGTGTTTTTAGTAGAGAAGATATTTATATTAAAGATTAGGAGAGTTAAGTATAAGGAAAGCAGAAGCTGGTGTCATATTTTATTTAAGAATCATCATACTCCATAATTGTTCAGAGTAGATGCTGTGGAAGTTTATTCACAGTCATTTAACTATGAAGTAATTTTAAGACATTTAAACATTGAAAATGCCAAATATTATTCGATCATTTTTGTTTTCCACTGCATGCAAGTAACATAGACAAAATAGTAGTACAGTTCTAGATGGCTCAGCTTTCTGTATGCATTTTGATTAATTTTTTTGCATCTACACTGCTGAGTTGGTGGTTGTCCCTAAGACAGGTCAAAGCACTGACTGCTTTCAGACCTGTGTCTGTCCCCTTGGCCATCACCCTAAAGCTGTAGACATACTTTTTCCAATAAATCAAAACTCAACAAGATGATAATGTTGTTCCTTAGAATCTTCTGGAAAAGACCTCAAGTCTGAATTCCCTAGCTAGATGGGAAAGATTTCCTGGTCCTTAACATTAAGGTGTTGAGCTACCATCCTAAGAAAAATATGAATTCATCTTTACTTGCTTCCTTCTCCTGAAGTACACAACCCTGTTCTAAAAGGGAACTTCGACTGATAAAACTAAAGGTAACAAAAAGAGCCTAAATGTGACAGATCAGACCTCAAAAGAGTCAGATGAAGGACACTGGTGGACATCTGTTGAATGGGGAAATAAAAATATCTGTCTCAAACTTACCATTCAGGATTTCTGTTTCATTCAGTTTTTTGTCTCATTTTTCTTTAGTGTGTATTTTAAAATGTAATTGATTAATCAGATTTCTTTCTTCTTAGCTGCACATGAAAACAATTTATAGCACTCAAGAAACTTCATATGATAACCCATTTAATTTTCCAGCAACACATATAAAAACTGAACAGATGAAAGTGCATTTCAGCACAAACTATATTCTAGGTTCATTCTTTAATTACTTTTAAATGTAGAACTTCACCAATTCAATCTGAAACCACCATGTCATAGTGGCTTCATCTTCTCAAGCAGGCTACGTGGTATTTCAATTTAATCTTCCTGTCTTGAGAGAAAAGTGAGGATTCAACCGAGGAATGAAGAACAGAGCTCATCAATGTTAGTGTGGTCCCTAATAAGAGATTAGAGATTTATACTAATTTCAGGGCCAGACTGTAATTAACTATTGGAAAAGATGTAAAATATTCTCTCCCTCTCACATTTTTGGAAAACACTGATTAAACTAGAAGCCTCTGAAAATCATGAGTTCTATATTTTTTTCTTTTGTTCTGGAATGGCAGCACACAAAATAAGGAAGACTAAAGTACCTGTCCCTCACTGACACTTGCCTGCTTGCTGCAGCAGATCACTGTAGAAGGACTTTGTGCTGAGCTGCCCTCCGTAAGCAGCTACGTGCGTAACTTTGAGAAGGACTGGGGCTCCTCATGTCCTGCAATTTCCCTAACTGATCTCCATGGGTCATTGAAGCCTTGAACTGTCATCTATGCACATCTTCAGGGCTAAATAGCAACTGATTATCCAGCCAGTCTGAAGGAGAACAAGATTGTTTTCACACCCTTTCTAGATGAAAGTCAAGGAAAATGGAAATTTTTTAATCTTTTTGGCTCCTCATAAAATCCTTGAGTTCAGTGGTCTTTGAATAAGGGAAACAGTTAACATATATTGACAGAACTTTGAGACTGCTAGATCCATAAGAATGTCAGAATCGACTCCTCTACTTCACTAAATAATATTGGAACATTTCCCTGATTTAGTGTTAATATTAAATCCCAAAGTATCATGGGATCTTTCTATTTTGAACTGCAGAAGAACTCTTTGAAGTTATATAGAAAACACAGTCTCAGGTCCAGAAATCATCAAATCATGCTTCTTCCTTGGCTGTTAGTTTGACCGTTTCTAGGGGCTTCCTAAGGTGTTTACACCTTACAGTATGTTTTAAAATATTCTGACATTTTATGTTAACAAGGTTCTTAAATTTTGGCTCAGAACAACATTACAACCTCTGCGATCCAATAAAATGAATTTACTTGGGGTGCTCTTTTGTAAAAAAAGTAACTTGACCTCCAATATTAAGGAAAAAAACCTTGGGTATTAAATCTGCATATTTTATTAAAGCCCTAACACTAAATTGTATTCATAAATATAATTAAGACTAACAATTAATCAAGAATCATTAATTCTGTCCTAGCATATAGTGTTGAATCACAGAATCACAGAATAAGTAGAGTTGGAAAGGACCTGCAAGGATCATCAAGTCCAACTCCTAGCTCTGCACTGGACACCCTAAGAGTCACACCATGGGCCCAAGTGTTTTTTCCAAATGCCTCTTGAAGTCTGTCAGGCTGGGTGCTGTCACTTGTCTGGGGAGCCTGTTCCATTGAAGAACTGTTTCTAATATCCAATTTCAACTTCCCCTGAAGCAGCTTTTGCCTATTCCCTTGGGTCCTGTCACTGGTCACCACAGAGAAGAGATCAGTGTCTATCTCTACAGGATAATCCAGTTTTTTCTTTGAGCCATATCAATATTACATGTCTAACATGCAAGAGAGTACATGATTAAATATTTCAGTATTTTGCCATATTTATCTGTCATATTGCAGATCAATAATCAGGGCTGCAATGTTCCAGTGCCGCTAAGAGAAGTCACTTCATTGAACTCAACCCAAAGCCTCTGTTACATGAGGGAAGGGGTCACACATGTCTGAGTACATACTTGGTGCATAATTTTTCATTACAGTAATTTCAAAATTATAAGCCACACCTTTTTCCTTGAAGAATCCAGCCTATCCCAGTAGTGCGGCTTATATTCAGGTGCAGCTTATCTATGGACAAATCCCAGTGAAATGCCAACCCAGAAGAGAGAGCCAGCCAGGGAGGGCGCCTGGGGCTGCCTTTAAAGGCTTCCCTGGTCCATAAAAACTGTTGCAACTTGAGCACCTGGCACCAAACCCAGCTGGCAGCGATTCTATTACTAATTTGTTACTTTGTTACACAT
>VRYO01001269.1:13297508-13307691 GCA_009812075.1 Sialia sialis | reverse complement strand
AATCTTCATGGAAAGGTGTCTCAGAGAGATAACTGGGGTTTGGGTAATGGTGACATTGATCTTGCATCTTGTAATTAATTTATGGACAGAGAGTACTAGGCTCCAGAAATAGACCAGCATGGTGCCAAAAATTAAACCTTCAATAATGAACACCAAACTGAAAATCCAGTACCAGAGATGGAAACCAGGACCAAAGTATACACTGGGCTGATTTAGGAACTTAAAAAAACATTGATGCGGGATATATTTTTAAGAAAAAGAAAGTTGTTCTGTTACAGAATGGTTAATAATTTTCAGTACTTTTTGTTAGATGATAACATTCTACACATGCAGCTATGGCAGCAGCTTTGAAGTCACAGCATAGCATCAGGGTTTCCTAGGATCAAACAGCATAGTGAATGATGCAGTGGTGGTGGGAGTTCAAGTTATCACAGTGGTGGATCAAGTAATACTGACAGGAGTGACAGCTGCACCGAGAACTCTTCAGAATCATTCCATCCCCACCCTTGTCAAAAAATTATGTCGGGATGCTCGAGCCAAGCTACTTACAACTGCTTGCTTTTTAACTGTAGCTTGCAGAGCTTTTGAAACAGACCACCCTGTGTCCTCTCACATCTGTCAGTGCCAGTCACAAAGCAGTATTTTTTGGGTATACAGTTTGGTGTTCAGGATACATTAAGGCAGTCTGCAAGTCCCTTGGCTATTGGAATTTTTCTGATCCATTAAATCATGACTCTTCTTCATGTAAACACTTGTTTGAGGGGAAGTTTCTTAAACATAATCTAGTTTTTATAATTAGCTGCAAAGCACACTGAACAAATTGTTTCCCTGCTGCTTGGTAGAATGCAGAACTAAAACTAGAGTGTAAACAAACTCACTGACAGACGGTGTCAGTTCAGCTCAGCCTTTACTAGGTATGTGGGTATGAGTCAGTAGAAGGAAACATCCTACCATTCCCACCTCCCCTCCTTTTAGGCAGGGTGAACATTCCAGGTCTAATCCATTGTTTCACAATAACATTTTAATGTATTGAGGTTTGTTTATCCCTTTTTTTCCTTACCATCTTTTATAGTCTGAAGAATATATTATAGCATTTCTCTAAAAACACACAGATTTTGTAGTCAACATTTCAGTTGACCAGAAAGACTTGCACTATAAATATGATGAAGGAGTGCCTTTCAGGTGATTGTCTCTTTAGATCAGTAAGTGTTGTGGAACTAGGTTCTTTAAATACTGAGGACATTCAGACCTTGGTACTATGGACAGTATATAAAATTCAGATATCTAAAAGAAGATATCAAACACAATCCCATTTCCTAAGGTGAATCAAAATGACTTCTAATTGTACAAGCAGAATTTACAGGTTTCTGAAAGTACATAGCTAATATACAGTAAGAATAAAATTTATGCCCTGGAAAGACAGTAATATGATGATAAATCAGTCTTATAATTCCAATTAACAATCAGTTCTAGCATTCTCTGACATTATGCACTAATTCACATGACAAGATTAAGAGTACTGGGCAACATACATTCATGATCTCCTCACTAAGGAAGACAGTCTGGCAGGTCTAGCTACATGTTTTGTTTTGGCACGAGCCAGCTTTGTGTGTCTCTTTTACTATTACTTCCCTCCCGTCTTTTTATTTTTGCAAAATCTGTTAGCCCTTTTTTCAAGTCATTTGGTGGTATGATAGCTTTAGTGAGCTATCAAAAGCTGCTTCTATCTGCTATAGCAGATGCCTAGAGCTATAGTGTGAAATAAAAGGAAATAAACTCTGTTGACATGATTTGTAGATTACACTCTACACATCATAGTAGGTTTCAAAGGTTGCCATTGTAAAGCTCCAAAAGAAATTTCTTTAATTTGGTAGTTTTCCATAAATCCTCATATTAGAAAAAAAACCAGGAGTAGCTGAAATTAGGTGCAAATGAGTATGATATTCAAAGTAGATTCTCAGATGCTGAAACATGTCATAGCTTCCTAGAATAATTATGGCAGCTTATGTTAGATAAGAATCTGGTCCCTAATGATTATACCAAGGTACATAATGTGAAAACCAAAAGAATGTATTTGCTTCTGCTGCTGAAGGTAGTCATACTTCATTACTTGAATATGGGCTTGATGTTGTCAGCTTTGTCATTTTAATTGAAAATAAGTTTTATCCGTGTTTTTTTAAAAAAATTATTATGATTGATTTCTTCAATTTAGGTATTTGAATTTGATGCATTGTCTATCTCACCATGCACTGAATCCCTTTGCTACTTAGAAATCTCAGATTCCCTGTGCTTACTGGCTGTTCTAAAGAGGGGAATTAATGAAACAAACACACTAATCTTAGTTAGGAGATAAGATGGTGTGATCAGTGACATACTGACTAGAAAATGTTTGATTACCTTGGAGAAGAGAATAAAAAGCTATTATGTTTTTAATTTCATTTGGTCCAGAAATAATGCAAGAAAAGAGAATTTTTGAGGAGGAAATATCACAGTCTGACTTGCAATGAGAAGAACTTGTGAATTGCTAAAAGAAGAACTCAGATAAATCAGATCATGAATTTCTGAATAAAATCTAGTTATAGGACAGTACCTTTTATAAAATCATAACATTCTATCCCATTTGACCTAGAAATAAGATGCTGCAAAGAAAAGAAATCCTTGAGTAGGTAGTTTCAGAATCAACTATACTTCTCTGAAACTAACTCAAATTGCAATAAAAAGTATCTTTTTAAAAATCAGAAAATTATGTGGAAGGTCTCATATTTTCACAAACCTGTTTCCATTTTAAAAGGAAATAAAATATAGTTTCTGATTGCTTATCCTAAATAGATTTTCTCTGCAAATGGTATCAAATACTTATTTTCTTGCCCTAGTCTTATTATTCTTTGTTGTGCTTCTTATTTCCTGGATTTTGGCATATCAAGACACAGGTCACTTCTAAACCTGTAAACATGCTGAATTGTTTATGACTTCATGAGAAGTTTTGCCTAGAGATAGGGGAAGAATCTAGGATGCCTGTGTCACAGGAGGGCATTCCTACAAAAATAATTATCCTTCCTTTCTGCCGAGGAGGTAGCACAGATAGCTCAAAGCTTCTAGGTACTGTAAGCAAAATTGAATTTTATCACCCCAAGGATAATGACAAAATTAATTCAGTCTTGTAGAAGAGCCAGAAGTATTCCTTCAGGTACCATTTCCCTTCCTGGCTCAAAACACTGAAACTGAGGACATTCCTAATTCTGATAATGGATAGTTACAGCCTGCTTTCCTGAGCACCCTTTCTACTCGACTCCCTCTGACTCCCATCAATATTGTGTATGTGACTTTCAGAAAAAAAAACCAGCATTCTTGGGGAAAAAAGGATGGTGAGGAAAAACAATCCTTACCTCTTCCTTTCCCATACAGAATTATGTAGTGCTACAATCATCTTTTTTAGGGAGGAATACAGTCACCCTTCTTCCCTACAGTCATCTGGGCTAAAATGCTGGCTTTTGGGCTCCATGATGAAGAGCTCCAAACAGAGGCTGTGCAGCACTAGTCACACATTACTGAAGGTAGGTATTTCACTTTTATTTGATTAATAGCTTCCTATCTAGAATAACTTTCCCTGAGTTATAGCACTTGACTACTGCAAGTATAGATACAAAAAATTTTGAATTCCCTTCATTTTTTATGAGGTAAACTGTATGAATACAGTTACAAAGCTGTGAAACTACTTAGCCACAAAAAACATTTCTGTAAGGAAATCACACACAAATGCAGGTTGTTATTTTTCTTAGAAGTTCACAAACACAATATAGATAGTTTGTTCTTATAATTAATTTTAAAATAATGAATATTCACTGAGAAGCCAAGACACATCACCACAGTTGATGTGGCAGCTTGTTGTTGAGACTTTTGATTATCCTCTGAGGGGAGGAACATGGGCGGAGATTAAAAGCTATTTTATTCTGTTAGTTCTTTCTTGTGCTGTAAATTTGTACCGCATCTTTCCAGAAACTGACTTTGTCATAGGAAAATATGCATCTTTTGATCATTGACTCAAATAACTTGATGTACTTTACCTCACTAAAGAAAGAGTAGGAATTGCTTTCAAACTGACTTCAGTATCTTTTCCATGAAGCTCAAGAAAAAACATAGTTGTCAGTATCAGTGCTCCAGCAAAACAACCCCATTAATATGAGGTAAAAGTGATGCAGCTGCTATTTGCTAAACACTTGAAAGATACTTCAAGCCTAGTGTGGAATAAACCTTTTTCTGAGAAGTGATAATGTCCACTGCACTAAATAATTAATTCTTAGTTTGATGAATTGTCTCATTTAGGAATGACCATTCTGTTTTGTTATTCCTTGCCCCTTATTTTACTGCTAGTCTTGATAAGTCACCTTGGCTAACATTGTCCAAAGCCTGCTTGCCTTCTGAACTCAGTTTTGGGATTGGGTAACATTTGAATGATTGAAAACTCAGACAGGGCATGATTTTTAGCATGATGCATTGCACTGCAGTGCAAATTGAAGTTGATCAGGTCATAACTCCTGCATAATACCTTCCAGATCACAGGAGAAAGTATTTAGACTTTGTCTTTATCCTACTGTTTCCAAATGCTATCACCTGACCAAAGATGTGTGTGATACATTCGTTTTCAAGTATGAGGGACAGAAGAAATCTTGTGAGAGTTGGACCAGAGTAAATTATAAGAAGTCTGTGACTTTTCAAAAGTCATACTGTGAATGTTTAGAGGCTTTGCTCTGAAGTTTTGATATAAATCTGTTTCTTGGAGAGTTCAGGTATGTCAACAGCATTCAGTGATATAGTGTACCATTTGGGGAAAATTTTAAATCTGATTGTAAAGAGGCCTATTGGTTTTAAAGCAGCCTGTCCTAGATACGATTTACTCTGGACTGAATGCACTTGGCCTACCTATCTTCTCTTTGAGTCCACAGTCTCTCAGGGAACTTTTTCACTCATACTGGGAGCTTGCATTTTATAATGACTATAAATTTATTTTAATCAAAATACCTGTGAAGTATTTATACAAATTTTTAAAAATGTTTTTATACATTCAAGGCTTTTTACTTCCTATTTCAAAACTTTTCAGTGTTTGGAAGAAAATTATATCCAGGTCTGGGCTTTTCAGTTCAGCATGTCTTTCATCCCAAAACTCAGACCATCAGTAAGAAAAATACCAGCTGATATTTAAGGAGAAACAAAAGAAACTTTGGCTACAAGATCAAATAGAACATCAAATAGAATGATGCTCTCATGGAACAGAGTTTTGTCACCTTTTTTCACATCTCCACAAACCAGTGTGGGATAAAGACAGAGTAAAGCCATGACATCGTACTTCATTTGAATATGGTTGGGAATAATGTGGCATTTTAGCTGACCAGGCTTGCAAGATTGTCTTCAGGGTAGTAACAAACGTACTAATGTACTCTACTGTCAGTCAGGCTTCTTTTGCTTCTTTATGGCATATGACAGGAAACTGAGCACTATTTGTGTCACTGATGAGCAGCCTAAATTCTTTTTTTGTATGAAAAGATACAGGAACAAACCAAATTAATAGAAGTTATTTTTCTCAACTCAGGTACTTAGGTAGAAGCTTCACTCTTTCACAAGTCCCATCTGGGAACACTGTAACAGGAGATGCTTTCCTACACTCAGGTGCTGGGTTTAGATTTTGTATTTCTATTTATTTAATATGAACTGAATCACTCTTGAACTTAGGAGGAAGAAAATGGGTTAGTATTCAAATTGATTGTATTATTTTCAAACTAATTTTGCTGGCATTCTGTGCTTTGTCTGAACAGCAAGGTTTGTGATGTCTGTTTTAGAGCAATCTCTCTAAGATTTGTCATAGATTCAGTGACAAATATGCAAATCTGAAAAAAAAAACAAGAAAAAGATTAGTGTGTTCCAGCTGAAATTGCATCTTTTGGTTCTGAAAGCATTATTTTTAAAATTGTTTTTCTTTCCAGCAGGGAGGAAAAACTTTTAGGAGTCTTAACTGTTTCGGTTTGGAGCAGGATTTGAGTCCCTTTATTCAGCCTCTAAACTGGCTTGCAAAACTCCTAGATAGTCTGAGATGTTCAAAGTTCTTCAGGATCTCCTATCATGTACCTGTGGGCAATGAAATTTTGACAGTGGAATTTCACAGGACATTGTGAAAGAAATCAAATCACCCAGAATCTGAGCACACAAAGTGAAGATGAAAGCTTGAATATATCTTTCTACTGGAGGTTCTTCAGCCTCAAGTGCATTTTGCTTAATAGTTCTGCTGGTGTTCCAAGTCTGAAGAAGAGCAGTAAAGTGCTTAGCAATTGTGAAACTGAAAAATTAGTGAACTTATTTCATTCCCTTTTGAGATTAATTTCATAAGCCTATCTTTTGCTGTGTTGTGCCACAAAGTATTGTACGACTACAGAAAGAAACAAGACATTGGCAGCTGGACAATATATTGAAAATTTGGCCTCAGAATTCCCAGGAGTTTTTCAAAAATATTAGGCCTAGGAGATAATGAAAACAATAAAGAGGAATAATAGTAAAAGAGAGATACAGTTAAGCTCTCAGTTGCCTCTCTGATCACACCAGCAAAATGCAGGAAGCCCAGCTCTTGGTAAAGTGGACGGTGCGATTACTTGGTAATAAGCCATATTTGCATATTTGACACCCTCTTCTCCTTGCTTTTTTTTTTTTTTTTTTTTTTTTTTTTTGTAAAGCTAATGTAGGAGTTATACTGCTTAAATTGTGTACCGTGTGCCTGCCATTGCCTGAAAATTTATGTAGCTGTTGCTATGGCTGCAGCTTCATCCACTGCATATTCTCAGTTCTCTACAGCTAAAATGCCCTGTGGAGTACAAATTTCCACTGCAGTGGTGCAAAAGAAAAAGCATAAAATATTCTGCTTTTTGGTTGAACTTATGTTTCCATGTGTAGAATGTCATATGTATTTTGTAACCGGAGCATTGTCAGTCACCAAAAAAAGCCATTTCCTTTTCTGCTAATGCTAAAGTAATTTGCCACTGTCTCTTTTCTCTTTGGTAATTGCAGAGGACAACATGCTCACGTGGGTTTAAAGAGCCTCACCTGTTTCAGCAATCTTGGTACGGGTTTGTTTCATTTTCATTTGGTTTATAGAGCCCTCTGTTTTTTGCAGTTTAAGCACAACTGTTGAAACTTTTCTTTCGGTACTGCTAAGAGGTAAGTGCCAGGATTTAGCATGTATAACATTGTCTGAGGCATTTGTTCAGCTGTCTGTTGAATCCCCTGAAACTAATGCTCAGTCTCTATTAAAGTCTCAGTCCCTGGAAAGCAGAGCCCATTCTCTCCTATAATTAATCTTGCAGGTACTACCTTGACATTATTGGTTCACCAGCAGAGCAGAACTGCCCCAGACATCAATAATAATTCAGCACATTAGGACAAGACCTATACACAGCCCACAGATGTAGCTGAGTTGTGTGCAGCACTCCTTGCTGACAGGGAAAAGAAGGAAAAAAATCTCTGCAGTCAAAAGTGTTTTGGTCGCTGGATAATTTTGCAGTACAAAGGTCGTAGTGTTACTGATGCTTTGGCTTTATGTTTTTTCTTCAAATGTTGGCACTGTTCGGCACAATGCTTGTGATTGTCTGTTTACTGAATCTTTATACTAAAGCTGTTACAAATTGGCTTTCACAGATGGTGGGAGCTTCTCAGATCAGCAGAGGCAGGGAATTTATTACTCAATATTTCTGTATTACTGATTGGGACGTGAGAAGCATAAGCAATCTGTTCTACTGCAGGGTTTGAGCTCTCCCTCCTCCTTCCCCCACCCCCAAAATTATGGCTAGCTGGAGAAGGATTTTTTTTTCTCATTTTGTGTAGATAGCAGCTGTGCAATTTCAAGCAGAATGTTTGCTTTGATCTTCCTTTCTTTAATTGAAATCCACAATTATGAGATTTGTTTCTTTTATGTTTGCTAGTTTATTGGTTTAATCTACAAAATGTGCTGTCTTGCTGTCTTACACAGTTAAAGGCAACAACACAGTTGGGATTTAAATGGCAAACTTGGAGGGGGGGTTGCAGTCTCTCAGGTATTGGGGGATAAAACTTCTTTCATCTGATTTCAGATCATTATTCATATAGGGTAGCAACAAGAACCCAAACAATATGTCAACTAATTGTAAAGAATATCCCTAGGTAGCCACTTAATGCAAACTAACCGCATGAAAGGAAATTTTAATATGGAGGCAAAAAAACCTGCTCTGATAGCTTTTTTTGAGATTTCCTTTATTTGGAAGCCTTTGTTTTCATTACAGAATGCTTTTCTGGTCTCTCCAGTACCAACTCCTGGTTTTCCAAAACTCATTTTAGAAGAGTCAGGGTAGTTCCAGTTTAAGGGAGGCATTGCCAAACTGTCAGGTTCAGAGGATATGGCACAGTAAGCATTTACAAACCAAATTAACTGAGAGAATAGCTGGAAACAAATTCACAAAGGATGTTACCTTGTCAGGTATAATTGGAGTGAAAGAATATTAGTACTTCATCCACCTATGGATTTTTTAATTGTTTTTTAAGTAAAAAATGTCAGAAAACTCTTAGAAAAACTTCAGGAAGATAAAATTCCTTTCCCTTAGTGTCTTTGCCAAGAACTATTTCCTGACAACAGTTATGGCCATAAAAAGAATTAGGAAATAAATTTTGAAAAATATTTTGTACATTTTTTTATAACTTCCTTCTCTTGTGAGATGGTTGCCTCAGAATGAGATGGTTCTAGCTCTGTAATTACCATATAACATGGACTGAATATCAGAGTACCCATCAGTATTCTACACTGTTTCTCCAACTGAGGAAAAAAAAATCTGTGAAATCAAGTTCAATTGAATGTCTTTTGTTAGATTGTTAAAAAGAGTTAAGAATTTGTTCTCAAACATATGAAGAAAACAAAATAAAGTCATTTAGGAAACTGTATTACGAGTTATGGATCCATTCTGAAGTGTTCCTAGTTTATATCAGCCAGTAAGCTTTCATTTAAAAGAAACTTTTTGCTCATGTATGGAGATATTTTTTGTGACAATCTCAAATGGAAAATCTTATATAATTAATGTTGAGCAGAATTATATCAAACATGGGCTACACTGATACTCTGTCCTAGGGCTTAGTAAGGTCCTCATTTAATTAAATACAAAAGGACTGATAGCAACTTCAGATCAATTTACAATAAAACACAAAGACAGAAATCTGTGAAGTCAGGAGGATAGGTCATACGAACATATGAACTCTACTGACTTGCAACTGTGATGTGTGGGATTGCCAAGATCCCTTTCAGTTATAAAAAGCCCACAATGCTTTAAAAGACTCACTAACAATAACTAAATCCTATCTCCTTTTGTTAAGATAGATAAATAAATAAATAATCCTGTTGGTTTGTAGTGGTGGTGATGGTTTGGAGAGTGAGTGCACTGTGTTTGTTAATGTAGCCTGTAGCCCCACACCACAATATTGCCATTGCTAAGAGCAGTCTACAAGATTTACATTGAGTCTGCAAGGCCTCAGCTTGGAGCTGTTCTATTTCTGAGCTTGCATTTACCTGCTTGTTGCTTTCAATGGGCGTTTGATAGGCTTGCTTTATCTGTAACAAACATTTTTATTATTTTCTTCTTTTCCTTAACTTGCCATAGTACAACCACCGTTTCATAACAGAGTAGTAACAAGTAGCACGAGAAATAAAAGGCTTGTGAGCTTAATGGCTATGGAGCTGTTGTAGTTCTGCACAGAGGGCAAACTATAACATTTGTGACACTGAGAAGAATAAGATGATAGGACTCCTAAGGACTAAAGAAGGATCAGGAATGATACAATGTCTGCCCTCTCAGGTCTGACCGCAAAGAATTCTTGTCACAGGTCTCTGCCTCTGATGTCTCGCAGAGTTCTGTGTTACAGACATTTTCTGCCACACTGATCACTTGATGGACACAAAAAGTATTGGGAAAAAATACCCCTTCTGTATCAGTCTTATAGTTTATCATAAGTTTGTCATTGTTAGAACCATTTTTCATTAGAAGCACAGTTATATCATCTTGAGACTTTTCTGGAAAAATCATAGCTATGTACTGTAAATTCATGACTACTACAAGTATAAGAAATAGAATATGTATTTTTACTATAAAATACTGTGTCATTTCAATGTTTGTACAGTAATTTC
>VRYO01001269.1:13194687-13274505 GCA_009812075.1 Sialia sialis | reverse complement strand
ATGGACAAATCCCATGGTCTTCCCAGCTACCCGGAAGTGCAGCTTATATTCAGGCAGGTGTGGCTTATAATCGTGAAATTACTGTAACTTAAATTATCAGCCCACCTAACAAGTACTATTCAAAAAACATTATTCTTGGGCATAATTTAAGTACTCTAGAAAAGGCACTTATTTTTTCAAGGTTTTGACTTATTCTCTTATCTTGAAAGAGATTTCCATTATTTTAACATTTTGCATTCAATAAATAATGGATTCAAGAGAGTTATAAATAATGGACATTTAAATTATGAATATAAGAAATGTGATATTAACACAAGTCACTCATTCTAAAGATAACTGTTAACTGACAAAATATCATTAAGATTACAATCATGGTACAGATTACACTTCTAAAAGAAAGATGCAATGCCAGCCATCTTTTTTTTTTCCTAGTACCTGTTTCTTCAGGCCTAACCCAAGCCTAGAGAAAGTAAGACTATTCACGGTCTAGCAACTTTTCCCCTGCCACCCTTGGAATTTTTCCTTTCTATGTTTATAGACAATGATAGCTTTTCTAAAAGTTTTATTTATTAGAATGCATTCTCTGCCCCATCTGTTAAAATTACATGTATCAAGGTCAATGAAGACTATTCTGATTAAAATTCTGTTACAGATTTATAAAGGAGGAAAATATTAAAATCTGGATATTTTAGGACAAATAAATACATTTTAACAAAAGTTCATTACTAGCCCAATGTCCGTCTCAGCTTCCTAAATTTAAATAAAGAAAGAAGAACTGGAAATAGAAATAGTTTATAACTAAGTGGCACTTACAGTAATTTCATGATTATAAGCCACACCTTTTTCATTGAAGAATCCTGCCTACCCCAGTAGTGCGGCTTATATTCAGGTGCGGCTTATCTATGGACAAAACCCCGTGAAATGCCAACCCGGAAGTGAGAGCCAGCCGGGGAGGGTGCCTGGAGCTGCCTTTAAAGGCTTCACTGGTCTATGAAAACTGTTTGCAACTTGATCACCTGACACCAAACCCCTCCCTGGCATGATTCTGTTACTAATTTGTTACTTTGATCCTCGCTTAAAAAAAAAAAGTGCGGCTTATAATCAGGTGCAGCTCATAATTGTGAAATTACTGTACTTTTCTAATGCAGCATTGCAAATGCTAATTTGTATAAAGTGCTCTAAATAGGAAAAGGAGTACCACACAACACAAATTTTGGTTAGGTCACTCAATTTTAAATAAGTAAATAGAAAAAAAAAAGCTTTCATCCAGATTTTTCTTTGTCTACCTGACTGAATCAATTAACACTTAACCCACTTGCAATACTTCCTTTAAAACTTTATCAACACCTTTTTTTCAAAAAACAAACAAAAAAAATAACCTAATGAAAACAAAATCACCGAAATTCCCTTTTCAGATCACTTTTGCTCATTTACAGGCTTGCTGCCTGTTACTAGTTACAGCAGCTCCTAAGTGAAATGGGACATGCTGTAGGGTACTGGTGCTGACCCTCTGCACAGCAAGGAGCTGCCTCTTCCTGAGGCCCATCAGCCAGATTAGCAGAATGGAGAGGAGGAAGATGCATTCAGAGCTCTGAAACAGATGGGTTTGTTTCTGGTTTCACATGATCCAGATCACATAGGTATATTTTTTGTTAAGATTTCAGCCAATGGAAGTAAGACAGAAGGCAGAAATATTTACTAATCCCATTCCAGGGAGAGTGGGAGAGAAGAAAAACACTTTAAACAGAGGATTAAATTATCAGCTTCTATTAGCTAGGAGATGTTGAAACTTACACAAAACCTGGCATTAGTACAATCCAATCAAGATATTTATAGCAAGGCTAATTTCCTTTTACTGATGAAATTATTGCTCTTATAGGAAGGTTGCATGTGTATTACATTTTTTTCTCAAAAAGTCTTTAGTATAGTCTTGTATAACATTCTCATAAGCAAAATAACAAAAAATTATGAAGATGAAATCAGGTGTGACTGAGCTGAATAAAAAGGAGAGAATATTAAAAGGAGGTTCATTTGTGGAATATGGAGTTACATATGTTAAAGTTATAATTCCTCTGGGTTTTGTCTTACAATCTAGGAAATGGACCAGCTATATAATAAATTATACTTGTCATACCTGACTAGTAAGAGTAGCACAGTTCTTTTGGAATGGATCATGGGCTGAATAGAATCCTGGAATCACTGTGATCAGAAAAAACCTACAAAGTCACAGAGTCCAATCTTTGAATGAGCACCAGCATGTCAAATAGACCATAGCACTCGATGCCACATTCAGTTGTTTATTGAAAAAAAGTTTTGTTTACTCCCTTCTTACTTCACCGAGAATTGAAGATGCTATCATTTCATGGCTGCTGTGTCCAAGACAGCCTCTGACCAACACATCTCCTGCTAGCCCTTGTAAAGCAGCAGGTCCAATATGGTCCCATCCCGGCAGGCTCACTTGACAACTATGTCAGGAAGTCACCTTCTGCACCTTCCAGAAGCCTCCTACACTTCCTCCTCTCCACTGTGTTGGATTTCCAGCTGTCATCCAGCAAGTTAAAGTCTCTTACAAGAACAAGCAATCATAAAACATCAGCCAGCCACTGTAGCACAGAATACTTGACTTGCCTCTTCATCACAGTTGGATGTTCTACAGCAGACTCCCACCAAGATATCTGCCTTGTTAGCCTTCCTCCTGGTTCTTCCTCCAGGTTCCTATCCATAGGAACTCAACCTTCTCATCATAGTCCTTGACCTCTACACCACTGAGGTACTCTAACAAATAGGGAATATTTTTGTGTTTGAGGAAATACGTTAGCTTTGGAAAATTAAAATTGCTATGAATTTTGAAAGATGTTGTCACGAAAAGATAGGACTATATCTAAAATAAGACAATATATATGTGGGGAATAGTCATTCTACATAGTGTGGGTAGATCTCATCTGTAATTTTTTGGCCTGATGCATATTCAGAATTCATCATAGTGAAGAAAGTCGAATGGTGAACAAAAGAAGGGAAGATGTTTGGAAAACATTAACAATAAGGCAATCAAATCCAAATTCTAGTAAGAAAATATAATGGTTTTATATATTCTATATTTAATATGCTAATATTAATGTCTAGAGCCAATTAACACAACCCACGTGTCCTGCTTAGCTTCCAGTAGCTCTCTTATAAGACCACGCATTTGCTGTAGTGTCATGTCTGTTAACTTCATAAGGAAATCCCAAATACTTCAGGGGATCTAAAATGACACAGCTGATCATAATTGGGACACCTGAGTGTCTCACCAGTTCAAAAAATTACATGAAGAATTCAAAATTTTGAAGTAGTTAGCAGCCATGAAGACTTCAATGACAAAGACAGGAAAGATAAAGCTATGAAAACAACTTAGAATCTGTACTTCTGAACTCTATTTAACAGAGGTTTGTATATTGGTCTGGCTTTTAGTTTTTCCTTTTTTGTGTGATTGCTTTTCCATTTTATTTTTCCAAAGATAACTTTATGCAAAAATCTTTGAGTGGTCCAAATACTCTTTAGTTGCCCAGGTGCTCTTAATCTTGACCAGAATAGAGCAACAAATGCAGTGATATATTGCAAATTTTCTATGTATTTTGGCCTGTGATTTCCATCTGTAAATTAATCTCATATAACTGATTAAATTAAAGATTAATATTTTCATTGCCATCTCATGACAATGACTGCTGCTCTTTCAGCAATTCTGGCTTTAAAAGAGGTAAAAAAAATATTTTCTCAAAAAATTTCTTCTAAGTATGAAATAACATGAAGTATACACGTGACAAGCACCACACTTTAAACACTACCTTTCTGAGAAAAAACATATCCTGTATTAAAATACAGGATTCTGATTGTTTCACATGAGCAGGATTTAAAAAGTAAGCTTTAAGTCTAAGAAGTCTTACATATATGTCAAATTGTGCTGATAACAGAAGTGAATCAGATTTTCCATAAATAAATGCATTTAAAGGGAGGAATACAAAATTGGAGGGCTGTGAGGCAAGGCAAAATAAAAGGACTTCAGGTAGTCATTCTTCTTCCAGCACTTTTCGCAATTTTTATCAGGAAACATAGCCCCAAATCTTGCTGCAACAGCTTTTGTTCAAATGGTAATGTTGTCTTCATTTCAAATTAATGGCATCATGGTGCAGTAATTCTTCTGGTAAGTTTTCCTGAATTGTGTTTTGTAGCTTTTGCTTTAACTTGTAACACAAATTGCAGCATAGAAGGTGAGGTTGTTCACAATTTTGTACACTAAGATAAAATTAATTTTGGATGTCTATAATTTCAGAGAATGTGAAACTGCCCTAGCTGTGGAAAGACCTAAGCTAAATTGAGCTAGGAGTTCAGGGGAAAACCTGATTGAAATGCTCCTATCTTTTGCTTGGTGGCAGTAAATATAGTTTTCCCTAGCTATAGGTTAGGGAGTGCTAGAATAAATCTTCTTGCAGCCTTCCACCAAATGTAGTGAAACATTGATTGAATTGACTGTCAGGGGTTTTTTCATGCTGATTTTATTATGAAGAGTTATCCCACAATATACTGGAAAATGTTCTGTCATTTATGTGTATTGCACACGTAATAATTCTGTGAAATTGTTGTGTTAACATATTAAATGACTAAGAGGACATGAAGAAAGCACCTGTACATGCTCTGGGGAACACAGCTCTGTCTAGAGGAGAGGGTTTTCCCAGCAAGCAGACTTTTACAGAGAAGAGCCCAAATACTTTGCAGAAAGTGACTTTGGAATACACTTTTTCTAGGTTGTGTAGTTATTTTGGATCTAGAATCATCTAGGTCTTATACAATATGTTAAGAGCTGTGAAAAACGAGGACCCTACCTGGAGAAGAAAGCTTCCCAGAAACTGGTCTTCAACTGTCCTTTTGACTTCAGAATTATATTTGACCTCAGAAACAAAATTTCCAAGATTAGGCACCAAATCAAAGCTGACAGTAACTGAGTAGCATATGCAAGTATGTTGTTATTTATAAACATGTAAATTACTGGCATGGAATTAAAAAATAACCACACACCAGAATAAGATCATGTAAAAAATGCGCTGAAGTTCTCTTCGTGGTGATGAGGCTTTCACCTAAATTTCTCAAAAAAAAAAATCCTCAGTTACCCTCACCTCTCAGTATTTGTTCTCAATAAAAAACTAAATTAAAAAAAAAATGAAAACGGATAGGCTTTAAAAATTGGAATGAAAAATAAAACAGTATCATCAGATTTCCAAAATCATAAACTCTAGAGATAATTTTATGGATCATGGTAAGTAATCTTATCTTTCTCTTTTAACAGAATTTTGCTATCAACTATTTTCATTCTCCCAGTCTGATTAATATAACTTGTCACATCCACAGCATTTATTCTAAAACTTGTACTAAGCTTTGAAGATTGCCTCTTCTTTTTCTCATGACAGAAGAGCTTATGGATCCGAAAGCCTTCCTCTTTTCTCAAGCTATACCAATTGATCTAAAATACACTATATCTTCCTACAAGCTTTACCTAATTTGTATCCTTACACTGTCACGTCTGCAATCAATATAATCGACTTAACACCTAAGTTATGGTAGCATTAAATGAGTGACCACAATGTCTTTTTAATGCATCTAGGTAAAGTTTAAACACTTTTTGTTTTTCTGCTTACATCGGTCTCCAGAAGTTCTAAGACACCAATTCAGGTTATATTCACTATAATAATTGACCTTTTAAATAATCTTTCCAAAACCCTTGTCAGCTGAAGAAACCCACTGATTTTTATGAGTTTAGATCAATGATAGATGAAAGGTGTCAGGTATTTGATGAAGTTTACCTAAAATGCCTGTGGACAAAAGCGCAATGCAAGACTCTTAAACCTTGACTGTTCTTCTAACCTGTATAAAAATCCTTCTGTGTTGCATTTCACTGACCAACATATGTTTGCTTCTTTGATCTGAGGATCTGACCAACAGGAAGAAGATCCTATTACCTGACCCCTTGACCCCCCCTTTCCCCTGTAGGGCTATATAATCTGTGTACCATGTGCTCTTCTCTCTCTTCCCTTGTTCTTTCATGAATAAACCTTGGAACTAAGCCAAGAAGGAAGGAGCCCTCTTTTTGCTTATTCATGACACAGTTAGCCAGGAATATTGGGGAATAGGATAGCACTGTGTTACTTCTGATCACTTAAAAATGTGGATTAAAAAAAGGCCAAAAAAATCAATCTAATGTTCAACAAATGTTTTTCTAGTGTATTCAATATTCTGACTCAGATCTACAATTCATTTTCAATTCTGTCTAGATCACACTTTAGGTTAAAATAAGTTGGTGCAATTATGCTGCAGGAAATTTTTGGAGATACCTGGCCATGATTTTTCTAGTATTGTATCTGGCTTATTTTTCTAATAGGAAAATTATCTTAAGGATTCACTTTTGCTCACAGGATTTCAGTTGCTTTGCTTGACTTTGGGCCAAATCTGGAAAGCAAGACATATGCAAATGGTTGAAATTTTCTCTTATATACAAATGTGAAGTTCCCTGCAGTTCACATTTCTCAGCCAAATCTGAAAAATTTAAAACTACACCAAAGAGATTTTTTTTGACTATACATGAAGGGCATTCATGAGGAGTCTACCAATTAAATCACAGAAAATTAATGAATTTAGTTAAATAAAATGAAAATTTTTTAAATCACATTTTTCAAGTTGCAAATGCCTAATTTCAAGCCATGTTTCTCCAGAGAATGTTTATCAGAAATTGCAACTACTCTGGAATTAAAAATTCTTTCATAGGATTAGCAAGCTAAGTCAATTTTTTTCAAACCCCTCAGTCTAGGCTCCTTATTGGTTCATAAATCTTGATGACCCCTTAAAATATTCTCATATTTTCACTAACTATGATTGTATTGACTGCAAAATTATCCATTCTGACCAGATGATGACTATAAAACAGTGAAAGGATGATGTAGAGAAGTAAAAAATTAAAACAAGTATCTGTAGGACTTACCTATACTCACTGCATGGCTCTGCAGTTCACAACAGCTCTATGAAAATATCAGTTTAAAATAATAATTAATGGAAAAAACCCATTCATGACTCTTAAGTAGATAGAAACTCTGAATTTGATTTTTTTTCACTCATGTTTTAGTCAGCTAATGAAATAAAGATGAAGCTCTTAATTTATTTCTTAGGTTAAGCCATAACATTTCCTGAGTTTCTCAGCTAAAGGAGAAATAATACAAATCTGAGTATTTGAATGATTTTTTAAAAAATGTTGCGTTACCTAGCACTTTTTGGTTTGATTTTTTGCAATTCAACGGTTGTTGCTTTTCATCAGACTAATAAGGGTGCTATAAATAGTTTCAAAACAGCAGTGATCTGGTAATGTTGCTGAAAGATGTAAGTCTTATAAATAATACAGAAAAATCACAAAAATTGATTTCTAGTCCTTGCTTTCTCATTCCATATCTCAGAATCCACTGCTGCAAATCTCTGGGCAACTCATTAGCATGTTCCTAAACAGAAACAAAGGAATTTAGCTAATAAAATTGTTTTTTTCTGCTTCAATATTCCTGAAATACAGAGTTATCCAAAGACCGCAACTCCTTAAAAAGCATAGCTTAAGGGTTGAAATACTGATCTTAGTGGTTAGGATTTCTGTCTGAAACTTGAAATTGTTTTCAGTAAAATTCTAACTTCTTTATTCCAGATGGTCAGTTATAGAACCTAATTTACAAAAACAGTTTGGTTGCCATGTCAATTAAGATTAGAAAGTGGTCTTTAAATGGGACCATTGTTCTGGTTTTCTCCCTGTCTTATAGTTTTGAGCCCTATAGTGATTTAAAACAAAAAGCAACCAAAAAACAGAAAGCACAAACAAAATGAAAAAGAAAAGAAAAAAATTAAGCTGGTAAAATTGTTTCCATTGCAATCAATCAGCGAGATTTTGAACCAGGGCCATTTATGCAAATGATAAAAAACTGAGTGAGCCATTTGCAATGCATAATTTAGCTAAAAATGTTAACCTCTCCTTCTGTTCAGGGCTTATCCACAAGCAGATCACACATTCCTTGAATTTATTTTTATTTAGACATGCTTTCTGAGAAGAAAAAAGAAATTAATCTGGTAGTTCTATAATCACAAATATTCATGAGTATTTGGCAACATCTATTTATAGTTGTGTCTGGTAGTAAGTACAGATTTATTTATTATTTGTATTTCTAATTCAAATCGTGAGGTTAAAAATATTTGTGGTTAAAATTCTGCAGCATTTTCTTAAAAGGGAAAGTAGTACCTCTTTGTCTTATTCTTAATATTCTTAATATTTTCAGAACCATATTCCAAATAGTTGCTCTGTGTGAAACCTTAAAGAGCTTTCAGAAATGGAATTTTTCAAACTGCCTGTACTTGAATCCTTCCTATTTTGACAACATATGATCCTATGATCATATGATCTAATTCTGTTTAAAATGTTTTATCTGGCTTGCCTTTGTGAGAGGTCATATGGAGGGAATTGCAAACTCATTGCTCTATGTTGGCTCTTTGCAAACAGGGGAAAATTTACTGAGCATGTACAGACCACACTGGGAATCCTGTGACCATGTGGGCACATTGTAAACATCAACATCATAAAGCACTTCTCTCAGCTTGGATTTCTAACAGAATGGACAGCACAGTGGTGCAGCCTCCTGCTGCTGGGCTTGTAAGAAAGACTTGGTGAGCTTGCATCTGGTCATGTCATGAAGTGTAGCACATCTGCCAAAAAGGCACCACTTGCACTCTCTAGAAGCCCAGTTGCTAATAGAATAATGTGGATTCAATAGGAAGATGTGAGAGCATCATTTTCATAGTTTTCTTCCAGAAATGCTGGAGACAGGAAGTGCAACCCAGTAGGTAGGATTCTGTCTCATTAGAAGAGAACTACAGTAATTTCATGATTATAAGCCGCACCTGAATATAAGCCGCACTTCCGGGTAGCCGGGAAGACCACGGAATTTGTCTATATATAAGCCGCACCCGAATATAAGCCACACTTTTTTTTTTTTTTTTTTCCTGTGCGGCAGGGTGGGGGTGCTGCTGACAGGCCAGGCAGGGCCAGGGCTGCGACGGGAGGGGCCAGCCAGCAGCGGGAGGCAGCAGCAGGCAGCTGGATGGGAGGAGTGGCAGGGAGCGCGGGGAGGGGCAGTGGCGCCCAGCACCGGCCACACGAGTGGCGGGGAGCGCCAGCAGGGGCAGGGAGCAACAGCAGCACCGAGCGCCGGGAGCAGTGGGAGCGGCGGCAGCGGCAGGGGCGGGGAACACCTGTTCCCCTTGCGTCTCATGCTTCCGCCTTGGCAATTCTCCTGAAATTGTCCATAAATAAGCCGCACCTGAATATAAGCCACGCTACTGGGGTAGGCTGGATTCTTCAATGTAAAAGGTGCGGCTTATATTCGTGAAATTACTGTACTTTCCTATTATAATGACAACTGCAGAAAATTAAAGAGAAACAACTATTCTTAGTAAATTATAGACACATTCTGCCATGGTATGTTTGTAATTAGCTGATACTGTGATTTAGAATAAGCAATGTCTTAAATTTAGGAGAATTTTACTGCAAGAGGGAAATGTAAATATCCTGGCGTTTATTGGAATGAAAATTGTACTGCTAATAAAGCAAACAGTTTATAAAAGAAATAGAAAAACAAAACAATAGAAACACCAATTACAGCTAGAAAATTATGTAGATTTTTCTTAGCATAATTAACTAAGCACCATAAGACATTGATTGGCTGTTACCCACACATAATAAAATATTATCATAAAAAGTTTGAAACAGAAAAGATGCCAATACGTGTTAAGCACCCTTTAGTTCCTCTAAGGGCAAAATGTTTCCACTGAAGCTAATTTGGTATCCCTATTCCCTGACTGGTATTCTCTTGGGTTCCAGTCTATATCACACCAACAAGGCTTAAATTAGTGAAAACATGAATATGCTAAAGTCAAAAGGTCCCAAATGAAGCAAAATTTCTTCTTGTTAGACTAAGCTTTTTGGATTTATTGTATTCCACTGAAATATTTTCAATCTGCATACTCTCTTCTATATTCATCTCAAATGGAGTTAGCCAAACAAGAGTCATTGCCAAATTATTTTATTTTATAGTAAATGATTGCCTAGTTTACCCACAGGTACATGTTCCCTTGCTGTCTAAGCCTGGAACAGGAGTGTTTCTTAGTAAATATCACATCCTCTTAATTTTCAGTGGAAGCAAAAGTTTTGTTGGTTTCATGTCACCTTTGTTCCTGAACCACAACACAGATTCTAATAGCATATGCCACAAAGTATAAAGATTTTAGTCCTCACTTTTGATTTTCTCATACTTTTATATACTATATCTGGCATTTTCTTTAATATATATGTAATTTTTTGTATTTATTCAGCTTTCCTTCCCATAATAAATAATTTCCATCCCTTGGGAAGGAACTGAGAATAATTTCCAGGCACTGGGAATCTAAAGGACTTTCATTTGGTAGACCATAGCAATGCATTCTTTTCCTTTTAATGTTTGTGTGAACTGTCAGACAAACAACTTTACCCCCGAAAGAAAACATATAAGAGGGTTACCTCTTACCAACGCAGGATTGCAGAACAAAGACTGAACAGGAATAAAAAGAAATGGGGGAGAGAAAGGAGGTGTCCTGTACACAGTAGCATTTCAGGAAAAGAAGAACCTCCATTGGACCTGAGGACTGAGGGTTAAGGAATTTGGATTTTTATACTCTGGCTAATGTAAAAGATTACCTCTACTGGGGATGGGAAACTGAAAAAATGAATTCAATTCCTGTAGTGAGACTCGTAAGAATTGAATGCATCCTCTCTTAACTTAATTATTTGATTGCCAAATGTATTAATTGGATGTCTTGTGATTAAATTCACTGTGACATTTGAGCTTCATTTTCTAATTACAATACCTAATTTTTGCATTAATAATTGACATTGGTTAGAATTTATGGCAATGGCCTTGATTTTTTTTGTTTATTTGTTTTATAGTTGCTTATAAAATCTACAAAGGTGTATAAAAGCAGATGAGAGAGAGTCAAAATGATAAACAGATTTTCCAGCAGAAAATGAGAGGCAAAGATGTGCCCTTTCTTTTCCAGGGGCAAAGAGAATGCTGGGCTTTTGCCAGGCTGTTTCTGACTCAGGGCTGCAAGATTCTTTCTACCCATGATATGTCATTTCCACTACTTGTGTAGAGTAGTGGATTTTTAAATAAGAATACCCTATGTATACATGAACTTTAGCACACCGGTTCACACACTTCATAAAGTATATGAAAATGAAGAACTCAGATCCCACCAACAGAAAAGGCAGGATTTTAAATAGTTGTAACTCATAAACACAATAACATTTTGAATATAGTAGAAGCAATCTATAAAACTTCACCGATAAATTAAAATAATTTGTAAATTATTTGCTTGTTGCAACTTGCATGAAGATAATGTAAAAAGGAGAAACTCAATTATGAAAGCTTTCTACATTTTTAGAAAATATTGTCAATATTCGAAAAGCATGCAACTTTGCTTTTGGGCTTTTCAAGAAGTTCTCATTTTTGCTGTAAAGTCTGGTATGGTAGTAAAAAATGTCAGAGCTAAAAACACAGTAAAAATCTTCATGCTTGAATTGTCATTTTATTCTTTTGTGCAGAGATTGAATGTAAGGGTCCATACTTTTAATCAGTGATGTCAACAAAACTGACATATAAATGAAACAATTTACACCTGAGGTTTCTTGTGCATTTGACAAGCTGTAATGGAATTGTTTGCAAAGTTTTACTGAAGTCCCTACTTCCATTTATCTTTGTTAGCATAGCTACAGAAATCTGCTTTATAATATTCCTGTATAAATTAAACCAACTATAACAGAATTAGACAAGGAGAGGAAAAGACAAGAGTGCATTTTATGCTTAAGTAAAAATGTTTTTGTAGGAAAATATTTATAGATTATTATTTTGATTTGTGTAACAATTAGATTCGGTTTATTAAACAATGCCTAAAACAATGCCTAAAACTTGCAAGAATCTCTGATCAAGGATGTCAATAACTTGTTTTCTTTCTTTTATCAAGAGGGGAATTTCCAAGCATAGGTGAACTTTAACCCATGCTTCTTCATATCAACTGAGAGGGCTGATTATTATTCCTAAATGGGGTTTTTTTGTGCTTTTGTTTTATGATGCATGATCAAAAAGTGAAGAGCAGTCTAAACCGTTTGCTTAATGAGCCACTAAGTTCTTTCAAGATGCTAAGCCCTAATTCTCAATCCACTGCAATGTTTAGCTTTTGCATGAAGGTAAACATGCAATAGGCTTCCAAAGTTAATTAAAATAAAATGCGTACATCCCTGCGTTCTCACCAAATGAGCTAACTGGAAATTATTGGGACTGAAAGTCCTACCTTGGATTCAATTATATTTTCATATCCATATTTTATATCTACTTTTATAAGTCTCCAAATGTTCCTGTGACCTTGCAGCTAGTGACCAACTTCAAAAATACCATAAACCAGGAAATCCACTATAAAAATTAATTTAATGTGTAAGTACAGCAAAAATTGCTAAAAGAAAAAAAATATCTTGGAGAATTATCCATGTTTTCTAAGAAACAGGAAACTAATTGTTTCTGTTTGTTTGAAGTCTAACTATAAGAATATTTATGTACCTGCCTTTCAAAACAACAAACTAAATGATATAGAAAAAAAGACTATCCAAAATGTGTCAATACATATTAGACAATAAGTTTCTAATGAACCTAGAAGGTTAAGGTCAATACATTGCAGAAATGAAGTGAACATCCTTTTAAAGAGAGAACAACCTTAGTCACTGAGCATTTCATAACTCATTACTGACTGCTACTGACCTCTGAATGCCTGAAGAAAATGATTCATGCCTTGACTCCAGAAATTAGACTAAAATATTTAGCTAATTAGAATTGTCTTTCTTAAAAGACATCTAATATTTTTTTCACTCTTTTTGTGAAAATTGACATATTTATCTTTATGTGAAAATCATGCAATGGTGTGGGATATTCATCACTAGATATCATAGTGGGTGGATAAGACCTTACCTAAATGTCAAGAAAGCCAAAAGAAGATGGGCAAAACATAATCGATATTGCAGAAAGAAACCATAACATGTTTTCAAGATGAATGCTTTATTGATTCACTTTGTCCTGCCAGTGTCAAACTAGACAAAAAATACCTATTTTCAAGAAAATCAAAATGTATAAGCCAAACATTTTTAAAGCTCTATTCAAAATGTCAACTAAACATAGTTGATTGTTTTGTAATAAAGAAGAACAAATTATAATTTTTGCTTTAATTTTCAAGCTATTTAATATTATTTATTTTAGACTAATTCTACCCATTGATGTTAATAAAATGTGTTATATCCTATCATCTTTTGTGGTTAGCTGACTGCCTGTTGAATATTTTTTCTTAAATATTTTCTAGTTCTTTTTCTATTCAGTCTTGTCTTACAAGGTTGTGCTTTATAACAAAATCTCCTTCCTAAGTAAAAATACAGCACCTTCAATTGAGGAAGCTGCAGCATATAATAGGAAGTAGATAGAGGATGATGTCCTTTTATACAAATCTTCTAAATTCAGAGCTGTTCATCTGATTTTAGGTGAGAGACCTCCACTGGATGGGGAAAGAAGAAGCTTTCCTTTATTTTTAAATTTTTTAAGAAAAATTATCAATTTTAAACTAGTTTTTAAATTGTTTTGGACAAATTAAATTAAAATGAAAATACAGATGCCCGAAAATAAAGCAAAAAATTCAGGCAATGTTCATTAGCACCAAACCACAGCAAAACGAATATTACAAATATTTCATAATTTCTCCAGAATCATTCTATCCTGCAGTTGGTTTCGGCTACATCACTGCTAATTAGAATAATTTTAAGGTTATAAGCAGAGATCTTCATCCCTTTATCTTACTTTAAATATACCAGAAGCAAAAATACATTTTTCTTCTCCCTCCTGTGATTTCCACAATAGTTACTATTTGAAATATGGATCGATATGAATTCATCACTGGAAAAGCTTTTAAAAATTCCCTGTACCTTGCTGGCCCTTACTGCTGGTACAGACCTGTCAGATGTTGAAACAATCCTGGTTACTGGAAACTCAGTTCCCTTGTAGCCAAAGGAAATTTTCCACAAGCTTTCACACGACTGAAATTCCACCTTATAACTTAAATCAAACATTCATGTAAGCCTTTAGAAATTTCAACTGTTTGTCATGCTTTTGGGATCCTGAAAATGCCAGAATGTACACAGCAGGAATTGAACTCACTTTATTAGAAAGAATTTGAATATATTTACTTTTACAAAATGCCAGCTATAGCTACATTTTCTTTTAGGTATCTTGCTTCTTCTGATTGCTGTTGTCTCCTGTTGTGTTATGCTTCTCTTCAGAACATACTTGCTAGTGAATAACCTTAATATTTGAATATCAATCAGCTTGACGTAAGCTTTATATTTCAAGACACATTTTCTATAAAATTTACAAGTGTGTTCATCAAGACAGCAGTGCTCCATTGCAGGGGATAACTCATTATTATGTGCACAAATAATGTATAAAAGATTTATCTGAGGCTTGATGCATCCAGTTGGGAGCCTGGAGAAACCAAATTTCTCGTACTGTGAGACACAGAGCAGGGCAACTTAGACACTGTTTGCAATCTGAAATGGGTTGCTGTGCTGGTTGTCCACCCAGCTTGCCTGAATGTTTTGAGTGATTGTACTCCTATGGGTGCATTCCCTACAGTGCTGCAGAGGCAGGAAACAGAAATGCTTCAGATTTGTTACTGTGATAAGCCTGATATTTTAAATTGGTACACTTTCTAATATTACAGTAATGTCATGAATATAAGCCACACCCTTTTCACTGAAGAATCCAGCCTACCCCAGTAGTGCGGCTAATCATCAGGTGCGGCTTATTTATGGACAAATCCCAGCGAAATGCCAACTCAGAAGTCAGAGCCGGCCGGGGAGGGCACCTGGGGCTGCCTTTAAAGGCTTAGCTGGTCTATGAAAACCGTTGCAACTTGAGCACCTGACACCAATTTGTGTCTGTTACTAATTCGTTACTTTGTAATACATGGATCCTAGCTTAAAAAAAAAAAAAAAAAAAAAGTGCGGCTTATATTCAGGTGCAGCTTATATATGGACAAATCCTGTGGTCTACCCACCTACCGGGAGGTGTGGCTTATAATCAGCTACGGCTTATAATTGTGAAATTACTGTACTTTTTCCCCACTTACTACTCTAATCTATTTCAGACTGCAGCAATGGCTACACTAATAAGCTCTTCTCATCAAAGTTTGTTCACAATCATGAGCAGATATGAAAATTATTCAAAATTAATTTCAGGTTTCCCTCAGTGTCTATATCAAATGATTCCTAAGGCATGCTAGGTGCATATTTCCTCTTCAAACACTTTTATTTAAAAAAATGCAATGCAATATAAAGCAGGATTTGTTAAAACTGAATTTATTAATGACATAAAAATTGTGCTTCTAAAGATGATACCCATCATCTAGGCCATGCATCATTGTTGAAATTATAATTTATGTTTTAAGTCTGTGCAAATTGTCTATTCATTATGCAAGTTTTGTCTACAACACAATAATTCTTTGTACTAAAAGATCACTTAGAAAATTCCATGTTAACATATACATAATTAGAATTTTGCTTTTAAGTGCAACACTTGTTAATAAATTAAATATAGGTTTTAATAGGTTAATTGTTCTAAGTTAAATTTCATCTATAAGAAAACTGTCTCTGTGGCAACGGGTGTCACTAACAACAAACCAAAAAGTTGCTTTGAGCAAAACATTCCTAGTTTTCATCTAAGGAAGATTCTTGTCCAGCATGTTTCTGTAGCTATTACCCTCAGATTTATTTAAAATATAGGCCACTGGATTTATCATTTATTATTTAACAAACTTCTACTTCAATTTTTTTCTTCCCCATTACCAAGACCAATGCTAAATCTTTTTCTTTCATTGTTGTTATTTTTTATAGCGTTTTAGCTAGTTAATGGAATTACAGCATAACACCACCCTCAACTTCGGCAATACAGTAGGGAATCTAGTCTGACTGAGTAGAGATTTATCCTCTGAACTCTGTGATTCTTACTACCTCATTTTCTTTGGCATTAGGCAAAAGATACCTCTCAGTAAAACTAATTCAAGTGGCTGAGAATTGAATATTTGCCAGTATTCTATTTCAGTTTACATTTGCTGATATAAGTCATTGTGCTAGAGATATTACTTTCATCTTCTCAAAATCTTTGGCAAGATTATCATGACCTTTATTAATACTGAAAGCTAAATTTTAGCGTTTTTTAAAGGGGTGCATGAAAGATTAAAGACAATTTGCAGGATAACTTGTATTATTGTCTGAAGCACTAAAGCTTCAACAAAAATTGAGTATCATATTTAACAAGGAAAATCCCATTTTAGCTCTCTCTTTCAGCACTTTACTTGAAGTTCCCACTAACCTTAACACTGCCATCAGAAAAATTTTGATTTAATGAAATATTCTTCTAACAGAAATGGCTGGATTTGGATATGATGAATCCCATGACTAGTATTAGCAGGTTCAAAAGGCCTGACAGAACTAGTACATCAACAAATTCTATACAGCAGAGTGTGCCTGATTGGCATACAATATACAGAGAGACCTTTGTCAACATTATCACCTTTTCCAACATCTTCTGTTACGTCAGCATCTTCTTGTGTCTCTCCAAAAATAGTTCAAGAGCCCTGCATAAACCACTATAAATCCAGAATGTGTCAAAATTCCCAATGAAAAATTCTGTCAAAACTGGGCTTTGCTTTTTCCTACAGACACCTGTGGTGTCAGGCAGACACCTGAAGATCGATGAGCTGGAAACTTTCCATAAATTTTCCATAATTTTCTGTGGACCAGTTTTTAGGGGATAAGGTACTTTTTGATTTTGGTTGTGTTCTCATCCTTTGGGAAGTTGTTTCCCTGTCTATTGGCTATTAGTTATGTGGTTATTCAGAGACAGCACAGGTCACAGGTGTGGTACGCTTTCTGTTATTTGGTGAGTACACACTGAATTTTTATGATAATTATGAAGTGAAAATCATCTTCAGCATAGAGTAGTCTCATACAAAACAAGGAAATTACTTTAGTCACGTTCCGAGGTGAAATGGTATGACAGTAGAAAAGTCAAAATTGAGCAGTAGGGAAGCAGAAGTGCAGCAGCCTCCTAATCATATAAAAATGATAAAGGCAAATTAAAAGGAAAAAACACAAGGCAGGCTGTCTGCAATGTGAACTGAACTTCAGTTTAGTAGCTTGAATTGATACCTTAGCAGGATTAATTTAGGAATCAGGATCAAAGCTGAAATCACTCTTATTTCCCAGAGAGAAAAAAACCCAATGTTATCAGTAAGAATTATAATCCCTCATTTGGATGCCTTAGAACATAATTAAGAATTTATGTTTAGTGATGCATAAGTGGAGAACTACATTATTTTTTATCAAGGTGCAGAGTTCAAACAACTGACCATATTGAGAAACATTGTCTTAAACTCACATTTTCTCACTTGAAATTCCAACTTTTTTCCAGATAAATTTTCAGTGGTTAACAGACATGTAATGGTTATAGTCTGCATTGTCGCTTAAGTGACTTTTTTTAAATCCCATGTGAGAATTATAATTCCACTGTAATTTCTAAAGATATTCTGGTTTTAAGATTAAAAAAATAATTTAAAGCACACATCAGAAATAAAGATTTTTTTTTCAATTGTGGATCATCCATATTCTTGTGAGAGGACTCATGAAAAATAAAAAAGTTAACCTAATTATACTTTTCTTATAAATTAGCAGTGAAGAAAAATCTTCCTAAGGGAAGAAAATACTAAAACATACAGTTAGTTTTCAAGCTAGCTTTTATTTCTTTTTTTCTTCAATGCTCTACATCATGTCCTATTTATGATAATGGCACTTAAAGCTAAACAAGGGCTGTTTTCTACAGGTTTTCTGCCACAGCAACAAAACAGCATGCATATCCCCTCTGATTAATTTGGTGTTTTGCATATGCGCCTAAATGGTTGCCACAATTTTGTCCAATATCTGCATACTGAGAATTAAGAATACTTCCTTTTTAATTTATTTTTAATCCTGAATTTGTCTTAATTGGCTGAATGCTCAGCTATTATACAACTGCATACACTACAAGTCAAGATGGCAGAGACAGTGACTGTGACTGTTTATAATCTGATAGTGTAGAAAACAGTGCAAGGATAGCTATTGAAGGCTTTGTTACACTTTTATTAAAATAAATAACAAGGTTTAGGGCACTCAGAGATAACAACTGCAAAATTTACAATGTGTTTTATGAAGGTTTCATTTCTAAACATTTTTCCCTGCCAACTTTGTCTATCGTTCTATTGCAAAGATTTCAGATCTCCTTTATTTTGTTAGAGATTGAAAATCACATACATTAATGTATCCAGGTGAAAAAAAGTTGTGAAATTTTACTAGATCCAATTGGTTTAAAAACGGGATACAGAAGTGAATGTGATAATGACTGTCATAAGCAAACCTTCTTTTTGTACTTTAAAGCACAGGTTTTTTTGTTCTGTCCCCTTCTCTATAACTTTATTTGATTAAGTAGTTATATTCTGATCTTATACTAAAAATAATCAACAATTGAAATTTAGTCTGTGTTAGCATGAGGGGCTTTCAGTCTGCCATAGGGCAAATTCTGCTCGGTGTCAAGGACATAAGTAAAGGCAGAGAATGAGCTCATTTCATGTTCCAGTTCCATGAAAAAGCAAAGTTTTTCAGTAGTTAATATCTTTTCTACTCAAATATCCTATTAATTAAAGAACTGTGCTCTACTCTTTTCCTCCAGGACCACAAACCTCATAAATTTTGGTTCTTTGGGTTCAAAGTGATCTCAAATTCATTCCTCCCTAATTGGTTAGCTCATTAAGCAACTTTAACCACCTTATGTAACAGCTTTTATGTTAAATAAATTATAATAAGGAATCAATAGTAAAGCTAGCATGATCAGGAAGAGGATCAAAGCTTTATATACAGATTATTTGCTGTACGTACTTGGAGTGTGATCTCCAGGAAATTAAGGGCAGATGCTTAATAGTCTATAAAGTAATTTTTGTATTACAAGCACACAGATACATGACCAGCCAAGAACTGGTAAAAACTCAAATATGTACAGGTAAAAACATAAAACACTTCAAGTTACTTAAATATTTTTTTTATTTTTAGTTTGATGTTCAAATTTTTGATGAATGTTTAAACAATAGCATAAACAGAACACTTCTAAACTTTTCTTAAATAACTGTCTTGTTAAATACTGTGTAATGATTCACATGATCATTCCTTCATCATTTACATTTTCTAACATGATTAAATAATATCAAGTTTCAAATTTTCCAACACTATATAAAATAAGATAATAATTAGACAATGCTCATACTGTTTTTATTATTTAATGAATGGCACAAATGTGCCAATTCATCACTTCTCGTATGAAAGTAGTGGGGGAAAAAAACCAAAAACAACAACAACAAAAATAAAAGCTGTAGGAGAAAAAAAGATTATTTTGTAGAAAAAGTTTCACCCAGAACACAAACAATTCTTGCTGAAAGTTGTACTCTTCTCTGGAGTGTGCCACTTTCTAAGTGTGTTGGACGGTGCAGCTTTTATTATCTCCATGGTTTGCAGGTACAAATCTCCTTTGTGTACAAGTGCCAGCTTCACTCAGCTTGTGACCTCACACAAGTGAAGGCAAGGATTGGTTTGGTCTGCTATGACTTTATTGGGCTTGGATTTTTTTATTCAGGTATCACCAGTAATAAAAGTTACTGTAACTTTTAATAAAGTTAAAAGTTAGAGTAATGAAGTTAAAGTTGCAGTAATAAAGTTTCTGTAACTGAAACTTGACCTTTAACTTGGTTGATGACATGGGAGACAGAATAGAATAAATATTATTTTCTCCCAGCAAATAGATCGACTGAAAGCTTTCTTACTAAAAGCAACAGATTCTGAATGCTTAGGGGTAAGTATCTTCTGAGGGAAACTGACCCCAGAGGGTTACAAGAAATGTTCAACCCTCACAACTCCCAGTCTTAGTCACCCTTTCTTCCTTGAAGCACTTGATATTATTTCTCTCTGTTCTCAAAATGAGAAAATAGCTCATGGGAATTGTCTCTTTGCTGTACCCAAGTAATCAAGCTCCAGAAACAAATGAATACAACAGAACAAGTGGAAAGAGAACAGCTCACTTTTTCTGTAAGTTTATATTTTACTGTCACAGCAAACCCATGTCTCACCATTTGCTATTTTCAATTATCTGTTGGAGAAAGGGCATTTCCTGTTCAGGCTTTCTGGTATACACAGGCACTGGAGTTGGTATACACAGGGAACTGATTGTCTGATTTCCTTCTGTAGTAAAAACTTCCTTAATAATAGTTATAATTTTTATTTTAAGTGCAAATGTTTTCCATTTTTGAATGCTTCAAACTGATTCTAATATGAATATGTTTACAGTAATTTCACAATTATAAGCTGCACCTGATTATAAGCCGCAGCTCCCGGTAGCTGGGGAGACCACGGGATTTGTCCATATATAAGCCGCACCTGAATATAAGCCGCACTTTTTTTTTAAGCGAGGATCCATGTGTAACAAAGTAACAAATTAGTAACAGAATCCCTGCCAGCCAGGGTTTGGTGTCAGGTGCTCAAGTTGCAACAGTTTTCATAGACCAGCAAAGCCTTTAAAGGCAGCCCCAGGCACCCTCCCTGGCCGGCTCTCACTTCTGGGTTGGCATTTCACTGGGATTTGTCCATAGATAAGCTCCACCTGAATATAAGCTGCACTACTGGAGTAGGCTGGATTCTTCAATGAAAAAGGTGCGGCTTAAAATCGTGAAATTACTGTAATTGTTTTTATGTGGTTCACAATTATTTAATTATTTTTACATGGTTATAGCAGTTTTAACCTTAGAATGAGAAGATTAAATACCGTTCTCTTAACTAGGCACTGTGGTTAGCCATCACAATTTTTATAAACCTGCACCTTCTGTGTTTCCCTAAGTTGTTGGTCCTCTTTGTAGTTACTGAGTACTGAATGTTATCTTTAAAGATCTCTGCTGTTCAAAACCTTCTCCAAAGACTGTTCTTTACTCACATATGTACAGAAAGCTTTTGCTGCATACATGATGCCAGGAGGTCAGGCTAGAGATTTTCAAATACCATGATAAAGATGAGGCGATTTCCAAGTGTCTAATCTAGCATGTCCAGATCAGTGCTATTCAACTTCTAAATTACCATCTATGCCATAATAATAGTCAGCCCCAAGGATGATCTGCAATCTTATTTGAGCTATTGTGAAGTCAGTTCACAATAATTAATTAAATATCTGTGGTAGTGTCCCTAAATTTCAGACAAAGAGACTCATTTCAGAAATGGCATGGACCCATAGATGGTTATCATGGCTGAGCTGAGAGCTAAATAGTTTTTAATGTTGCATGAACCCAGTCAGGGCCAGTTGCTGCTGCTCTAAATCCAATGCTTTTATTCTCTCTCTGAACTGGGTTTACAAAGATTCAGAGAGCAGGTGTTCATGGGTCTCTTAAAAAGTTCTTAAAAATGTCACTTTGTACAGAAGAGTCACATTGGAATATGGGAAAAATATTTGAAGGTTATGAAGTTCTGTACAGGGCCTGTATGCCTAACATGGATTACCTGGCAGAGGACATGGGCTACGTGACAGGAGGAGATACAGATAATGAGAGCAGCTGTGTCTAACGAAAGGGAGTATTAGACACTGTCCTTGCCACGACTGATAAAGGGACGTGGGGAGAGGACGTTCCAAGGGAGGCTTGCAGGTGTTGCGATGTTGGTCTATGCATGAGCCAAAACACCAAGGCCATCTAACTTTAGCATGTTAGTATCTAGTCTCTTGAACTATATCCAAAAGCCAATTAATGCTTACATGTAATCGTGTAGACAATATCCTTAGGCCAATCATATATGAGCAAGAAGCACGCTGAACCCTGCTTTGTACTATAAATGTAACCCCCAGACTTTCAATAAATGAGCATTGACTCTATCTCTATGAGGATTTGTCTTTGACTCTGAAGCACCGTCTTGCAACATTGGAACTTAAGATCTTAGATGTTCTCAATATCTTTACAAAGAAAGCATGTATGCATGTTGTGGTTGGAGACTTTGAAAATTATTTTTGTTTCATTTCTAAAAGTTGTTATTTTGCTGAACAAATCTGGGTAATAATGTCTGAGTATGATGCATCCATTTTCAGATCAGCACTTGGAGAGAGACAGAGAAATGGCTGATAGATGTAAAACTGTCTTCTCACGGATAAAATTCTGCAAGAACAAAACTTTTTTAACTACTGGTAACTAGAAATATAGGTCATAAGAATATTTTCCAAATACTGCATCAGCATAATGTCTTGTATACCAATGTTTCTCTTCTCATGTTTATAGCTTCGTCCACTTAGCCTCAGTCCCAAAAGTTGTTGCATAACAAAACTTTGTACAGTTTATTCAGGGAAATAGAGCACAATAAATAGTGCAATCCTTTTTTTCAAGGTCTGAGTTTGATTGTCCTACCTCTAAACAGATGGCAAAATCGACCACCATGTGAGACAGAACATTTCCTTATAGTCGTCCTACTCAATGCTTTACCCACCTGTCACCTGCCTTGCTCTGGTGTGTAGCCTGAGCTCTGTCTCATGTTTCTAGTTCTGGTCCAGAATAGGCTGGGCTCCCTCCTTCATTCAGACCATTAGGGTTAAAAGTGCTCCACTGATCTACATCAGGAATTGCATGTCCAGTCTTCATTTTAAGCTTTTCAGTTTCTTTGCCTTGGTGAGTTAATATAACATTGAATGGGGGTATGGTTGGAGTCAGAGGCACAACCCTCTTGAGATTCATGTGACAAAAGTTTTATTTATTTTTCTGAACCCTACTAAATAGAAGGTTTGAATTTGTACACATGATTGATTGCTGTCTTAAGATATCTATTTCTCTGGAGACAATGATACATCTGCACTTAGGGTTCAATGGACTGGCTAGGATATTTTGTATATGTTCAAATCTATCTTATCATCACTCACTCAGAGGCTTGTTTACTTCTAGGCTGACTGAGTTCAGGGCTGCAACTTTATGCTAGCTGCAATGTGACAAGCTAATATTTTTGTAAGCATCTATATTCCTTTATTTACTTCAAGCCTTATACCATTTAATTATATTTTTGCTCTTATATCACAGAACCAGGATAGAAATTTCTTTGTTTCATTTTTTCAGGTATGCTTATTGTATCATTCATTATTTCATATACATCCCTGGTTTCCATTTTGTATTTCAGAAAAATAATTGCAGTCCTTTCACTTTCCTATCAGCTCTTCAATGCCCTTGAAATTTCTTATCGTGTCTGAATTCGCTGCATTTCTTCCTCTGTTTATCTGTTATTGTGATTATAAAAATAATTTTAAATTTAACAAATTGTTTACAAATATTTGGCTTCCTCTATATTCCCAACTCAAAGTTTCTTCACTTTTTTTAATACACTGAGCAGATTATTTTTCATAAACTGGATAACTGATTTATTAATCATTTACATTTGGATATTTGTCATTACAGTCCTTGTAAAACTGCCACCAAACACCTGGAAGGCAGATCTCCTGTGTGAATAGATAAAATATTAATAGATCAAATATATTCTATGAATAATATTACAGCCATATAGTAACTTTAAATAGGACAAACTATTCATAGATGAGGGCATTTTGAAAATAAGGCTCTATGACTTAAGTAATTTAAAAGTTTTTCAAAATTAAATTTTTTTAGTTCTTAGATTATAAAGAAGAATGCATCTCTTCAGCAAATTATTCAATAGCTATATAAATTCAATGTGAATGCTTCCAATGCAGAAGGACAGGAACAGATTGAACACTACGTACATGAGGGACAAACCTTTAAAATTAAATGCTTGTATTAGACTTCTTAATGTTTGTTGGATATCAAGAGCAGAGAGAGGAAACTCAAAAAATTACATGACTACTTAAGCCATTTCTAGGGATTTCACACATTGCCCAAAGAGATCTAGTGTCTTTCAGGTTCAAAGTGCTACCTAAGTCCTTTAGCCATCTTTAGAAATGCTATACTTAAAAAGGTAGCCTGTTATACAAAGATTAAGTTCCTTCTACTGAAACTGAATCAATGTAGGATTGTAATTTTAAGCAGTAATTTAAAAGATGGAATGTTAAGCAATAATAACTCAACCTGCTTTAGCCACAAAATAAACTTTCCTGCCTCTTCTTTCCTGCTCTTTTTTTTTTTTTTTCTTCAGAAAAAAAAAAAAAGGTGTGGGGGGGTGTAGGTGGGCAGTAGATGTTCAAAGGTATTATTAATGTTCAGTCACAGTAGTTTCTTGTCCACTGGGAAATTGCTTATTTATGGTGAACCAGACCTCGACTATAGATGGAGCTTTATAAGTTAAAAAAACTTCCCTTCTCAATAATAAAGAAAGAACTTTGAAATAATACATTAAAAGTGTCACTGAGGGCACTGTAGATGACTAATGAGTGCCTTGAAAAGGATGAGTGCAATGTTTAGTCTTATAGGATTATTTATTGACTGTACTTTTGCCTTTTATCTATTTTTTGATTGCCCTTTTCTGAAATATAAGAATTACTCTGTGTCTGTCATGATGTTTATGAGGTTTTAGTGCTAGAAATTAATGGATAAAGGTATACCACAAAAGATTTTTTCTCTTTTCTTATTATATTTTAAAGAGGAAATAAGTCACTGCTGCCAGTGCTTCATCTATGCTAATAGCACTCTGCATACTTGCAGTTACTTGCAGGAATCAGTTTTCCTTTTTTTATCACAAACTTGGTATCTACAAACTTGTTTTAAACAGAAAATCTTGTTTTAAACCCAACTATTTCTATGAATAATAACTTGTCCTTTAAATGTGCATTTTATAATTGCCTTGGTTAAGTGCTTAGGTTGATTTAAATTAGACAAGAATCCCATATATTTTACAAAATGATTCATAACAAGCCCTTCACAGGAAAGAATTTGAATGGTAAAGCAAAACAAACCCGCAACTTTGATCCTTCCTCTTGACAGAGCTAAGAAAAGGCAGCTTCAAATTTTGCTGCAATAGCCAGAGAATAAAATACATTTGATATCTCAGCCACAGGCAAAAACTTGGTATTTAAGTGAGAGCAAAGGACATTGAGCAGGAATTGGTGTGATTATACCTTTCTGATGAGTCATAACTAATGAAGCAGTCTAATGCTCATGAAGTGAAACTGGCGACAAAAGTGAGAAGAATGCAACTGGCAAGATCAAGGAGATAGTGAAGAGGAATATGCATCTCACACACATTAGCTCAGTGGAATTCTGGTCTATATCAGCAGTAGTGTGGCCAGCAGGACCAGGACAGTGATTGTCTCGCTATACTCAGCATGGGGAGGTCACTCCTCAAATCCTGTGTACAGTGCTGGGCTCCTCACTGCAATAAAGACATTGAGGAGCTGGAGCACCTCCAGAGAAGAACAACAGACATGGGGAAGGGCAGTAGAGCACAAGCCATGAAGAGTAGCTGAGGGAGCTGGGGTTGTTTAACCTCGAGAAAAGAAGGCTCAGGGGAGACCTTACTGCTCTCTACACCTGCCTGAAAGGAGGTTGAAGAGAAACGGGGATTGATCTCGTCTCCCAGGCAGCTGGTGACAGGACAAGAAGAAACGGCTTCACATTGAGCCAGAGGAGATTTGGGCTGGATCTTAGGAAAAATGTCTTCAATGAAAGGCCAGTCAGGATGTGGAATAGGCTGCCTAGGGCAGTGATGAAATTGCCATCCTGAAAGTATTGGAGAAGCTTGTAGATAAAAGCATGTAGACTTGAAAACGTGATTAAGAGGTGCACATGGCAGTCCCAGGTTAATAGTTGGACTCAATGACTTGAATGGTCTTCTCCAATCTCAGTGATCTTTTGACTTTATGTGGTTTAAAGGAGAAAAAAAAAAAAAAAAGGAGAAAAAGAAAATTGAAAAAAGACATTTCAATGTTTTTGCAGAAAAAAATACTTCTGGTAACTTACTAGGCAAATCTGCTCACTGTATATAGAATTCTAGTAGAAAACTAGTCAGTATATTAAAAGGGAAATTTTCATGATTAATGTGTAGAGGAATAAATTCTCAGGTAAAATAATTTTAGAAACGCTTATAAAAGCATTTTATAAATCCAAATTGATAAGTCAGAAACAAAAAATAATGACCGTTTACTGTGAGTTTATCCAACCCCTTGAACTCTTTCCAATTTTAATTTTTTTGTTTAGATTAGTATTTTTCACATGTCTACAAGTACTGCCTGTCTGCTTCCAGAAACCACGATTTTATACTTTACTTTTTTTCTCAATTATTTGGGTTTCAATGACAGGTAGTTTCTTTCTTCTCTTCCCTCTGCATATGTCTCTGCATGTCTCTTCAACCTCATCTCCTCTCCTCCCATCTTCTCTTCTGTCCATGTGTGGGCTTCCGCTCTTGCAAAATTGCAATAAGTTGATTTATTCACATCTGCAATGAAAGAGAATTTTTATGAAGAGTTACAGTGTCTCAGCAGCAACAGAATGTTTTTTTAGCTCTAGTAATTTATTTGTGTGTCCAAGTCTTCATATTTCTTTCTAAGCTTTTTTCAAATATTTGAAAAATCTAGTGGAGTAGTATGTTGTAATCTCTCTGGAGGTATCAAACCACACATTTTAGCTTCTTCATCAGTAGTCTCATTGAAACTATCAGGACAGTTTACATACCTAAGCTTCAGCAAGAGTTTTATAAATCTTATTTCTCAGAAAGGTACCAATACCACATCACTGTTCAGTCTTTGAACTGCCACATTGCTCTCTGTCTGCCTCAGTTTCCATGTTTTCATTTTCCTTTCTCTCTCGGGGGACATCTACAAGGCTACACAGCTATCATAACTACCACTAGACCCTGAGTAATATTCACAGTGTGATCCCCAGAATAGGCAATCCTCTTGTGTCTTGGTATTGTCTGCTCAGAGCACCCCTGAACCATGCAGGTGTCTCCTGCACCCGATGCTTGCATAGCAAGAATTTAAGCCCTGATCTCCCAAATTAAAACTGATCTTCTACCATGAATGATTCTCAGATAAAGAGTTGGGCTTATTGCATGCAAGAATATTAGTGTGAGAGAAAGGAGAGAAAAAAAGACTAACTCTGTATGTTACTTCTCAAGCATTTGTCAGGGATATGCAACATAGAGACTCATGGAGATTCTAGTCCCAGGAAAATTGAGATAAATAAGCAAAAGTGATACAACTTTCAGTGGAATCACTGGAAAAAACTCTCAAATCACTCCATGATATCAGGGTTTTGCATATAAGCAGGGAAATTTAACTCAAGTTCTACTTCTAAATCTCTTTCACAAGAACAAGTAACACTGTTCCTTGTGAGTGGCGAAGTTGGGGAGTTGATCTTATTTTTCATGGATAAAGTAGACTAGGAGAATGTCTTAATGTAATAAAATTAAAACCTTAAATAGATGGATCTCTGTAGCAGACAGGAAGGCACATACCTCTGCTTAGAACAGAAATTTAAGAACCTGAGTCATACTCTATTTTTTTCTGTTTTATATCCATAACATCTGAGAATCTTAGCACAGCCACATCTGAGAATCTTAGCACAGCCTCTTAGCTCTTACCATGATATCTTCTGTGTGAGAAGTTTGGTTTGATTGATGTGCCCTCTAATTAGGATATGCAGTGCTGATTTTACCTTGGCTTAACACTTTTTTTAGAAAATACTCTAATGAAACATAGATCCACACAGCCTAAGGTACTGCACATCAGAAGAATCACCGACCTCTTCGACTGTGCTCCTCTAGTGCTCAGTAAATATGATGTCATTAAACAGAGCTGAGTTGGAATGTAAAGAAGGATAAGCAGTGTTGCAGACTGATTTTGACCATAAGGCACTCTTGGGGACTCTTACCATTGCTCAGCTGATACACAGTAATTAAACTGAATGTCATTGTGTGTAAATCCCTTAAATGATTCCTAAATCTGTCAGAAAGATCCTGGCAGAATGATATGCACAGCTGTACTGCCTTCCTGCCTCTACAATACTTTTCAAATTATAACCAGATTTCTTCTTTGGTTCAGTATTGCCCTTAACATTCGTATTGTTTTCCATAGCTGCAAGTCATGATCAGTACATTCTTCCTATTGTGAGACATGTCAGAGTGTGTGCCTGTCTGATTAACAGCATCAGACTCACATCTTGTCTTTCTACAATTGAACATAGTCCATTGTGGGGATGCAAGGGAATTGAGTTAGTGATGTCTTGTATAACACTGTGAAGATTAATGTACACTGCTGAATCTCTGACTGCAGGAGTTCCCACTGGAGGACACGATGGGAACAGTAGGATATTTTGTTATCTATGGCCATGACATTATGTCCTTGTTTCACATACCACAGTACAAAGCAGTTGTTCTGCTCAGAGAAGTTACTTACAGAAATTATGTAGGTGAAATAGCAGCAAGGCAAAAATGAAGCATTAAAAGACTTCCTAAGAAAGTGTGTTGTTTGGCAATTACATTAAACAACTTCCTGGAGACTTGCACCTTGCAGTTATGTGCTACTCTGCCTGATTCTGAAAGGTGCTTTCAGTAGTTCTCACCTCCACCTAGCTTCCAGGCTTTCTGTAAAATTCTCAGTATTACTGTGTATACTGTAATATATTTCCGTTGTGATTCCTGGTATTTATCATGATCAGACATTGAGTGGGTTAAAAGGCAGTAAATACAATGCTTGCTCATACAGTTTCTCTTAGATGTCAGACTGCACCCTTCACAGCCTTTTATTTCTCTTGTTCTGCTATTTAATTTTTGTGGTGAAAGGCTTTCCAACGGCTCTACTCTGCTCTTGGTCTTTACTGTCATTGGGCTTTTTAACATGCAGGTTAAAGCTCTCATTTCCATAACTAGAGCCAGGAGAGGAGGTTTCATTCTGAATTTGCTTTAATGATAAAGCAATGTCTTCTCAACAATTCAGAGGTGTTTCAGAAAGACATCAGAAATTAAAAAATAATGGCCTGTTGAATAGGCTGCACTGGATTTTAGAGCCACTCCTGCTAGATTTCACCTGTCATATATTGGGGAGGAGTATTATTGATCTATTTTTAAGTGGAATTTTAGAATTACTTTGGAATAAAAGTATTTTCTGTGATAAGAACGATTTGTGAAACTAATGCATGAGACAGAACACAAAATGAATAGAGAGGATTATTTTCCACAAAAGCTCTATAAAGACAATCTTTATGTGTTTTCACACTCAAAACAAAAAGGAAAAAAAAGGAAATGAAAAGAAAAATAAAACCCTTGGATGCAGTGTACTTAGCTCTAGAGTCTCTATCACAGTACCAATTTTGAGCTGTCAGAAGGCTGCTCTATTTTATTCCTTTTTTTCTCTGTGTGTGTGACATATTTTAGCTTTCTACAAAAAGGGAATAAAGGGGAAGAAGCTCCGGCTAGCCTTGGAAAAGCTATTTAGCTTGCATATTGTGGAACTGTCTTCCCATGCTAGTTACTGCCATTTTATAACACTGCAGCATATTGGATCAAAGACTAGAACTGCCACCTCCTGTTTACAATGAGCTGGAGCAGCCACAGAATTGTCAGGGCTACTCTCTGTCTCAGTGTGATTGGAAATAAAACTGAAAACGGCATGTTTTTACCAACAGGTTAATTTCTTTTTTTATTATTATTATTATTTAATTTTGTCTTTCACCTGCAATGTCAAAGCAAGTAAAGCTAAAACATTTAACCCAGAAGGGCAAGTGTCTTTTTTAATCCTTTCAAATATTCTTGAATATACCTGAAATAACAGGCTCAAATATGCATGCAATACTATTGTTTCAGAGATAATTTCAAAGGTAAAACCATGGAGACAGAAGAAAAAAAAAAACTAAAAATAATCCTTGAAGTGTGTTCTAGATTTTTAATATATGTTATACTGAGACAAGAGCTGTTGTTAGACTCAATAAACACTATGTCCCAAGGCTTAACACTTAGAAAGATTATTTTTATAGCTCTGTCAGTACCAAATTTTTGTGAGCGTCATCAGTGATTTTCATTTTGCAGTGATAATATGGTGTTTAAAAATATCAATTGACTGATAAGAATACTTCCTTTTTAAAGGTGAAATTATATTCCAAGTATCCAGAGGGTGTTATCTGGGGGCTCTGGTAGAATAATAAGCATTTCTGCTTTATATATCTAATTTGTCTCTCCAGCTTTAAGAAGGTAATTTTTTTACTTATATTCACCAAAAAGAAATGTAGAGCAGGGAGACAAGAGACTGCCATTTTCACACTGGACTAAATACAAATTTTAAAATTCCCATCACTCTGTCAGTAAATGCAAGCACCTTAGGAAAAAGGTGTGGATAAACCTCTAATGTTGGGTTTCCAAGAGACAAAAGAAACACAAACAAGAATCGTGGGTACTCACCATGTTCTTATAACACCAGCTAAGGTAGGAGACCTGTGCCTTTCTTCTGTATCACTTCTTATGCACCTTAAACAATCTAATTCATTTTCCTGCATGTGCCTCGTGCAAGACCTAGGAATTGCATCATTGCTCCCTTTTGGTGTTGCTAGTTGGTTACATAAGGGGTGCATATTGCAAAGTGAAAAATAATGGCATCAAGAGGAAGCTGATCTGCTGCTTCCTTACAGTGGGCTGAGATCAGAGAGCAAGATGCACGCTGCATCATGGGACCAAGGATCTTGTGAGGATATTTGGCATCTGTAATATGCCATCTGTATGTGATTTAAGTCACTCTCAAAGGTTCAACCCTTTTGCTTAGTTATTTTCTGCTTTTTATGTAAAGTCTGACCTGTATGTGCAAGCATCAGTTTGTGGGCTCAGTGATGACTTAAGGACTATTGCCTAGAGACTACTAAGGGTTTTTTGCAGTCTGTTTTTTTCCTTCATGGTCCTCTACATCCAACTAGAATTGCTTATACTTTTAGTTTCAGAAGTTTCTGGTTTGATGATGATGGTGATTGTGCATCCACCATCCTGCATACTGGGTATGTAATATTTAAAGGGATTAAACTTTAACAATACTGTTTCCTTAGGTCTCACAACACTGTATGTATAATAAAGGAGTACGAGCTATTTGGTACCCTAGTACGTACATATTTTGCTGAAATTTTACAAAACTGGATCAAAAGTTGCATTTGCTTTTTTTTGTTTCTTGTGCTTTTGTGTTTTGTGTATGAAAGTATAGAGGTATATATTTGTGTAAAGTATTTGGGATTGAAAAGTACACGTATTTTTTCTTAAATATTTTATGCTTTCTACATTGAGAGACCCTTAGGTAACTGAAATCTCATCAGCATTTTTCCTAAACTCCACTTTAGCAATGAAGAGACACAAAACTTCATATTTTGGGTCTGTTAATGCAATCAAGAAATTATGTCAATGGAAACTAATTTAAAAAAAAATATATGGTGCTCAGGACATAAATGAGACTTAGAAATGTAGCTCCTCGAATTTCCAGCCTGGTTCAGTTTGACTATCATAATAAAATAAAGTCATTATAACTACTACCCAGTTAAAACTGTATCTTTTCACTAATTACCTTTTCTCATAGACATCTAGGCTCACATGTTTATGCTTTAAGATTCAGGCCATGTTTTTATTCTTCTTTTTTAAACCTTGGTATCCTTGTGTGTATTTGCTCAAAAGAGAAGCTGAGAGGAACCATTTACATTCTCTGTATTTACCAAATTTTATTAAATTAGTAGTACAAAGAGAACTTACTTCACACCTGCACATCAGACCCACTTCAAGCAATATTCTAGTACCTTTCCTGCTACTCCTTCTTCTCTTGTATATTAATTTTAAATATCTTCTTCTAGTTCTTCACTATGTGTAACTTTTTAAAATATAGAAAGGAAAGAACTCAGGTGGTTACGAGGGCCCTCCAGAATAGCTTTCTCTGCCTCAAGTCTCCATTTGGACAAAGTATTTCTCATTAATGACTCAACTCTCATTGAATTTTGAAAATATTTCACCATGGAACTGAAAAGAACTACTTTCCAAGGACAGCAACTCGGTTCGTGCCATGTAGGGAATAGACAATTACACTCAGCCATGTCTTTTCTCTTTCTTCTAGCTGCAGTCTTCGAGTCCTGTTTTAACAATATTACCCCAGAGGAGAAAAAAACCTGCCTGAAATGTTTGTTAGATGAAAGGCTTTCTTTAAAAAAAGAAAATATAATAATTTGAATACGGTTACTTAGGCAACAGTCAGAGTCAGCATAGCTTATCACTTGGTAAGATGGAAAATTGCTCCAGGTACATGTATATCTAGTTGATGTAATTTCTTTATGCTCTTGGAAAGCAAGCAGTTAATCGCAGACCACCTGGTCAGGCTCTCTAGTTTTTGTACCAAACTATTCAGTTTCACACCTGGTAGAGTCAAAAAAAAAAAAGAAAAAAAGGTCTGGCTGGATTGCTTTCCCACTTCATAAATAAGAGAAAAGTCAGGCATTCCTTAACTATTTCACCTGTGATTTGGATTTCATTTTTCTTTTCAGAGAACAGACTTGTTGAGATGATGACTTCAAAATCCCTTCCTTATGTTGATATTTCTAAACCACAGAGGGTGGAGGTTAAGCTCTGGCCTGTTTTCAATGGCTTCTCTCATCAGCCAAGGTCAGGAGCTGAGCTCCTGAGGGACCTTGGGTTTGTAGTTTTATTGCCAGTGAGTAATGCCTTCAAACTGCATCCAGTTCTGCTGCACTTCGGAAGTTTATGTGGTGCTGGTTTTAGTATCTTGATTAAAACTGAGTAGTAAACATAAAGTAACTCTCTTGTCACTATATATTTTCAAGTTTTACTGTTTTTTCACCACTCCTCTTTATGATCAGAGTAATAAATGCACCTATATAGGTTTTTCCCTGACATTTTATGCTTCTGACTCCATTAATAAAACCTGCTATAGAAAAGCTAAAACAATGTCTCAGGCAGTTAAATAAGCAGAATGATCTTATTAAATAGGTGCTTTTCAATATTTAAAAGTAAGATACATATTTTAGACAAAATATGCAGGTCACCAGTTTTGTGTCCACTTTTTTTTTTTATTTTTTTTTTATTTTTCTCTTTTTTCTTTTTTAATTCAGTAAAAGAAAATCCAGAATTGCTCACCTCCACCTGCAAATAAATGCAGCAGCCCGGACAGATTTATCCTTACAGAACATAATTACGATAATAGCTACACATAGATTTATTTAAGATTACCCCTATTCTTGGCATTTTCTTCAAGATTTGTGGAACTCTTAGCTTTTTCCCTTCCTCATTTTTTTCTCCTGGTGGTGCAACGTGATGATCAGGTTCAGTGTCTAATGAGGCAGCCATTCTGAACACGTAGAGACAAAGAAGAGGTTTCCCTGGCAACGAGGACCATGCCAGAGCTCTCAGAACTGTTCTTTCCCCTGTATTCAGGTTCCTTTTCTGTTTAGGATGCCTATTAGTGGGCAAGCTTTTCAGAGATTACAGCTCCTAAATATACATAACAAAATAAAGCTAAGGCTATGATTTATGAGTAAACTAAAAAGTGGTGTGAGCTGACATATATTTTTTTCAGTTTTAGATTTTTTGTGGAATCTTAAAACAATGATGACTACAAGTTCATTACGTATATCTAAGGCTGTTAAATACACTGCCCGTATTTCTTTAGAACTTCACTGGTCTCAGCAACATTTGTGTAAGTTCACTGAATTCCAGGCCATATATCTGCTGGCACTAGAATAAGCATTGATCAAGGTTTTAGAGCTAAAACACATATGAATTTAAGCACATATAGATGTCATTAAATATTTAGAAATGTATGTAATATAACTTGCTTTAAATCTCAGTTTAAATGTGGAAAAGGATCACAGTAATAAAGTATTGAAATATTAGATAATTTTTACTATTTAAAAGTAAAATGAAGTTACAATGAAATTAAGTTCTTTAGTTCAAATCTTTACTTGCATCTGAAATCTATAAGCCCTTTACGATGAAGACTTCTGAAATCAGATGAAGAGATGAGCTTTCCCACATCCTTACAAGTTCTTGAGAGAGCTGACAAGATTACTACAACACCCAGCCCTAAGATTGGTCACTATCCTGAAATTGTCCATGCAACAATCCAACTCAGCTGAGAGTTTTGATGTGGAAAGTGTTTTCAAAGTGCACCTTCCACACACATTAAACATCCAGTTGCAATTTCTACTTTATGTAGATCAGAAGCACTAATCTCATGTCCACATTGTCCACTGGAGATATGGAACAGAATAGTCCAGGTTGGAAGGGACCTACGAAAAACCAGCTACTCCATCTGATAAAAACTTCTATTTAATTCCACCTTAATCAAGAGAGAATTCAAACCAACAAGCTTTCTTTCCTTTTCTCCCTTCCACTCTCTTCTTTTCCCTCTGTCCTTCCTTCTGCCTAATAATACAGCCTTGAGACTACATCATTGTATGAAGGAATGGTCAGCAAGTGTATGAATATTCTGAGGTGACAGAAAGGATTGTTTCTGGACAAGTATTGCAACCAGCTGTCTTTTACTGCAGTCATCATTTCAACTGTCAGTAGCTGAACTTTTAAATCATTAATCCAGCTCATTAAAAAAATATTGTATATATATTTAGATATATATACACATACATATATCTATATCTATATCTATATCTACATCTATATATATATCTATCTAAATATATATATATATATAGATATATATTCTGAACACTTTAAAGTTCTCCAAGTTAAAATTCAAGCATTAGGATCCCAAGAGGACAAAACCTCCCTACAGCCTTGAGTAAAGAACCTAAAAGGCAGAATTTCATCTCTCTCTCTTCATTATTCACCATTGATGAAATGTAGGAAGCTACACAGTGTCTGTGCATACTGAGTGCAGTCCTGCATGCTTAGAGAGGACCTTAGGCAGGCGCTTCCACCGGGATCTTAAACATATGGCAACTAACTCCCTGTGTCTGTGAGACAGGAGGGTTTCCTGAATGCTCTGGGGCAAATAGGAGCCTCAAAAACAAGCTCTACAAAGTTCCTTGTATCTGGTGTTCATAAAATAACCAAATCACTTGCCAACAGTACAGCTGGGATTGAGAGGCCTGGGAAGATATTGCTTGGCTCTTCTTTACATTCTGTCCCATAATCAGTTCCATAGCTATATGTAAAGTCAAGGTACTTGCAAAATAGTGAGAAACTAAGGAAGAAAAATAAAAATTACAAATAGGTGTAAAAATAAGTTAAAAAGTGGTATCTTGCTTTGAACCTGTAAGGAAGATATTCTCATTTTTTTTTCTCCTGTGAAGACTGAAAAGAAAACTTATTTCAGCTTTGTAAGACCATAACGATTGCTTCAGACAAAAAAAGAGTCAAGCCTCTTGTTGGATTATGTGGGTGGTATTTTCACTTCCCTAGTGGGATAATTCACAGCCTGCAGCTGTGGCATGAAAACTTAAATATTTTTCCTCTCTCTGTCTTGCTTTAAAAGGAAGGACCTGCATTCATTTGCTGTTTAAAGAAAAAGGAAAAAGAAATTGAAGGCCCATTAAAGATTAGTAGTGTGAAACAGAGCAGTCATAAAACAAAACTGCATAAACAAAGAAGGAATTAATTTGCATCTTTTTAAGCAGCTATAGTCTAGTGTTTGAAAGTGAATGAGAAGATATGTACATGCCCAGGTGTATTAATAATAAGATAATGGTTCTAAACAACCCCTTTAGTATTGTTAAGAATCATAACTCTTTATTTACCTGCTCTTAAAGAATTGTTTTCTTTTTGTACGACAAAATTTTTAGCATTATTATTACCTATTAAAACAAATTTCTCGGATTCTTTGTGTGCAATTCAAACAAATTAGATAATATATGAACTATAAACTTGCTGTTCTATATCATTAAAAACACTTTGCAAATTCCCAGCTGAACTTCACTTCCAAGTACACTTTTCTTAGTCTAGGAATATCTTCTCCAAGGGAAAACAAACAAACAAATAAACAAAAAAAAAAACAAACAAACAAAAAAAAAAAACCGAAAAACAAAACAAAACAAAACAAAAACAAAGCAAAACAAATAAAACCCAGAACAACATAAAACAACCCCAGACAAGTAAAATTTGAAATCAGTGTTTCTTTTCTTGCTAATACAACATAAAGTTGATCTTCCATGACACATTTCTTAAAAGCTGCTTTCAAGTTTTTCCATACCCTGTAAATTATTTTCTTTCCTTAATGGCTTGTTGTATTGTTTGCCAGTACAATGACTAGGAAATCACTATTAACACTTTAGCTAATTAAGGTTTTTAGAAAGCATTGGCAACGTTGTTCTCATTAGCAGACTTTAAAAAAATACTATTCAGATATATGAAAAAGAAGATTGCTTTTAAATCTCAAGAAATGAATGTAAGTGTTCATATTCTGGTACATTAACAGTTTGTTCCAGTACATTGATATTTTATGTGGAAATCCTACTCTGCAATTAATATGCCTGATGCAAATTGTAAAAGCCATAATCCATCCTTTTCTGTTGTAATATAAGAGCATATTATTATTGAGAAGCTACAGGACGTCAGAACCATTTTTTAAAGTTGAATGCCCATTACCTTAAATCTGCATATAAAATGGTTTGCTTCCAGAGTATCTAATATATAACTGAATCTATCATGAAAATATAACAAAAAACAATTATAACAATAATGATAACTAGTCCTGTGTGTTTCACCTCCACAAGGTCAATTAAATCTTTCAGCATTAGTAAGTAAAAATTGTTTAAAATTAAACACAAAAAACTTAATGACATTTCTGACTTTTCTAGACAACATGAGATATCTGCAATATCTGCATGGTCACTTATATTAAGTTTGAAAATATTATCTTAATATTATCTTTTTATTTATTATCTTAATATTATCTTTTTGGAAATTTCCCAAATAAATTGAAAAGCAAAAGTTGTATTTTTGAACATACAATAAGTTGATAATTGTGTAAATGTAAATAAAATATGTCAATGCCACTTACTATCCCCTGGAGACGTTTTCAGTTGAGGTGATTGCAAATGATTGATTGATACTGAGATACCCTTTCCTGATCAGATATGGGTCATGTATTATGAAGGAGCAGGATTCTGGTGGGTTGATCCTGGCTGAATGACAGGTGCCCAAAAAGCCCTTCTGTCACTCCCCTCCTCTGCTGAACTGGGGGAGAGGAAATTTTAGGAAAGGCTCACAGTATGAAATGAGGACAGAAAGGATCACTCACGAATTATGTCACAGGTAAAACAGTTTCAGTATGGGGAAATTGATTTAGTGCAAATTAAATCAGAGGACAATGAGAAATAAAACCATATCTTAAAAAACATTTCTCACCCACCCCTCCATTCTTTCCAGGCTCAACTTAATTTCTAAATTCTCTTCCTCCTTCTGAACAACAGTGCAGGGAGATGGGGAATGGTGTGGTCAGTTCAACACAGATTGTCACTCCATTCTCTTCAGAAGGACTCCTTCACAAACTTCTCCAACTGGAGTCCTTCCTGTTACTTGCAGGAAGTCCTCCTGCAATTCAAACATTCAAATCACTGCTCCAGTACTTACCTGGCAACAAAAAGTTCATACCTCCTTTCTTGATTTCGTCATACTCTGAAAACAAGGTTTCTTATAAGCATATGTAATAATAACACAACTCTGCAGGAGCAATTAAAAATAAAAATGGTTTGGGTGGGGGTGGGGTTTACTTTCTTCACAGTAGCTAGTGTGTTTTGGACTGTGTTTTGGATTTGTGCAGAACATGAAGTTGATAGAGATGTTTTAGTTCTTGCTGAGCATGTTTTACACAGAGACCAGACCTTTTCTGCATTCTGTATGGCCATGCTGGCAGGGAAGTTGGAGGTACATGGGAGGCTGTCACAACCAGGACAGGTGATCCCAAGTGACCAAAGGGATATTCCAGAGCATGTGACATCATGTTCAGGATATAAAGTGGTAGGAAGAAGCAGAAAGAGAGGAGCTTTTGGACTGATGTGTTTGTCTTCCCAAATCACTGCTATATGTGATGGGCCATTTTCTCCTGGAGATGCGGAACACTTGCTGGCCCATGGGAACTGGGGAATTAATTCCTTGTTCTGCTTTGTTTGAATGTGCAGCTTTTGCTTTTACTATTAAATTGTCTTTGACCCAACCCAGCTTTTCAGTTTTCCAGTTTTTACCCTTCCAATTCCCTCTCTGATCTTGCTGGTGGTGTAGTGAGTGAGTGGCTTCTTGGGGCTTGCTTGCTGCCTGGGCTTAAACCACGACAATCATTCAAAACAGACATCACAAGACGAAAACCACATTGAGGTGGTAATGAATGGGAAATGAAATTAAAGACTTTGAAGTATGTCGTTGCAGTAACCAAGCAGGAGACTCTAGAATTCTGTCTAAGTTGTCAAATAGAATGTTTTAAGGAAACACTTTGAAATTTACATTAATGACTTTTATAGATATTAGTTTCTTATTCTCTGGAAGTTGTCATTACATCTGGATGCCTGTGTGAATGGAGATGTACATATGGAGATGGTTCATTTCAACCCATTCCTGCATTTCAAACCATGGAGTCATGTAAGGACATTATTTTAACAGCTAATGCCAATCTAAAGCAAAATTTTCCTTTCCTCTGATTGTGACTTCCTCCTGCAGCTCATCTATCACTATTTTTCTGTGATTATCCCTGGGCCATGTGTCTATTGAAAAATAGTGTCATCTTGATCATACAACAGAAATGTTCAACTCCAATATCTTCACAAGCAGCAGTATCTATCAGCCACAACTTTACCCTTGACTTGGAATAAATTTAGGAAAATGGTAAATTTTAGGAAAATTAAATTTATCAAATTGAGAAGGCATTTTGTGTTTTAGGTTCTGAATGTCTACTAAACAGAGCATTCTTGTAGGGTGCTATAATTTGATGCAGCAACGAGTGCTATCAGGGTTTAATACACAGCAGCAAAACCCTGAGAGCCAGTGTGACAGCTGTCATGGGCAGGTAGAGAAGAGAAGTGCACACTGAGAAAAGAATCTGCACAGGCAGACAGCCACATCCTAAAAGCTGAGCATCCACTCTGGAGGCAACAGGCTGATAATGTTCACAGTGGCTGTGACGTGGCAGAATTGCATTAATTACATTCTTCGCATTTAATAAAATCCCAAAATATGAGCTTTAAAAATAGCAGTGCTCAAAGCAAAAATGTGAACAAAATTTAGTAAAGCTATATATCATTTTAAATTAGATTTTATATAGGAAGTGGTTTCTTTGGCATTCTATTTGCAATCATACAAATACAGAGTATTTTTCTATCAGCTTTTTTTCTCCACTTTTCTTCCCCTTACTGGCTGCTGCTTTTTTCTCTCTTCCTTTTTTATTTTCTTTAAAAAGTCCTTCACTCTATCTACTTGTTCCACTTCGTTCCTCTTCCACCATCACACTTCAAAGACTTCCAGGAGTCAGACAAAGTTCTTTCAACAAGGTAACACTTTCCTTCACAGAAAGACAAAATTCCCTGTATAAGGCAGGTGCAGTAGGAGCAGTCTAGGTACCCTTCCAGCCCTTTTTTTTCCCTTTTTTTAATTTAACATATCCTATACCATTACTGTTGGAAAAGTATGAGACAAATGCAGTGAGCTACAGTTGTTAAGGGAGACCACATGGTTTATTTATTCTCCTCACATCACAGAGGGACTCTCAGTCCCAGACTGAAATAGAATCCAGAGCTATCTATCTTTTACAAGTTTTTATATCATTGTTCCCAAATTAAATATTCTGCTTTAAGGTAAAGAAAATGACTTGCTTTAGAAAATAATTTTTCAGATGATTTATTTTAGTAATGCAATATTTTTAAAAGCCCATATAACTTCAGATTGCTTTAGCAGAGAAGAACTTGAGATTTTTATTTAACTGTGCAGAGAAAGCCATCTTAGACTCTCCAACTTCTGAATTTATTTGATTTTTTTTTAATTATTGCATTTTAGTACTTTGGTACACTGGGGTTTTTTGAGCGTTTACATATATATATATATATATGTATTCTGATATCTACAAAAATTAGTAAAAGACAGTACGTGATGACAGATAATTGCTTTCGATTGCACAGTAAATATCTGTAAAGATGTTGTGATGGAAAATTGATAATGAAGGGTGTCTCAGAGCCCAGCCATTGAAAAGACTGATGTTTTCTGGTTTATGTTTCAGCTTTAAAATCCTACCAAGCTCTTATTTCTTGTTGTCCTGCTCTGATTTGATTGGCAGTAATTGAAACTAATTTTCTCAAGTTGAGTCTATTTTGCCTGTAATTATAACTGTATGAGTGATCTCTTCCTGTCCTTACCTCAACCTGCAAGCCTTTGGTTTTATATTCTCTATCCTGCAGAGGTGAGGAGTGGAGTGTCAGTGCAGCTTTGCTGGGTAGCAGGTGTCCAGCCAGGATCAACTCACCACACAGTTATGGCTGTCATTATTAGGGTATTTTAAAGACTGGTAGGATAATTGTGTTGTTGGGTTTTTTTAAGTTATTCCTAAAGAGGTATAAATACAACTTATCTGAAGCATGAACTATTACAGACATTCTCATACATTTCAATTAGGCAAATGTAAGTTTCTCCAGTCATTCTGACAACACACATTTTCTCTTCCCTTTAAATTAATTTTACAGCAGATTACTATTCCTAAAACCTCCCTAGGGACTTGAGTTAACTGAAAAAGGAGAGCTGCTGAAGCACTATATAAAAGTCAAATACTTTTCACAACAATGCAAACATCTTAGCGACATTTTCAAATCATTTCAGTTAGTGTAACTTTATTTTGTGTTTAGTGTTCTTTATTTTGAAGAATGGTTTGAACCACACTTTACCCAAACACTCTTTAAAGCTCTGCAAAATTGACTGCTGAGCCAGACTGATTTTTGACAGTTACCTTCACCTTTAAATTCACCTTTTGCAAAACATGGACTACCTCTGTTGACCAAAGTGTTATGTTTCCTATCTGATCAAATCAGACCACTGCAATGTTTTCCCAGGAATCTATAATGTTTTTATTCTGCTCCTTTTGGATTTGTTGTGGGTTTTTGGCAGGGCTTTTAAAGAGTTTCTGTTTGTTCTGTTTGTTCTCCTGGCATTGTTCAGTCTCACACAGGTGATGAACACATAGATCAGGACTGTGAAAGTTTCATTGGGCTACAATAAACAGGTCTTCTGATCAAACAGAGCTGAGGGAAGAAAACTGCCCAGGCATTTTCTAGAATCTGGGATTCCAGTAAGTGATGGCCAACTCTGAGGCACAGACTCAATGTTCTGGAAGGCTTTACAAAGGATAAGGTTATTTTTCTCAGCTATTTTTTCAGGCTCCTATCCCCTTGACAACTAGCAGCCTCTCTTTTACGTGGATTAAGTCTGTGCCAGTTTCCCATTCAGTAAACACTGCCTTATTAACAAGATCATATTACTCAAAATCGTTTAAAAAGGCAAGTCAAAAATATTGTTATGTAGTTAATTATGATTGCGTGTTGATGATATAAAATCCCTATTTATCCTGATTATATAGAGTTCTGTATGTTTGCTTGCTAAAAGCATGGTAATTTCAACAAATGGGGAAAGATAAAGCCATGTAAGTATTCAGCCTCCTATTTCTTTTTTTGACCTATTTGCATGAAGCACACTTTATAATTCGCAGAAGGATAAGCCAAATTCATCAATATGAGTGAATAAACCCATGTTTTGAATTCTAGCTCTCACTGATACTCTAAGGTGGATATGCACAAGATCATTATGTATTCTTCACCACAGGTCAGTTGCTTAGCTACCAGAGAAGTAGAGAACTACTAATTGAAAGTATTCAGTATTGCTGGCAGCATCTGTTGCAGGACACTGGTCTTGGAAACCCTCAGATATAAATGTTGCAGGAGGAAGAATGAACCAAAAATCCACACAGTATAATCTTGTTGAAAATTACAAATGTCTTTATTCAGTATTGTAATATATGAATTATCATCAGTGAAATTATATTGATTCTGATGACCATTAAATGCTCCTGTGATGAATTTTGTTGTACAGTTTAGTTATTCCCAACAAGTTTATGTGCTGTGGTTATATTTTAGACACAATTGTTGCAAATAACAGAACAATTTCTTGTTTATATAGCTCCATCACATTTCCAAGTGATTAATTACATTCAGGGGCGTCTAGTTAACAGTTGAGTCATTAAAATTAAAAAAAAAAAACAATCAGGAACTGGCAAGAATATTATCCTCTCATGAGATTCCTAATTACTAAAATTCCTGCATTTAGTTCACATGAAACCTAAAACTTTGTAGTGCAACAAGCTCTCCTTCATTTTAGCTCAAAGAATTTGACAAAACATTATTAACTTTTCACAGTATTCTCCAGTGTAGGTGCTCTTTTTTATTTTATTGTTTTTCTTTTGCATTCAGTGTTTTATAACTTCATTTTCTGTCACTGTCAGTGTCTGGAATAAAAAAGTTAAGGCCATCGTGTTGGGATAAATGAAAGGCTCTCTTTAATCTATTGTCCTCCTATATCAGACTTTTCAAATGAGACATTTTCAATCTTCACCTTTCAGCTGTTACACTGGAAAAAATAAATTCAGACTAGACATTCTACTGCGCTTTTGCATATAAATTATTAGGAAAACATTCCTTGAAATAAAATCTTAGCAGCTTTATTGAGAAAGCTCACTTAAATTTCATCCATAGAGAAAAGACTCACAAATAACTTCACATGAATTCAATAAATCTGTATTTCCTTAGATAGATAGTTTTTTTAAGTTAGAAGTGCTCATAATGATGATTCTGTTTGTATACCATTTTGTAGATTTGACAGCCCCGTAATAAAATGAAAGATACAATTTTGTTGCTTTTATCTGATTTCCAGAGACTTTAAAACTAAGGACAATTCTACAGACTTTGTGGGTCTACTTAAAATACATTGTCCCAAGATTATCTGCCCAGATAACAGGATTTCAAATTCTCTTACCTGGGAGGAGACTCTAGAACTTAAGGAAAAAAATTCTTTTAACTGACAGATTGCCATGTTAATTTAGCACCTTTTTATCTTTTATTAATGGGTCAACTGTGCTATTGCAGGGCTCTAGTAATATAACTTGCAACTCAGTAAATTATTTTTTAAAGTTTTGATGTGAATCTGGAAAAGAATGTCACCCTACCTTTTGCTTAAATTGTACAGTAGTTCACTACAGAGCAGGCATAGAATTGTGCCTTGGATGCCTTTATAAAAATATCCCTAAACCAAAGCACCAGGGAGAGAGCAAGTGCAGCTTGTTGCAGACAACTTCAGCTCACATAATTGCACATTCTAAGACATCCAGCAAATATTCATGTATTTATGGTTGCAGGAAAAGGTCAAGGGCTATGTCATGAAGGGCTATGTCATGATCCTCAGGGAACACAGCAAAACCATCCAAAATGCAGAGCTATGCTTAATATACCAAAACCACCTTAATTATAACATATGAATTCAACCAAAATTTCATTTCTCTCAGCCAAATGAATTTTTCTCCTCTTGTAAAACAGTTATCATTCTAAAAATCCTAAAACATCACTCATTAGTCTGAGCTAATATCTGACATCCCAAAGCCTAGGGAAGATTGGCAATGTCACAGCCTCCTTGCCATCCCATGGGTCCTTCCAGAGATGATTCCATTGTATTTAATTTCTGCACTTCTCACAGTTTTCCTTTCTATAACTTCCTCTTTCAAAACTAAACTTTCTGTTACATTGAGAAAGTAGATTTAACTTCATAAGTTAACATAATTTTAAGAGAGTGGTTGCTTAGGGCTTACTTGCCAGCTGTGCTTAAACCATGACACTGACTAGCGCTTTTCATCCCTTCTTATCTTTTTTGAATACCCTGAAATCCCTATAGACTACTCAAGGCTCAATGAATCTTTGGTCGCTTCTTAGGTATTCCCATGAGATGTAAATAATAAAGCTGCTAACACAGAGGACTGAAGTGTTTGAGTTTGGGAAATAAGCAAGTGGTGATTGAAGGAAAAAAATACTTTTCATCCAAGCAGATATTAGCAGAATTTAAACACAAACTAATAAAGTTGCACCTTTGAAATCACAAGATATAGATAATTTACAAACAATAATTGGAAAAGGAAAAGGCTCAGCTAATGAGATGAGCTCTCTCTCTCTTTCAACAATTCAAAGATCCCAAAATACTGGTAAGAAACTGTCACTGTACATAAGGTAAAACCAATGGCCCAAATAACTGTATATTTTTCAGTCTGACCTTTTTCACAGATTAAAAAGGACAAATAGTAATGGAAATTCAATAGAGACATTTTTTAAAAGCTAAATTAATTAATGATGATTAAATATTTGCATGACTGTGATATGAATAATTACAGAGGGTATGGGGAAAGGGAGGTTATATAATATCTCTATATGACACTAGACCATTGTCTTCTGCATTTCCCAACTCATACATCAACAAATTTGAAAGAAAAAAACAACCAAACAAACAAATGACCCACAGTTGATAGAACACAGTAATGTTACCGATGGATGAAAAGAATTTGGCTCAGTTAGATGGAAAAATAATGTCCTAAGGTTGGTTGTGGAATTTAGACATTTGAAAAAGAAATAAAGCACACATTTGAAATGTCAGTACGGTGGTGTTAAAATCAAGAATGAGATCAGACTACTTGATCAGGACTTGATTTACAGACTAAAAGCTAGCTCTCTTCCATTGCTTTTCAAAAATCTATCTGCAAAAGGGCCAACATACCCATACAACTAAGAAGGTCAACAGCACCCTGGACTGTATTAGGTAGAGAACCAGCAGCAAGCAGATTTACCTTCCCTTCTACTCAGCACTGGTGAGACATCTGGAGAGCTGTTCCCCGTCTTAGGCTCCACAGGACAAGAGGCATGGATGGACTGGAGAGGGCACAGTGAAGGACCACTAACGTGCCTCAAGGATTGTAGAATCTGTTGAACTAGGAAAGACTGAGTTGGGAAGTTTTTGCCAGGAGAAGAAAAGGATCAGCAGGATCTTGTTAATGTGTATCAATATTTAATGCTAGAAAATAAAGATGTAGAAGCCAGACTCTTCTCATTAACACCTAAAAAAAAAAAAAAGACAGGAGACAGCATGCAGAAATTAAAAAGCAGGAAATTCCAGTTAAAAACAAGGAAAGGTATAATTCCTGTAGGATCACTAAAAAGTTTGGGTTGGAAGGGATCTATTACAAACCATCTTGTCAAACTCTCTGCTGGGACATCTTCTACTCAGGTTATCTTCTGACCAGGTTGCTCAAGGCTATAAGGTGGCTGAACACTATAATAGGTTGCCTGAAGAGGCTGTAGAGTCTCAATAATTATTTTGAGAAAGTAAAGGGCCAACTTGACATGATTGCTCAGTCTGCTCAAGTTCGTCTTTTTTTTTTGAGCAGTGGGGTTGGGCAAGATGACCTCTGGAGTTCCCTTCCAACTTTAAGGATGCTGTGATTCTATGACAAAAAGAACAAGAAATGACTGTTAAAATAGTGATGTATATGATGCTTGAAATGGAGTTTCCCAAAAAAGCTTCATTATCAGACACTGAAATATTTTAAGTGCTATAATTTATATACAAATTGTTAAACTAAGATATAGACACTTGTCTTATGAACTTTCCCTTTCTTTCTCCTACTCCACAGTGCCCACAGAGGCATACAAATAAATTTTATTTTTTCTCTTTATCAACGAGACCTGTCCTAGAGCCATTGAAAACCTTGAGACACTCTTAAAATCACTGTGAGTTTTAGTAATATTTCTTATTTTCAGTTTTCCTGAGCCCCTCTTTCTAGCAAAAAGACATAACTGTGAGATATCTAAATTCTGTGCACTAATAATAGACTTCAAGATTTCAGTTTTGGACATGTGTCAGAGGTGAGAAGCATTCATTGAAATTAAAAGTGTGACATTTTCAAAAAACAAAAATGCTAGCACTATAAAATAAGTGGTTTCCAGTATTTATCTTTTGAGGGTTCTTCTGGCTTTCTGTATCTTCCTTAACTAATTTTCAGACCTTTCTAAGGATAACAACATTCTCACTGAGTCTATTATCAAATAGTTTCTTCATATTATTTCTATATTGGGAAATTAAACCGAAAACAAACAGTTTTACACAACTGTTCTTCCCTGTAAGAATTTTTTTCTATTAAATGTATGGGGCGGGGAGTGGTAGGGGAGGGGGGGAAGAAATCCCGAACAACAGAAAAGTAGTTTTCAGAATAAAGAAAAGCTGACTAAGAGTTACAATATTGCATGCTTCTTAACCCAACATCTAATTTCCTCCTCAGTTATATATCAGTGACTTTGACAAACAGAATTTTACAGTATTGTCCCATTAAACTGGTGATTTATATAAAGGAATGGTTTCCAACTCATTTTCTGACTTTTTCTGACTTTTTTGTTTATACCCAAGTTTATGCATCCCTTTTATGGCATGAACGGAAAGTGGGTGCTTAGGCTGAGCTTGCAATAATAAGTCACGCATGCTGCTTTCTGAAATTTATTGTTGTTATGTTGCTTTTGACTTGCTGATGTAGTTACAAAATGTGCAAACTGAATTGGTCTTCACAGTCCAACTGATAGCAGCGTTCAGAGTTCAGTCAGCTGCAGTAATCATTGCTCTGGAGATGATAGTAAGCACTTCCCACCTTTTCCTCATGTCTGCTTTTCATACTAGGAGGAAGAAACTATTTGGAATAATCTACATTAAGAACAGTACTACAACATTTTGTTAAAAACTATCAATCTTCTTTTTTTTTTTTTTAGTCTGTCATCTCTCCTACCACATTTCTTTAGAATTCTGGAAAACTGGAAAAGAGAAAAGAGGAAAGATCCTCAAGATTTTCTTGACATTTTATTCTCACAGTGAAACCATAATCAACTCTTACAATTTCTACTGCAAATATATATCTTGATAATACAGCCAATAAGATAGGCATAAGTAATTTAGTTACTAGAGTGAACCAAAAAAAATTAAACTTTTATTTAAGTGTGGTGAATTCTCATTTTAGTTATTCCAGCCACAATGGATTATTTATTTCATGTTGTTTCATTTCTGATACTCTTACAGTGTTTTTCTGACACCATGCCAAGAGATTTTTTCCTCCTTTTTATGTTCCTCAATCTAAATTATAATGTACTCTGCCTTCTTTAATCCAGTAGATACGTTGATAATGAAAACCTAACAATTTTGCTTTTGCCCCCTTTCCCTCATCTCCCCAGCTTGCTTTCCAGACCACTCTACTTAAAACTCTCTTTGGGAGTCATAAGGTGAAATAAGGAGGGAGCTTTGCTAACCTGTGGGTTTGTGTCCAATAAGGCTTTAGTACAGTAGAATTATAGAAGTAGAAATCCAGAAAGCAAATACTCATCTGAATTCCTACATGTACTCTTTATTATAAGTCACCCAGGATGCCAGCTTATTGAATTGTGACTTACATTCCAATGCACAGTCTCAAGTTCAAAAATATGAGAAGTGCTCATTTTCTTATCCATATAGATTGGAGCTTATGCTTAATTTGTATGCAAAGCAAATAATTTTCTCACACTTGTAAAGGATATGCATTATCAGAACACAACACCTGCAGGACAAAGGATAGGTTAATTTCATTGTTGCCATGAAGCAAAAGAGATCATTATAGAGCCTGCAGTAACCAAGCTCTGTGAAATAGCTGTATTAGTCATTAACTTTCCAGCCCTAAATTTCATATCAGACTCAATTAACTACTACATAGCTTTTAATGACAATATTTTTCAGATGCAGCTTTTGTTTACTAATAAGATTTTCCATCACAACCAACTCTGTCATTACTTTGGTGGCATTAATATTCAAGTCTTGTGTTTCTCTGAAGAAAATGGAGCAATGAAAATCACATTTGCTGAAAGTATTCCTTGAATTATTCTTCTAAATTCTAAAGCATTTAAGTTGTACTTTTGCACTAAATGGCAATAAGTGTGTAGATGAATGATGTCTCTGCATTATACCCACAGAACAAACTGGAGCTGTTTACAGAACTTCCATCCATTTGACCAGAACATTTCTGCTGTGTTTGAGATTTTCATGATGAAAGGCTTTAAGTTTGTTATTTTCTTATCATACTGAAATTCAAAGCTCAGAATAAAAGAAATCACAAAGTTAATACAACCAGAAAATAATTTACATAGTAATTAGCACAATATGCACAAAATAAATGCAATTGGATTAAGAGATCAGATCACTCACAACCTACAGAAGAAAACATTTCAGAAATAATCTTTGAGATTTCAGAAATATTTTCATGTCTGTGAAATGAACCAATAAGCCAACAGTGGCTTTTTGTCTTTACTTTTTAAAGCTCAAGCCTAAAAAAGCACCTATTTAAAGCAAAAACAAGAAAAATATCTGTTTACTGTATTTTGCTTTACAATACAAGCAGAGAGCAATGATAGCTGTTACTGGCCTTATTACTGCAACTGAAAATAGTTGTTTTGTATGCTTATATGAGAAAAAGAGAAGCTAAAGCTCACCATTTGCTTTCAAAATTCCGTTCCCTATGCTATTATCATGTTTGTCTTCAGCCCACTTAGAACTGTATTCCATTTTATGTACCTTGCAATTTGTAGTCATATCATCTGTGCTTCTCATTTCAAAACCAATCAGCTCTCTATTCATTCACCTGCTTCTGAGTTTTGAAATACTCACTATGCACTTATCTCTCCAGTATTGTTTTACATTTTTTTTCTAGTTTCTGCTTGTATTGCCCTTGAATTTTTGAATTTTGCATAGGAATGGGCAAATTTTATGTTATAAACATATATGCTATTTTCCTCTTTTTTTTATATATGTTTTCATCATCAGTTTCTCAAGAATTCTTCAGTGACTTCCAATCATTCTGCTAGACTGCTCTAGTAAAGGAGGGAACTTATGAGTCTGCTTTTGCGCCACTAAAAGAGTATTTAATTTATCAATAAACAGCATAGAAACCATAATGTATCAGGATGCATTCTAAACCAAAGAGAGTTCTCCTAATTTCAAAATTCAGATTAGTGTACAAACCTAAAGCACAAATCACTTTAATTATCACTCCTTTGGACAAAGAAATCAGACAGAAGTAAATCTATATTGGACATTGGTTTTCTTTTTGATCTTATAATAGCAGCAACCCACAAATAGGATTTATAGAACCCTTTTACATGTGATCTTAAAGGTCAGCATTACCCAAAGAAAGGAGCTCACAACACGTAGAAAAGAACTGATTCTGGGGTGACTGCTTGCTGTCTTACTTTCTGCTATGTGAGAAGCCATACAAATGCTGGCTTCTGAAGACATAAGCCTGAATACTTACCTCCACAGTTTTCAAGTATTCCTTTTTGTGAAAAGTAATTAAATATGATAAATCAGGCTGGCAGAGGCATTACACAGATTTATTTTTTATTATAAAATGAAACCCCCGAAATTTGCACCTCCTCATTATATTTGATCAGCCTTAACTGCTGCCTTAACTATTGGATGAAATATTATACTTAAAAAGCTGTAGTTGCCCAGAACCTGCAGTTATAATCCTACTCTAACTAGTAGAGAAGGACTTGAAAGTTTCTCACGAGTTTACTCTCCTAATAGTGAACATTCACAAAATATTTCATGCTTCCAAATGATCTTGTATTTTTATGCATGCTTATATAACATTTGTTGTGGAAAAAGCATGGCTCCAAGGGCCTGTGTAACAGGTTTCTCTTCTGTTAGTCCATACAGTTTCTGCACAGTCACCAGAAATTGAAACAATTGAAGCGATTTAATTACTAGTGCCCTCCTCAAAATCTAGTTTTCCACTGATGTAGCCATATAACTCCTAATCTCTCAAGCAGCAAAAACCTCCTAATAATGTCTCATCTATATTGACTCAAGTATGTAATAGATGTATAAGTTCTAGAGTTCAGAAACCATCTTTGCTCCAGTCAGTTATGCAGATAGAAATAAATATCTGAAGGATGACTTTGGAGGATATACTGAAATAAGATCTTCAAATCCACCATATTACTATCAATAAATATGAGGAAAACACTAAACTGAGGAAACTGGGAAGAATTCTCTGAGAGTCTTTTTACAAAAATGTTCCTACAGCTGCACCTGTGCAAACCTGATGATTACTTAAGAGTAACAGAAAGCCGAAGATAAGCACTGACACATCTCACTTGTTGAAAAAACAGATTCATAATGGGTTATCAAGTAATAATTTTAAAGATTGAAAAGTAACAATGCACAGAGAAAAACTTAGTAGTAACATCTGCACTCAAGGTTCTTAATTATTCTGAATTTTAAAACTCAATTAAGTTTAAAAAAGGCACCTCATTTGTGTCATCAGACTGGAGTCATCCTCTAGCAATACTTTTAAGATCCTGCCTTCTGTTTCCTTCAGGCAACAGTATTAGACCACTATTAGTTCCTTACAATAAACACACTGTGGTCACTTAACAAACAGCTGATAAACTTCCATCAGATTTGCACTGGCCTTCTCACCTCCCACACTTATAAAGTTAATATTAGACTCAGTATCACTTCCTTGATTGTCGTATTCACTCTGATAAGAGGGTTTTTATGGTTTCCTATACTTATATTTACGTAACTTATACTTCCCTGACTTTTGATTTATTAAGACAACAGTTTTAGTGGGTAAGGAGGGAAATCTTCAGAACTGATATGGGAAAGAGAAGTCAATTCAAGCACTGAAATATTTATGTGTTCAGTTTTTCTTGCTGTCTATACGAAAGAAGTCATGTTTTCCTTGCTATGCTAGCAGCATCTTCTGAAAATCTGTCATATTGTATGAAGTAGAAGTTGTTTCTTTAACCTGGGACAAATAAGAATAAGAACTGTTGAATACAAAAGGATATTTTAGCTGAAAAATCAAACTAAATTTCATAATGAAAAAAACATTAAAAATCACTAAGAACATTTTTAATTACTTTCTCTTGGATAAATCTTCAGTGCCATTGCTTCCCCATAGCTCAGGTCTCATGGATCCTGAAGAAATCATTGTAGCTTCCTAAGGGACCTTTTCAATCAAAGTACATTACATTCCCCGTACGCGTAATTTTAAATTTTATTGTGAAATTTTTACCAATTTTTACTATTAAGAAGTGCTGATCAATAACATTCATGGTCTTGCAATATAACTAATGTGTAAAATATATTCTAGATATAAAATATTGTAATATAAGTTGGACATTTCTTCTTCTAAGACAGATTAACAGCTAACATGGAAAAATAAGACAAAATTAGTTAAACTAAGAGACTAACAAATTATCTAGGAGTTAAAGAAAAATTGTATATTTTCAAATACATGTTCTATATTACACATGTAGCAACCACTCTCCTCAATTCTAGTTTTTCTGAAGTTTATCATAATTTTGCTAGTTACCTGACTATTCAGGTAACTATTTCTTCAGACTGAGAATGAGTCCCAAGCTCTTTCAAGCTCTGTCAGCCTGGACTGGACTGAAAGGGCTGGTTCATTTTGTTCTGACTACAAGCATCTTTGCAGAGCTGAAATCTTGCAAACATGTTCCAGCTCTCTGAAGCTGCAAGATATGAACAACATTATCATTTCTTTCTGTACCTAATAAGAAAAGCATTGACAATTAGCATTTGCTGAAGAGCTAAGCTCTGTCTTATCTGTTATAAGAGTTTCAGCTCTGTTCTCATCCTCTAAATTAAGGAGGGAGTGTTTTACTCTATTTGAACTACTCTCCATTCCATTCAACCTGTGAGGGCTCTATTTATCAGAACATATAAGCAAGTTTATTAGTCTCTGAGAAGTCAATAATACCTCTTTTTCCTATTTGTTTAGCTGACTAGCATTAGCACTAATCACATACTTGTTAAAGTTCAGGTTTTTGGTAGTTAAGAACACATCCTAGCTGATGCAAACGGTTTAAAAATGGAATGCATAAAAGAGGTGGTAGTGGTGCATTTTTTACAACATGCATTATCGCACTGATAAAATTAATTCAGTAGTAAAACCACATTTTCAAAAATTGAAAAGCACCCCTCTCTGAAGCCAGTTCAACTATGACGGTTATTAAAAACGACTCATGAGCTCACTGCAAAAAGCCCTCTCATTCTTTTCACAAGGGGTGTTAATTTTAACCCTCATTATTAAGACATGTCCTTTGCTCAAGCTGCAAGACATATTAACATTTTCATATGGTTGCTATCATGTATATTGATACAAAATGGTCCAAAAATAAAAGGCTAATCACCTCATTCCTCACATATTCCTACCTGAAGGTTCTGTCAAGGCAACTCAAGGGTAATTGCTTTGGATTACATCTTTATCAACAGCGTGTCTCAAGGAGGTAACACAAACAGGTTTTAAGCAGACATGTAGAGCTATGATGTTTTTCTAAAACAAACAACAAAATTGTATTTCAGTTCTTGAAAATAAAAATCTCCAGGGCAGTCTCATCGCCAGCCTTTGAGGATGTGAAATCCAGGGCTATTAATTGGAAACATTCAAAAATGTTTTGTTTATTACAATCTTTTCATAACTGAGTTTTCATGTGTATGTTCAAAAACACAGCTTTTAAATGAACTACAAATTTCAAAACAAGTTAATATAATTTTAACTTTGTCAAGATGAAATATCACTATCATGTAGTAGGATTGCTCTTATAAAAGTGTTTATTCTAAAGTAAGGCTGTAAATGTGCTATTTTCTCAATTAAGAAGTCCTGGTTGGCAGACATAATGGTTCTAATATCTGTGCGACTTGAGTTCTTGTGGTATTAATTTGCTAGGGCCTCCTTCCTCACTTCTACTTCTTAAATTATACAAAACATAGGGATAGGTCATAGAGAATATTTTAAATATGAACTATTTGAATCTCTGAGTTCCAAAGGAAAGGATTTGAGACTAAATTAAATTCAATACATTGACCTCAAGTTCAAAGCAATTCCATGAGTTTCTGTTGTTCTGGGCTTTTGGTTTTGTGTTTTTTGTTGGCTGCTGGATTTTTTATCAAATCGGTTTCAATTGGAAAATTAAGCTGAAAAAAGGCAGGTCTGTTTATGACAATTTTCATGCAGTGAGCACACAATTTTCAAGAAAAAATGATACATAGAGCTACCCTATTTTTTTACTCAAGGTCATTTACAAGTGCCTTGGAAAAAACATAATTTAAAAATCAGTTCCAGCCTGTACTTACATTAAAAATTCACTGGGTAGTTTAATCATAATTACATCCAAACAGTATCTCCAACAGAAGCAGAAGACTAGTACATTTTCACTCCAAACAAGATAGTTTTTTGTAGAATCAACAATAATATACTAAATACTACAAGACCAATTCACCAAAATGCTGCAAATATTCTTCTCTGTGTTACTATTGCTACCTGTGGTGGCTTAACTTCTGGTTGTCGGTAGCCTACCAAACTACTCTCTCACTCTCCTTCAGCAGGGCACAGAGTGAAAATAAGATTAAAAAACTCACAGACCAGGGTAAAGGCAGCAAGATCATTTCACATCACAGGCAAAACAGACAACTTTAGGGAGGCTAGTTTAATTTATTGCCAATAAAATAGAATAGGACAGTAATTAACAAAATCATGATTAAGAACATCTTCTTCACCACCACTTCCCAGGTTCAATTTTACTTCTTCATTCCCAACCGTTCTACACCTCCCCAGTCCCAAACAATACAAAAGGGATGGGGAATGTGGAGTATGGTCATTTCAGAGCACTTCATCCCTGCCACTCCTTACCCTTTACGCTTTTCCCCTTCCACATCAGGGGCTACAGTCCTCCAGAAACAAAATGCCCTAGCATGGGCCCCCATGTGCCAGCACTTCTTCCAGAAATCCTTCTGCTGCATGAACACATCCACCTGCTCCAGCTGAAGCTCTCTGCAGGCTGCAGTGTAGTTCTTCACAGCCCACAGGGAAGCAGGGTACTTTACTATGGCCTCCTCTGTGGACTATGTAGGATTGTCCAGTTTTTCTCACATTTGTCTCACTTCTCCATTTGTCTCACTTCTCTCTCTCTCATGGCAGCTGCCACACAGCCCTTTTTACCATGCCCTAAATATGCTATCACAGAAGCACAGCTCATGGGTCCAGCACTGGGTCCATTATGGAGCCACCTTTAACTGACTGTGCCCAAAACAGGGAGAGTCCCTTGTCTCTTCTCACAGAGGCCACCTCTAAAGCCCCTTTCCACCTAAACAAATATATTACTTGAAACTATTTTGCTTAACACCCTGAAAGAATACTAATATCTCAGCTTTAAATGCTTCCTAGGCTTTTCAGTAAGACAGTGTTAGCGATTTCTCCAAAGGGTTCAAATCCAAGCTGTTACTCTCATTTTTAATGGAAAGAATATTTTCAGCCATAGACCTAGAAGGCTACTTCTGTCAGAGCTGTCAGGTTCTTTAGCAGCTAATAAGAGCTGAAGAATAAAAAGTTTTTTAAATGGAGCTCCTTAAATGTCTTAAAGGGTCTTTATAAAGTGCTTGCTGATATCATGAGACTGAGCACCTTTTTCTTGTGTACTATGCTATAGTGTATCTTTACTGTGAGTAATACAGTTTACATATACACCTTTTGATTATAGATGGTGGGGGTAGCTGGGGAGTTTCACTAGGTATTCTGGAAAAAAAGAAACCTAGCTAATCAAAAGTTAGATTAAGGAGTTAAGCTCAAAAGAAGATTTTAAATTCCTGTACATGTGAACAGCAAAAATGAGGAAAAATAAATTTGGAACCACAGTTTAAGATACTATTTATGTTACATGAATTGGCATTTCCCCCTTCCTTTCTCTTAGGCCAGATGCCTTTTCCTCCTCATTCAATCCTGTGGTGAGCCAAATTGAGAATCTGATCTAAGTTAAAATTAATCAAGGGAAAAAAAGGCAGTTTTAGCTCTGATTGGTTCCCTGATCTAGTTCAATGAGCAGCAGCAGAAACATTTCTGGTAGCCCAAGGGAGGAAGCAGAGCAGGGTGAGAATAAGCTGTCAGGTAGAGAAGGAGGTCAGGACTGCTGCTTGAGGCAGCAGTGCTAGCTGACAGAGTACTTGAAACTGCAGCTAGAGGTGTTTCCATATTTGCATTTTTTTCATCAAAACCAAATCTTCATCTTCTATTCTTGATTAATTCTGATGTTCCCAGAGAAAGACTACAGCATGAATATTTATGTATAAATACTTCAAAAGTTTCTGGTTTTTTTCAAAATGAAAAACAAGGTTTATTAATGAAAACAAAGGTGAGGTCATTATCACAACAGTGGGGTTTTTTTATTACCCCAGACCAATGCAAAAATAAGCTAAATGAAATTATGTAGCTCCACCAGTTCAGTCTAACAGTGTTTACAGACTAGTTTCTAGGTTTTAGCAGCTCCTGTAATTGAATGTTGTGGAAAACTGCCTCTCCTGGAGTGTCCTATTTTTAAGGGTATTGCTGTGATATTTGAACAGTTTTGCGAGCCACTGTACATATGTAGCTGTCTGACATGAAAACTAGCAGTGCAGGAGTGAATCACTATTCCAATCTGCACTGGTTATAACTTTTAAAGCAGTGGTTCTTGCCCATAAGACTAAGATTCAATTTATGTACCTATAAACAGCGAAGACTCAAACAAACCAGCTTTCTGTGGAAAAGCAGTCAGTTAAATTTACAGCTTTGTATTCACAGAATGACTGCAGCAGAGCAGATTACATTAATTTAGAGAAGAAAATAAATAGATATACAGCAACTATTGTGTTTCATTTGTAGAGTTACTGCCTGGAAATGAGGTAAGAATGCAGCAACATGTCATCCAGCTAGTATTTGCTACCCTGTGACAAAAGATCACTTACATGGCAAAGAAATCACCTACTTTTTCACACAGTCATGGATCATAGACCCCCAATTAAATACAAAGATCTTCAAATATTTTTCAGGTGAGGCAACTTCATAAGTATTGTTTAAGAAAGCAAATTGAGGAAAACAATTCCAGGTGACCAACTGATCTGATTGTTTTGAGTGATAGTATTAAACAGAAATAACATTTGCTCTCTATGCAGCAACAGAGCATTTCGGCATCCTGGGCTCACAAGGCAGATGTGATGCTTTGTTATAGCTGTCAACAATTTGCTGCATTGCAGGCTAATGGTAGTGGTGTACGATAGCAGTGCTACAGTAACGTTCAAAGACTCATCACACTCAAATTCTAAAGTAAGATATTAATTGAATATACAGGACTGTTAAAATGGAAATAAGATTATCTGTTAAGTTTGAAAATGAGTAGATTTCTACTAGATCTTTAAACTCTGCAATTGCAGCAACCTTACAAAATCAGAAGTAGAATTTTAATACAACAGTCTTCTCAGAGAATTGCTTATACAATTGGACTGATGAATACAAGATATTTATTCCTCTCTCTCCTTTGAACACCCATATAGAAACACTCATCCAAAAGCACATATATACATTTTTTTAATAACCTGAAATACTCCTGGTGGCTGATACCTACTTGCTTTTTAATATTTTACATCTGCTTCATTAGAATAGAAGAGAAAAAAAACTATAAATTATAATAAAAATCAACAGACACTGCAAAATTCCTTAAAAAGCTATAAACAACCGATTTTGCCTCCTGACTGATAACATCAAATATCTAATTCTCCCAGACACTGATAATCAGAAACACATTTTCTCCTTCCCATTTCTGTTTTTCAACATTTATCCAGTGCATAAAGGTTTCAAATACAAACTCACATAGCTACAGAAAATCACCACATAATTTTATATGAGTAAGACAGAAAAGAATCCTGTTTAAAAGGCATTTTCACACCCATATGGATTTTCCTTAAGTTTTTTTTGTCTCTTGGATTTTAGTGAACTAAAATTAGCCCTTGTAATTAGGTTTTCACAAAATTACACCTAAATTTCCATAAACCCAACAAGCCCTTTTAAAATTTATAGCGTTATATGATCCCAAACTGTCTATTAATTGTTTGATCACTAAACCTAATTACTCCATTTTCCATTGCTGGAGAACAATTCCGATAGCCCTCAGGACACAAACTTGAAAATGCCATTCATATAACGTTTTTGTCTCTAGAATGCTACATTCAACAAAGTGATGGAGAAGGGTCATGTAGAGAAAGGGTGAAAACAAAAGCTCTGCAGTCAGGCAGTTACTGAATAGTTTGTTGGCTCAGAGAGACATACTGTCATCAGAGGTACAATCCTGGATAATTAAACTGAACCCTTACTATCAGAGGTGCCATATAACTTGTAGGTGGTTTGGTGCCATCCATTTCTATCAAGGTGAATATTACGTGGGAGAAAATGAGTCTTGCCAATTTGCACATACAGCCTAAAAGAATTAGTAGTGTATAGGTCATTGCAGAGTATGATGCTGTTTTTCTTCCTGTTAATCTGGAAGATAGCAGTAATCAGGCAGCATTGATTAAATGGATGATGAAAGAATTTTTTTTTTCAAACACTGAAATTAAGGCCAAGAGATTTCAGTCCAACATTATTGGTGATATTTGAATATTTTGTAACTTGGATTATTTTGATAGAAAGCAGAGTTTAGTAGTGAAGGGAGAGCCTGGAGACATTCTGAGATGATGGCTCGTGTGAAAAGGATGGACTGCGACTGGGATGGTATAGAACTAAAGGGACATTTTAGTGGTGTGGTGTGGTGTGAGAATCAGAGATGAAATACCTCTTTCTTTTTTTTATGCTGAAATTTCCTATACCATCACAGATATCAGATGTTTGCAATGGATGTAAGCCAGTACTCAGGGAAATCTTGGCTTTCAATTATAAATTAAGCTATTGATTTACTTTTCCTAACTTGTTAAATGAAACATTAGGGGGACTGAGCATCTCTCCCCAAACTCTTGAGCAAACAAGATCAAGAAATGAGTATTATTTCTTCTCATTCATTCCCTAAAAATAAGGGTAGGATCCACACTAGTAACAACACGGGATATGTCTCTCCATCTGTTCTTTGACCCAGAACTGGAAGCAGCCTGTTCTAGATCCTCTTACTCCAAGTTGTGCCAGAAATGAGTAGCAGATGGGTTAGATGGTTTTCCTCTGAGCCAGTATGTCAGGACTACCTGATTCTCTAGCAGAGATTATAGTCTCTGGATGAAGCTTTTAAAAAGAAACATGAAAAGTTAAAATGCTGACCTCTAAAACACGTCTATGATTTGTTTTCTTGAACTTTCAACCGCACAGCAGTATCATCTCCTAATATTCAATACATTATTATTAGTCTCACCATCACAATCTTAGCAAGTTTAAAGTACAACTATTAATCATATAGCATCCTTCTGTTAGTAATACCTGTTCTATAAATCTGTGAGAAAACTGGAATTACTAAAATAGATATCAAATTCTAGTTGTAGGACTTCTTTACTTCTTTGCAAAAGGAGAGTTGGAACAACAAAGAAAACAAGAGAGAGACCTCTGAGCACTGAAGTAGTAAGCAGCATGGCACAGCAGATAGACCTTCAATCTAGCTCTTTACATACTCACCCTTTATCTTTGCAGATAACTCAACATTCGTACAAAAAGACAAGCAGCAGAGGAGAGACTATTTCCCACTTTGTCCAAGGAAGACAGTAATTCCAGAGAAAAATTTACTCTTGGATTAGTCAGAAAATCTTCTCCAAATTCTAGTATTTGCTTTGCTATTGCTCTGCTAAAGCTAAATCAAGTCAACATGCTTACAGGGGAATCAGCTTAATAGCCCAGGTTATACATGGCAAAAAAGAAAAAAAAAAGAGTCTGACTTTCAAGGTAATTTTTCAAGGTTGTTTCTCTCAAAATTATTTCTTTCAAGTATTTCTTCCAAGGTTACTCAAGAGTTGAAAGAAGAAAATTTATATTGGTTCATATAACTTAGCCTTTTTACTGCACACTATATTGTGTGCTGCTTCTTTTGGATGAAGAAACACAAATAAGGACAATTTTAGAATATTTTGTTCATATAAGGAAATATATCAACTGATTCTAGTACCATACTTATTGTACTCCTTCTCTCATATTTGAGTTCCTGGAATTTTTTACATTAAATAAGAAAGAATGAACATTAACATACTTGATGTGAGTTCATAACAGCAAGGAGGATGGCTCAGAAAGGCAACAAGAAATTCAGGGTCTGTTGGATTATTGTGCATTTACTCACCTGTGTATAGAAATAGTTCCTTGGGAAAAATACAGTGGAAGGATTTAATAGCTAGTGTCTATTCAGCTCTTAAGGTGATCCCAAAGAGTAAATTCCAAATAGAAATCCAGCCACACAACTTCTGGGATGTGACATAAATCACCACTACTAGACTCTTCAAGACACACTGTAAAGAATTAAACTTCCAAACCTATAAAGGCTATCACCACAATTTGCCATTTGTTACCTTGAACACAGTTTTTTTCTAAATGTGTTTTTTTTCAAGTTCTGCTTCTTTCTTGCTGGATTTTATAACAATGCTTATTGAAGGCAATTTTAAGATTAAATCTTTTATATATGATGTAATTTTTACTTGCTTATATTCCCAATTTACTTATCCAAAGTGGAAACAAACAAACAAAAAAATCAGCATACATATTTTAATTGAAAACTCATGCCATTAATAGAGATTCAGGTAGTCAATACAATCTTTACCCTGAAAGCATTCTTGGGCCTTCTTCCCTCTTCTAAAGCATTAAGAAAGCACATGTATGGCACAAGTTTTTTGCTCTATGCCGGTGAATATGAAGTAAATGTGTGAACTGCTGGATCCTGGAGATTTTTAAAAGAAATTTATTATAGAAAAAACATTGAAAATGAGAGATGGACCATTTCCTATCATTACTAAGCCTTATCTTTTTGTTAAATTCTTCTTGAGCTGCGGTCTTAAGGATGCTGCTCTAAGGTAACTCCATGAGCCTTCCCTAGACCACATTCCAGATTTTCAAACATCAATGTCTTTGCAGGAGTTGGTACATATTTGGAGAACTCATGTTAAATTTTAAGAGATGGATTTCTTAATGAGATCTGGAAGCTGACATGGCCAATTTAAATTTCTTACTATGAGAGCTCAAAGAGAAGTGGAAAGCTTTCATCATATTTTTGATAATTTTTGAAGTGCAACCATGTGACTTTAGCTGATTATGATACTGCTATCATCTGGAAAAAGGCTATGTAATTCTGTCTCTTGTGAGGTTACAGCTTCACCTTATTGAGTTAAGTCAAAAACCCTCAAACTTTGAATTTATAGAAGTAAACTTAACATCAAAAATATGTGTGAATAAGAAATTATCAAAGCAATACCATAGATTTTCAGTAACCATTTCACAAAGTGGAATAAGGGGAGAAATATTTTAGTGTCAGTAATAAATTTTCATATTTGAATACTGATACCATAAGCTCTAATTAAAATTTCTCAATTACTTTGTACAATTTATGATAGGACTAAAAATAAAAAACACTGAAAGAAATTAAATTTGGAGAAAAATCTAATTTGCTCAAATAGTTAATTTCTGCTTTAAACATATAAAATCTATGAAAGTATTAGTTATTATTTAACTTTCTATTTCATTTGAGAATTATGCAGCCAACTTGATCAAGGGCATGGAGACTTAATTTGTCCAGTGAGGAGCTATCTTCACTCAGCAGAGAGTAGTAAAGGTTCAGGGACACATTTCCTGGCTGCTTGTCCAGCCTAGATGGTGTCAAGGGAAAAAAAGATCTCCCACAATTATTGAAGGCATTTGGACATCCAAATTTGTTCCTGAAGCTCTTTATTCATAACCTCAATAGAGGGGACATTTCAAGGATAGGGGATTAGGAGCACAGGAAAAGCGAGATGACATGCTTCACTGATATTTCAATGATGTATGTTCCCTGGTGATCTGAAGGGATTCAAATGTAAGCTTATTTGAATTTGTTAAAAATTGACCTTAGAAACTAAAACAAATTTAAGAACATTTCCCATTAGACTTACTTCTTCAACTTCTTATTTTTAATTATCATGCATTTCAATGTATTGTCTACATCCGTTGCTCATGACCGTGCTATATGAAGAGAGTGAGTGCAGGCAACATGAAGCTGAGCATTGCAGTTGAAACAACAGAGGGAAGGGATGAAATCCAAGGGAACCTGGACAAACTTGAGAAGTGGGCCCACGAGAACTTAGTGAAGTTCAACTAGTTTAAATACAGGGCTCTGCGTCTGAGTCAGGGCAATCCCAGACATGAGTAGAGACTGAGAAAACGACTCAAAGAGAGCAGCTCCGTGGAGAAGGGCTTGTGGGTTCTCGTGGATGAAAAGCTGAATATGAGCTAGGTGCACACTTTGGCCAGAAGCCAATTGTATTCTGGGCAGCATAAAAAGCAGCATGGCCAGCAGGCTGAAAGTGTTTCTGCCCCTCTGCTCTGATCTCAGGAGACTCCATCTGGAGTGCTACATACAGATCCTCAACATTAGAAGGCCATGGACCAGTTGGAGCAAGTCCAGAGGAAGGCCATGGAGACGATCCAAGGGCTGGAGTGCTTCTCCTGTGCAGACAGGCTGAGAGAGTTGGAGTTGTTCAGCCTGGAGAAGAGAAGTTGCAGGGAAGACCGCATTGCAGCCTTCCAATTCCTAAAGGGTGCTTTTGAGAAAGAGGAGAGCAACTCTTTGCACAGCATGATAGTGATAGGAAAAAGCAGAATAGTTTTGAAACAAAAGAGAGATTTACATTAAATATAAGGAACAAATTCTTCATTCAGAGTGTGATGTGGCACTCGAACAGGTTGCCCAGAGAAAATGTGGATACCCCATTCCTGGAAGCGTTCAGCGCCTGGCTGGATGGTGCTTCGAGAAACCTGCTCTAGTGAATGGCATCCCTGACCGTGGTTTTTAAGATTATTTTTAAGCCAAACCACTCCATGATTATATGAAAGGGAGCTAACATGAAAATTAAGAGGAGCTTTTTTATTTTCAGGGTAGGACATCCATATTGTTCTCAAACTCTGTGTGTATTTTGGAAGCATAAGACGAAGACATAAAGCCCTAAAACACCCTACAACATTAGTAGCTGTATCAGCAAAATAAAAAATTGTTGTGGTGATTTGGGGGATATTTCTTTTTTCAACATCTCCCTTTACCTTCACACACACAGAAGGTAGGATGAACATCCTGGTAAAAGTCCAGAGGATGCGGATTTTTAACATAGTGGAGTTTGCACTCCAGAAAGTGGAAATTTTTACAATGATCTGCATAGTTTCCAGATGAGTTAAGAAAGATATAACCTCATTAAGTCCTAGGCCTTGCATCTTGTCTTCTTTCATGTCCAAGACAAAAACCTAGCTCTTCAACACTTTGTACACTCCACTAAAGAGTTCCACTATATTTTAGAGTCTACTTTCTGCCGCCTTTACCTTTGTGACTTTGTAAATCTGTGCCATTCCTCTTCTACTGAGCCAGTCAAAAGCTATGTGCCTTGTAATGAAAGATGTGCCCTTTGAGTGCTTTCACAAAAACGCCATCCCCTCTATCACGATGTGCCAGGGCACAACTGTGGGCAAGATGGAGCACAGTCATACTGATTCCAGTGTCCTTGCTACCCAGGGGCCGCTTTTAGAGTCAGAAAGAGATGAAAGAGGCAATCAGGAAAAAGATTCCATTTCACTTTACAGTGAAGGAACATTCAGTTTGTTTTTGTGCTGTGGTTCTGATGACTGCTGACATATGAAGAAAGACCTTAAAGTCCATCCTCTTATGAAATATAACAAAGACCACTAGGCTGTCTCACTTTTTTCCTACCATCTGACTTCATTCCACTGGCATTCTGAGTAAAGCACCCCATAACAACAAAATTTGTTACGAAGTAGACCTAAGCCAAGAGGGAAAACTTTCACAAAAGAGGTAGGGGAACTTGGCAGGGATATACACAGCTGCTTTTTTTCTTGCTTGCTTAATAGTGTAAACAACTTTTGTTGGTTAGCTTTGTATGTGACCATTCAGGAAACCCTCTATATAGACAATGTGTCTTGTCAACCATTTCCTCGGTGTGTAAAATGTAATTCGTCACCCTATGCTGCCTTGGCAGCAGCCTTGAAAAGAACTCACTGAATTAATGAATATTTCATAAAGATGTGATTTATTAGCATTCCTCTTCCTCAGCTTTGAAAAAGATCCATCCTTCAAAAGCTATGTGCACAAAAGCTATCTGCAGGTATGGAAAGGAGACTGAAACCCCTGAAGACAAAACTAGGATTTCTTAATAACCTCTGGGCTCTACAGACTTTAGAAGAGATATTTAGTCAAATTTGTATTGATATTTTAGATGGTAAAGAAAAGCAACATGAAGAGATTATACTGAATTTTGCTGTCAGAACCATGGGTTATCACAACAACAAAAAAATTATTACCAACTCAGAATCTATTTTTTTCAATATATTGTGATGAGCATTTAAAAAAATAGCTCATGGCATAATGCAAATACCTCTAGGCCTTCCAAAGTGCCCAGATTTTCATACTGCTACAGAGTATTTTCCTTCCAGAACTACCAGCAAATTCATCACAAACACACATTATGAAGTTGCAGGTGCCTGTGCTTTTATCCTCACTGCTATTCTTCTTGGGTACTAATACAATAACTGCTAAAAGAACAAGCATTCTTTTCTATGATCGCAAATATTTATTGTGCTCAATTAATATGTATAGCCTTGTTTCTAATATGGAAAAAAAAATTCTCTTTTTCTGAGAATTTGCAGATTCTGACGCATACTGCAATACAAACACAAAATAAACTAAAGAAACAAAGATTGATTTTTATCTTAAACATCTAGTACTATCTATCAATGGCAAAAAAAAATTAAAAAGCATTTTTCCTTTTTTTTTTCTTTTTTTTAGGAGACATCCTATATTTGAGTTCTAGTAAAATCCCAGTATTAATTGTCCTCTGTATATTTGATCCACAACACCTGTTGCATTCACACGATGTTTACAGCTGGATTGCTATACTCTTATCTTCAGCTGTGTGAATTTATGCTTTCAGGTCAGGAATCCTCTTGTTCTGTAAAGATGGAAAATGCTGCATAATTTCAGACTGTGGCAAAACAACACAGAACTACTTCACAACAAGAATCATCTATTATAGTTGTGTTTAAATCTCCTTGACTAAAACTTTCTTGAGTCTCTTTCTCTGAGAGAAGATTAATAGCTCCAATGCACAGCTTTAGGATGTGAGGTCAAAGGAGAAAAATGTGTGTGGCAAGTTATAAGGACAGAGTGGCTTTCCCAAGTGATAGATGATACTTTTTGCAGTGATTTTTTGTTTTCTAATCTGTCTTAATTAATTAATCTGGTTTTTTTTTAGTGGAAGAAGTATCCAGTGTGTCTTTAGACTTCAGAGGGACAAAAGAGAGCAAAGAGGCTTATGCTACAGGAATAACATTACAAATAGGAAAAATAAAACTAAAGAACACCTGAGGCATGTTCAAGCATAACATGAAATACATGAGACAAGGATTGCATGAACTTAACATCTGTATAGAAACAAATCCTGCAGTTTGTTGCAGTACCCAGAAAAGCCTTCTTACTTACCAAGCTATGAATCTAAGCCCAGAATATTAAGGGGAAATATGGAGACATACTTCCTAGAAGTCTGTTCTTGAACAGGAGCATTCATCTAGGAAAATAAACCTATAATCAATCAAGTGAGTATATGAAAATCATGCATAGCTCAGATAAAGCTTATAAAATGCTTAATCAAATATTTGTATGATGGGCATAGAGAAACTAAAAACTGTTTCCTATAATCAGAAGTTGATGTTCTCAGACACATCAGAAAGAAGATGAGAGATTTTCTGGACACTGCTGTCATCGCCCCCCAGGAGTAATTCCCTGGAGTCTTGTTGCATATTGTTGGTTTATTCTATGATCACCACAAAAAAGATACAACTGTGGTTGTAGTTATCTGATACTTGCTCTGCAAATGCAATCCCTTTCCTAATGCAGATGTTGAAACAGTATCAAGATTTATATTTCACTAATTATCAAAGTTGGAGAAACATACTGTCAGATAAGTTTTTTAGGATTTCTGGAACTAAATGGGGTAAAACAAATAGACTAAGGGAGTCTCATGAACATTTTTGAAGCAGAAAGTGATTAAGTTATTTTCACAGTGCTTGCACTTCCTAGGTAAACTGGAATACAATCTGATTTAATCATCTATCTAAATGGGGGAAAATTTTGGATGGCATTAGAGATTTTGGAGAGAATCAGATTGAACAGGAGGCTGAAGCAAGCATTATATATACTCAGTGGTTCAATACTAATTTACCTTACATGATGAGTTTATAGAGCTGTACCTTGGCAAGGAATTTATAATAAAAACTTAGGTAAACACATAGGGCTTGAAATCCAACTTCTTAGTTCTTGTTAAATATTAGCAGTTTTAGAATTGTTGGGGGAAGTATATTGATGTGGTGAAAATGGCTAATAACATTACTAAAAAAGTAAGAAAACCTCCTTTTTTTACAAGGTCACACCAAAAACTGTGTGTGTGAGTAGCTTAAAATCCTATCACAGGAGGGAGGTGCTTGTTAACTTTAGATGCAGCAGAGAGAAGAGAATTCAAAGCCAGCATAAGATAAACAAGTAAAGTTTGAAGAATCAGTTCTAATTGATTTTGTGATTTTTGACACCATCCCCAATGAGTGTTAGAGTCAAACATGGTGGTTTTGTAGTCATTAATGAAGTGCATACCTAAGTAGGAAAATGTCAAAGAAGGAATTCGTAATTAAATCTTTGTAATGGTTAGATCAGGTGCAAAACTCTGTGTATGAATACCATGAGGAAATAGAAAAATGAGGATGCATGAAAATCTCTGTAAAGCCAACATGTCACTCATCAATGTATTTCTTTGTGCATGGCCCACCAGGTTACATAGAGGAAAGAATGCCAGCACAATGGATTTAAATGAAAAGCCTTCTTTGCACAGACAAAAAACAAAACCTGTTCTCAACCCTGATAAGGGACAAGATGATGTCAAAAGGCTGCCTAGTCCTTAGACTGTATATTGAGGCAGGTTAGCTAAATGCTGGCTGTATTACATAGTCATTACAAACTCACATTTCTGGCATCCCCTCCTTCTGAAACTGGAAAAAAAAAAAACAAAAAAACAAAAACAAGCATGGAATTATTTGGGGGAACCTGCCTACTTATAGACATCACACTATTCTAATCATCTAAAGTAGTTTAAAAAATAAATTGGAAGACACAGGAAGAAATCTATCCCAATCCCTTAAATGTGGAGGCCTTTACAGATTGACACAGATGGCTAAACTCAGTCTTCCATAGAAATTTCAGATATTACAGAAGTTCTGTAGAAAATTTAAATGACATTGTTCGACTGTCACTGCATTGTGCCAAAAACCAGAAGGCTAACAAGGTAACTGGTCAAAACTTTTCAGAGAGGCTTGAAGTAGATAAAGGCATTCCTGTCTTGATCTTCGTTGTCCTGTCTTTACTGTCACAAACTTTGCAAAAATATTTGAGCATATCTTCAAGATTTGAGATGTGAGTAGGAAATTCAGAAAAAATGGAGAAGAGGAAAAAAACCTACCTTCTTAGTCTTCTCAAGGAAAAAAAAATGTAAGCAAAATTTTTCCATTATACAGAAATTATACTATCTAACAGCAGAACCATTATCTGATCAATTGTAAATGTAGGCATCTCTCATACTAGTCCCTTTTAATCTGGTTTGACAGAATGAAAGGAACATATTCTAAATTGCTGTAATAGCACTTTCTGCTTCAGGAATTTAATATGAGAGTTGTTGATATCAAAGGCAAAATGTGCATATCAAAGTAGTAGAATTTTTTGTCACTTTCCCAAACAGTAAATGAGATGTTTACATTTAAATTATGCAAATATATTTTTTTCCCCTTTTCTCTCTGCCTTAACCTTTGGTTTGTGTCAAGAGACACTTCAGGTTAGTTGGCAAACATCAAAGCGTCCTAGTCCATACCTGTGTCATTTTTTAAATAATTGTATTGGACCACTTAACAATGTTTGGTTTCTTTTACAGGTCTCATGGCTACAGAAAGGGCAAGGAGAATAGGGGGGTGAAAACTTTAGAGCCCTGTAGAGGTTTCCACAGAAACTGTTAATGTTTGAGTGCATTGCTGTGAGAGAAGCATTTCCTAGAGTCACACTAGCCACAGAATCACCAATAAAGCAATCAAAGAGAAGGAAGACTGTATGAACTTGAGGGATCTGTACAAATTAATTATAAAGACAAAATATATTTTTATATTATATTTAATACATTACTTTTACATTTGTAAGAAGTACCAATTGCCTCAATTATTACCATAAAAGTTACTCCCAAACACGTCTCAAAGATGTCAGATGGTACTGCCTATAAAACATAGAGAGTGTTTTTATCTTTCAGATTTTTTTTCATTCTGCAGTTACTACAGTTACTACATGTGAGTTTTATTGCCACATTATGATTAATTACACAGAGGGGTTTTTTGTGACTTCATGAGTTTTTCACAGTACAAATGTATATGGTTTAGCATATTGATTTTTATAATTAAAAAGTAACCATTTTATATATAGCTTAAAATATGTGGCTTCTCATATAACTTGGGGGTGTCAGTCAAAGGCTTTGGAGAGTTAGGTCTGGTTCTTTGTGATGCTACACAGTGTTTGTTTTCTAGGGGGACTTTTATGGAGTTGAGGGGTTTGATTCCTATGGGGGGGGCATTGTCTGCCTAATTCTAGGTAGTGACTAAGCTGGAGTGGCAAAACACTCCAGCAAAAAGAATGTTTCAGATGTGATTAATAGAATTACTGCATACCATAAGCCTTTTTTTGGATGGCTGGGGAATGTGTTTGGATGGCCTTGGAATGTGTCTGCTCATAAGACTGTGAAGGTAGTCCTGGGGCCAGGAGTCATGAGGAGATGCAGTGAAACCATGTTTAGTCCTGAAGTAGTGACTAGGGCAGAGGATGCACTGGAGATTGACCAGGGGCTTGGGTCTACGTGTCAGGAATGTGCTTGGTGGGCCATTAGATATTTGAAAATATTTTCTTATAGGTATGAGTCATTGAAGAAAAAAGATGTAAATTGGGACTATGGCCACTGCTACATCTAGAACAGTTGGTAGGAGTAGGGTTGCTACAGCTGTCCTGTTCCTCTTCTGGAGAGTTATCTACATATAGACAGCTGCTCAGCTGATACATATGGAGAGTTATCTACAGCCAGACAGCTGATCCTCTGTTCCCGAGGCCCCACACATAGAGATACAGATTTTGGTCAGCTGGGTTATATCAACTGCTCTCAACAGCATTTGTTCTGCAAAATATGGCTGCTGAAAATCAGACCCATTCCCTGTCTTGTCACTTTTGTTAAAGAGGCAGAAATTTCCATGAAGGACCAGAGTGAACACATCGTGGAAGAATCACATCTTCAATTATCTCTACTGAGTACACCACACCTTTCTTCTCAGTTATACTGATTTTGCAACATGAACACAGGAGAGAAAGGAGAAATACAGTCTAAGAATACTAGTGGTTTGGTTGCAAGGCTGTCCTTTTGTGTCAGTATTCCAAAGGTTTGCACTATTTGCCTTTTCAAATTTGAGTGAATGGAAACTCATTCCTCTATATTTTGAGCTTCTTAGGTCAGCTAAAAAAACCTAAGCACAGTACGCTCACTGAGGAATGACATTTTGCATTTAATGCCTGATTTTCTGCATTCCAGTGATTTAATCCTTTTTATATGGATTTTAAAGAACATTATTCTGGAGTCTACCAACATTAATAGTGACTTCAGTAGCTGAATAAAAGTATTCCTAAGGACTGCAGAAATTTATCTTTGGATGTTAATGTTTTCTTTATGTACATGTGGAGACCATGGTTTTGAATAATGGATAAAAAATGAAGAATACAGAATTGTTTAGCAAACAGTCTGTAAATTTTTGCATATTATAATATTATAAAAATATATTGGAGAAAAAGGGAATAAGTACAAGGATAATGTACATCATTTGTGAGTGTATAAAACTTCTATTGTGAAACGGCAGTTGCTGATTTATGGTGTGTCATCTGCTATACAGTTCATAACATCTATGTTAGATCTAAATTCTCTTTTAAAATGCATGTCATGGTGCATTTCCATGGAAGTGAAGTTCAAAGGTTTTTTAACTATTTTAAATTTCATAATAATGCTTTTATTTTTCCATACTTATTCAGTAACATGTTTATTAAGTTTAGATGTATAGGTCTCCAAACTACAAAATTTCCACTGGGCTCCTGGTAGGCATATGCCTTAGAAATTGCTTACAAATATATTTACACTGTTAATTGATTTAAGGCAATCGTGAACACTTTTATTTTTTTTTCTGTTAACAAAGAAAGAAATAGAAGAAATGAAAGGGATGGATTACTAATTCTTGAGACTAGAGGTCTGTCGAGTCATACAGTAAAGAAAGGATAGAAAATGACAGGAAATATCAGAGACAGATTGTTCACAGAAGTAAAAACTAGTGACCCATCAAAAAGCTCTCAACCATGTCTTTCCTTGTATTACAGATGTGACAGTTGGAATTCATTTTAGTTTATGTTGAACATCTGAAATCGGGTTCTCTAGAGCTGAGAAAACATATAAGGTTAATGTAATGCTTATTTATGAAGTGTCATCTGCTGTGCACTTCACAATGCATATGTTACATCTAAATTTTCTCTTTTAAAATACATGTCATGGCTTGTGGAGCCAGTGTTGTTTAATACCTTGATCAATGATCCACCCGAGGGAACCCAGTGCACCCTCAATAAGTTTGCAGACAACACTGAATTGAGTGGGAGTGTTGGTCTGCTGAAGGATAGGAAGGCTCTGCACAGGGATCTCTACAGGATGGATTGATGGGGAGAGGTCAATTGTATGAAGTTCAACAAGGCCACGTGACAGGTCCTGCACGTGGGTCACAAGAACCCAAGGCAGCACTACAAGGAAAATTGGCTTGAAAACTCCTGGTGGAAACTACCTGGAGAGTGCTGGTCACCAGGGGGTGCTGGACATGGTCCAGTGTGTCCCCAGCTGGCCAAGAATGCCAACAGCATCCTGGCCTGTATCAGCAACAGTGTGGCCAGCAGGACCAGGGCAGTCCCCCTGTACTCTCCGCTGGTGAGGGCACACCTTGAATCATCTGTCCAGTCCTGAGCAGCAGAGTTGGTGAAGGGTCTGCAGGACAAGTCTTATTAGGAAAGCTGCTGGACTTGTTTAGTCTGGAGAAGAAGATGCTCAGGGGAGACCTCATCCCTCTGCCTGAAAGGAGTGTGTAGCAAGATGCAGGCTGATCTCCCAGACAACTAGAGATAGGACAAAAAGAAATGGCCTCAAGCTGTGCTGAGGGAAGTTCAGGCTGGACATCAAGAAAAATTTCTTCACTGAAGGAGTAGTTAAGCATTGGAAGAGGCTGCCCAGAGAAGTGGCAGAATTACCATCGCTGGAAGAGTTCAGGATATGACATTGAGCACTGTGATTTAGGTTAAGGTGGTAGTTTTTGGTCAAAGGTTGGCCTTGGTGATCTTGGAGATCTCTTCCAGCCTCATGATTATAGGACTCTAAATGCATTTTATTGTAAATTAAGAGAAGTATGCATTTTTTTCTAGAAAATGAATCATCTAAGTTTTTCAGAAAATATTTGAGGATGATTTTCCATTTAGTATTTTACATCTATTTATGTATATTTTACATATTTTTATGCTCAATAAAAGGCTGCCTATAGTAATTGCCAAGAAGAAGAGCTCAAAAAAGCCTGGTCAAGAATATTACTCTTTGATATATTTTTGTTATTACTTGAACATATTAGAAATTAGAGATCAAAAAAGGATTACAAATTCTGAATTTCACCAAACACATTGCAAAATTCTCCAACCGATTATTGTGTTTTAGGTCCAGATGAAATTTAGAAGGAATAACAGAACAATTTTTGCCCCTAAAATTATTTTATCTCTTATGTTAGTATATCAAGTTGCAAAAAATTTCTGAAATTTGACCATTATGCGAAAAAGTTTGGCTGACAGAGAGAGAAAATATGCCATAAATTGTACCAAAATAGATAGTTTGAAACATGATGAGCACAGAAAAAGAAAACATGGATCATAACTGGAAGAGAATTTTCAGAGCTGGGTCCAGTCACGGTAAATATTTTCATGGGAACGCAGAATATCCCAATTGGAAATTACCAAGCTATCATCAAATTATCATCAAGCTTCAGGAGAATGTTTTGGCCTTTCAGAAGACCAGAATATATTCTTTCACAGAGGTAAGAGATATCATCCCTCTGGGTGAAGTATCTCCCACATCGTAGGAGTAAGCTGTTAACAAAAACAAAACAAAAGGAAAGCCATTCTTGGAGTCCACAGGTCGAAGAAATCAGAGGGGCCAGAACAGCAGTGACAGTGGCCAATTCCTATTACCATAAAGCTTCCCAGATGTTCCCAGATATTCAGGTTACCAGAAACAAGAGGTGCAACTAGACACAAAAGCTATTCTCTGCATTTTGTGGAACACAAGGTTCAGTTCTCACTCCAATTTCATTGAATGCTAAAAGCAAGACAGGGAAGCAAAACATACTGACAAATTAAAAATTGAAAGGACAAATGTGTCAAATACTCAAATAAGTACCTCTTGGTTAAAATGTATATCTATTATTACATTAGATGTATTTTAAATAATCTCTGGCACAAATGTTCTTTGATATTTTGTCTATCCAAACACATACATTTTATTACTCAAGCTTGCTTTAAAATTCTAAGTATTTCTACTCTGCAACATCAATGTAAAACTGTATTGATTGCCTGTGAAACCACTGTATACCTCTGGAGTGAAATGCTCTATGAGATTGACATCACACTCAATGAACTATATAAAATTTTGTCTGTTATGTCCTTCTTTCCACATAGACATGAATCCATTTAATTTGAAATTTTTATATTCTATTAAACAGTCAGTGCTTTTGAGCTGTGAGTAGGCTTAAAAAGGTAACAGCTTTGAGCTGCTCTTTTCTATACCAGTTTTAATTTTCAAAAACACCAATTTTGATGTCATTATCAAAAGAAGCAATTTTGTTCATTTGTTTACTAAATCATATTTACACTGAGAAATGTATTACTCCATTAGTGAATTGTTTTGCAAATACTCATGTGCTCTTATATAAAGAAAGTGACAGCTGTTCTAGATAATTTACCAATTTGCAGAATATTCCTTGACTCTCCAAAATGTATATCACAGCTGAATAAAATATTGCAAAATATTTTTTCAGGCATGACCTCCAGAGACGGTTTTCTTTGTATGACTTGTTAACTACCAGAGATCATATGAGCAAGAGTATCAACCCAGCCTTTTTTCTTTTCTTTCTTTTCCTTGTGACACATCATTAAAAATGTAGTAGGCTCTAGGGACCTAGGACCTAAGATAAATATTTTTCTTAAGGTACCACAATCAAGTCAGAAATTCCCAGACAATGACTGCATCATACACAGTAGCAAAGATATTTATTTTAAAAGAGGACTGAAAATGCAGAGCAATAGACTAAGTTGAAACAATAGACAGACAATAGTAGGTCTTTACCTGTGACTTTGGTACAATACAAACTCAGTACTAACCATGTATCAATATTTATGTTTTAGCTAATTGGAAATTTTGGATCAGAGTCTTGTATGAATATTAAAGGCTTATCTCACACTAGCTTTAGTGAGACCAGTTCTCTCAAATTACCACACCTGACAAATTCATTATATGAATACAAAACAGTCGCAGGCTAAAGAATGAAATCAAGTGGATGCAAAAATTGAATGAATTTTAGACTGAATGTCATGCAGAAAGTAATCATCTTTTCAGAACAGGTAACAGGAAAATAAGGTACGGAAGGATAGAATTTGGTTCCAAACTTCCCCTTTTGAGGTGGCTTCTTCCTTTAAAATGATGCTGGATGATAGCTGTGGGCCAATGAGTTTGCCAAACATATTTTTAAAAACAGTTCTAAAAAGAAACATCTCACTGAGGAAAAATTCCTATCAAACTGAGGATACAGAAGTCAATTGGGGTAATTTCACAACTATAAGGCACACCGGATTATAAGGTGCACTTCCGGGTGTCGGCAAATTTCCAAACTTTGTCCATCTATAAGGCTCACTGGACTATAAGGTGCATGTTCTTTTTCCAGCAAGGATCTGCATGCAACAAAGTAATGAATTAGTAACAGAATTGCAGGATCGCGGCTGGCAGGTGCTCAATGTGCAAGCATTTTTCATGGCTCAGCACAGCCTTTAAACGCAGCCTAGAAATAATCAAAACACTAGAAAAAAATACAGAGAAAAATCACACATTTTATTAAACCTGCCTGCTCCACTCTTGCCCAGGTGAGGGGAGGGCGCAGCCCAGGGAAGAGAGGGCAGTGGGGCTGGGTCGGCTGGGGACCTGCCACCCCAGGTTGGGGGAGGCAGTGGGGGCAGCAGGCGGGAAAGTTTCCTGGTGAGCAGCTAGGCCTCCCGAGCGCCACGCCGGCCCACCCCAGTGCCAGAGTGCCCCAGGCGCCCCAGGCTGCGGGATGCTTGTTGCCGCCACCCCCTGCCCTCCCATGCTCTCCCTCCCCGTGCCACGGGTGCCAGCACTCCTGCCCGCTGTTCTCCCGCACCCTGCAGCCGCCCCTGGTGCCGGGCAGGCACCACTGCTCACTGGCCAGGCCTGTGCCCTGCCCCAGGGCACAGATGCAGCCCACGTTTGGCCCCCGCGCCCCGGGACACTGTGCTTCTCAGAGCCCCACAGCACTTTCCATCATGTTCACAGAAGCAGGAGATGGTAGCAGTGCCAGGGTGCAGGGTAGATCCGAGAGCAGAGAAAAAAACCTCTCTTCTCTGCATTCAGGCCAGTGAGTGCCAGAGTGACCCCCGTGGAAGGAAATAAAGGAAATCACGACCATCGACCCCGACCACTCAAACCTCCCCAGCAATTGAGCCATAGAGAGTATCGACCTATCTCTTTTGTCTTGTGCAGTAAAAAGCTAAGGGAGTCGCCTGGCCAGCTTCCTTAGCATGATCATCGGAAACATTTCTCCACAGAGGGAAAAAGTAAAAACCCTCCAACCCCCAACACTTGCACGTGCCTGCTCACAGTTATTTGATTGCAAGCTTCATGTTTGTTGAAGATTCCTTCAATACTCAAACTTTTTCCATATATAAGGCGCACCAGATTATAAGGCCCACTTCCAGGTTTCCATCAAAATTTAGGCTTTAAGGTGTGCCTTATAGCTGTGAAATTACTGTATTTTTCTGTTTGACCAAAATGACAAAAAGTGTTGTTATTAGTAGTAATAAATAATACACCATCTACATTTTCATAGAGAAATATTTTATTTCAGGATCTTCTGTGCTATTGAATGATGATTAATTATTCTGTCTCAGAGTTTAGATTGATAGGAAGACAATGTTTCCATATAATTCCTATCACATTGGATGTGAAAGACATGGGAAAGGAATTAAAAGTGGGAAAAATGAGGAAAATGTAATTGTAATCTGGCTACTCTGCATCATCATAACAATTTGAAGCACACCATTTATAAACTAATGTTATTTGAAACACTAACATTGGTACTTATATTATCAAGACTGTGTATACCTTCAGCTAAATATGAAATATGGCGTGTGTAGAGGTAAATCTGAATTTTGTCTCAATTCTTCTTGCAGTTAGTAGAAGAAAAATGTAATAAAGCAAAATAATGGTTTCTTCATTTCATTAACAAAACTTGGGTCTTTCAGGTTGTTTCACCCTTTCTTCACCTTTATGAATATGTTCTATTGTAGCACTGATGCTGTTTTATTTTCCCTATGTGCCAAGCAACTATACTGTAGAGCCTTGTCTCACACTTCATTAATAGGTCTGAACTCTTATAAAAGGAAATCATAAAAGGAATGCAGAGAATTAAACCTTTGTAATATACTTACATCTATTTTTGCTAGAGTGTTCTCATTCTAGAGAATTTTTGTGATTTAAGAGAAATTAATAGTAGTGCATTGCTATGGAAACCTTTTAGTCTTCATATTTTCTTTCCTATTTCATCACCAGTTATGTTTTCTGTGGCTTGTAAGGTGACAAGCATGCCTTGCTTTTACTTTAACTTCTGATTTTAACTTTGTTAGTATACTGTAATAAATTTCTCCTAAAGTAATAAATATCTTGTACCATAATATTTGCTATTTTTACATCTAAAAATATTCAAAGGAGAAAATTTTTTTTTTATCTTTTTGCTCATCATAAGTTCTTTTTAAATATGCCTGATGTATTTTCAATGTAAAATGAATGATTAAGTGTAATTATCAGACCACTAGGGGGAAAAAAAGTAATATGTTCCATTTTGCTTACATTTTTTAAGGAATGAAAACTTACCAGCAACCATCTTTCAAGCTTTGTTCTTCCCCCAGGCTTGAAATGAATATAAATAGCTGTCATAAACTATGCCAACAAAACACTGAAGGAATACAAACTGCAGAAGTGAGGCTGTTTTACCGTGCTGCTGTGCTCACTGCTTCACATACAGCTCAAACTCTCTCTCCCTTCTCATTGTGTGATTGTGCATGCACTTGCATGTCTCTAATGTTCACAGCTGCATTATAAAGCATCCTTGGTTACTATAGATGGTGAGGCACGTACAAGTTTCTGACTCATCTTAAAACAAATGCACCCTTAACTGTATATTTAAGGTTCACAAAAGACAACAGAAAAGGAAAAATTACGCAGGGAGTTGATAAGCCTAGTCATAATTGCAGTAGATCCAGGGTGGTCTCAGACTGAAGACAAATTCATGAGGGATTTTTTTTTTATGTTTCCACAAAGTACTTTTTAAAAACATGTATACTTAAATGGATATACAAAAACTATTGTTGCATACATAGGTGTGTTTAAATTACACTTCATATACATGGTTAAATGTATGCATAAATGCAAAATGGAAACTGAATCATCAGATACATATCTGTTGTAACACAAATTATTCTATCAAAGATGGAAATCAGAAATAAATTCTGCACTATGCTTGCTATGGAATATGTGAAAAACATTTGAGAAAATTCTGTGCCACTCAAGATTCTATTGGGTTTCCAGACTCTGGAGTCCTCTGTAGAAATAACTGAAGTAATCCATACATCAGAAACAGGCTAATGCTGGCCTCTGCCTGCAGTGTTCCTGTCAAACATAGATGGGAAAGTCTGAAATATTACCATTGTATGCAGGTTCTTGGTACCCTTCTGGAACAAGTTCTCATCCTGTCGATGAAATGCTCACTAGTTCTGCTTTAGATAAAATGCAACAAATTATCCAAAACTTCAGTTTAAAGCAATCTTGCTTAAATTGATTATATTGGTTAAAGCCAAAAGGAAAGTCTGATGAACCAGTATTGACAAAGCTTTTCAGATGGCAGTGCAGAGGAGAAGCGGGAATAAATAGACCTCTGGTAGTAGTATGTTCAGAACCTAGTTGTCTGCATAGCTGTTATTCTTTTCTACCGAGACAGCTTCCATTTTAGTACCTAAATAGCACAATATCAAGTACACACCTGAGCTGGATTGAGAAAGCCATGTCATGTAATGAAAGCTTCTGGAGCTGTCCTGATCTGCCTATTTAATGGGCAATGGATCCATGACTATGCTAGTTCCAGGCATCAGTAGCCAAACAGCCATCCCTGAAACCATATGACTGTTCTTTGTCCTTTGCTAGACACCACTTTTGCATTTGCCTTTAACTTAGCTGTGTCCTGATAGGCACCCGTTGTGGATGCCCAGTGGTTCTTCCACTGGATTTCCCACTTTTATCATAACCAAGTAGCACTGCTAATCAAATTCAAACAATGCTCCTAACTTAAGATCATGATCAGATCACAGTATCACAAAAATCCCACCTAATTTCAGTAATAATTTTGGACACCCTTAAGCCTTGGCTTAACCTATGACTCAGAGGTATCTTTCTGCAGAGCAGTTTCTGCACAAAAGTGTTTCTGCAAATGCTGACACAAGGAAGATTAAACACCGAGATTTATGGAATTGTAGGTTTGAGTAGCAGCTCAAAAGCAGCTTCGGAGACTTTGGGACTTTAAGAAAGTATAGAGAGAGGTGCATACATATCTTTTGAGACTGATATATATGGGAGAGTTTATTATACCAAGCTGCGAAAGTACTTTTAAAAAATTTACGAACTGAAACTTGTATTTGTATAATTAGCTCACCTATAGCCCACTCCATGCGAAAGAATTGGACACATAAAACATACATCTAAGGGCAAATAAGGTATCTTAATTGGTAGAATAGAATTCTAACAATATATAGGAGGAAATTGTTCAAAAAATAGAATCTCAATCAAATATTTTCTTCTTAAACGCCGACATTTTTTAAATTTCTGTAAAAAAGCAATTTTTAAAGTCACAATTTTCATTTCATAAGAAATTTCTAGATACAAATTAATATTTGACATTTAATCTGAAATGTTCTTTTTTGAAATGTCATATTTTAACATTTGATCTCTTAATTTCATTGTTTTCAAAAAAATCAAGGTCAACAAGTTTCAAAAGAAAACCTTTATTTCCCCAATAAGGTTATACAATAGGTGTTAGACACTTTTTCTTCAGAATACATTTTTGGAGCACTTAGGTAACTGCTATGAAGTAGTAACCAAGTGACATTGCTTTTATGTATTTTCTACCTATGGTAGTTTTTCATAAAGTTATAACATTGCAACTTTGATGATGATGGTTTTTGCTCAGAATGTTAAGATGAGAAGAATTTTTGTGAACATAACTCTAGCAGTCTCAGAGTTCTGAAATCATTACCTTTATTGCTGCCTAAAGATATAATGCATCACTTACAATAGAAGCCAGCAGTGACATTTGTCTTCCATCACTTCCAGGCTTGGCTTCATTTTTTGTATTAATTTATGTGCTTCATGTCTTGGATCAAAAAGAGATTAATGTATAATGGCAGAAAGGTGCAGCATATGCTATAAAATGGCATACTTTCATGGTAGATATTATATGTTTAGGTAAAAGAAATACAATAAGATGTATTGTTATTTTCATCACAGAGCAGTAGGTGGTATCCGGGATATTACATTCTTATATTGCTTTATTTATATGGTTTCGAACACGGCAATGATTTGTATAAATTAATGGGGATTTTAAAGTGATGTGAGATCACCCTCCACAGGAAATATTATAAAATGCAGAATTTTTGATATCCTGCATGTTCCAGTAATTCCCCTATGTGCTGCTATAATTTTCCAAATATTCCACAGCAATCTTCACCTGTGATGCATCCTGTTCAGTCTCTTCATGTTTACCCATCTTGTGAAAGCCGACTAACCTTTCAAAAACAGAGAATTGAGACATAGGACATTTTCTATATTTCACAATTTTTGGTCACAGCTTTAACCAATTCAGTCTGCATTGATATGTCTTAAAGCGGTAAATCTTGTTTGGAAAATTGCTGCTCTATTCCCGTTTCTTTCTCTTTTGATTATTTTTCTCCTTTCCTTTCCCTTTCCCTTTCCCTTTCCCTTTCCCTCTCCTTTTCCCTTTCCCTTTTTCTTTCCTTTTCCATCTACCCATTTTGTTTTTAAATAATTTAATTTAAAAATGCAGTAATAAATATTTTCTTAATTCATAACAGGAGTGATCTGCAATAGCTTTCCTTTGAGGAAACTTAAGTGGAAAGTAATTAACAAATATACATTTCAATTCCTAAATAAATGTTCTAGAGATGAGGAATTTTCAGAAAGAAATATCTCTGCTCTTGCTAGTGCTGAAACTGTTATCCTTTCTCAATCCTTGGTATTTTTCTTCCCTATGGAAGCAGACTGATGATGCCCTAAAAGCCTTTGGGTTTGGTAAAATATGAAAGGTAGATAAAAGTGGAAATCAAAGGCATGAAGAGCAAAGATCATTTCTATCTTTGTAGATATGATTTGTATATCTTTGTAGATAAGTCATTCTAATCAGCAGTGGGGTAAGCATAAAACCTCTATAGGTGCTATTCTCTACAGCAGATGACACTCTACCAAAAAAACAATTTAAAAGGCATAGTTATTGCAACTTTGCTTTAGTGATTTGGCAACACTTCTTTTTCTCTAGTCTCTTCCCCTGCTGAGCCCATCACTGTGCGTGACTCTGTCATTCCTAATGTAAGCTTTCTCTTTCCTTCACACCCATTGTTCCACCTCTCTAAGTCTTCTTTAATGTTAACTCTCTCTTTTAATGTTTTTATTCTTTCTTCTCCACTTGAAGTTACTGTCGCCTTAAAAGTCTTATCCCATACACTGGACTTCATGAGAAATTTTGGGCCTGTTTACAGTTCACTTCTAGAACCTTCTCACTGGACAATGGTATCTAGCTGTAGCAGTGTATGTGGTTCTCCCATAAATGAAAAATTGCAGCGTCTTTCTCAGGGGAGAAACACTGGTATTTCGAATTATTCCGTTCCAGGCAGACTGTGATGTCTCGAAGTAACTATTTGTAAGCCCAGTACCTGCTCTTCAACAGGACCCATGATCAGCTTTAAGCACGGTGACTGTGACTGCTT
>VRYO01001269.1:13093401-13180926 GCA_009812075.1 Sialia sialis | reverse complement strand
GTAATTTTCAGAAGACTTCTCTTTGACTCATACCTCTCTTCGAAGTTTCCTGTGTGACCTTAGGCAAGGTGTCTAATTTCTCTATGCCTCTTTTTTCATGTAAAATGTTTTCTTTCTCACAGCATCGTTTTTCATCACCATGGAAGTGATGGAAATCATCCTAACTGTGCAAACTCACAACAATGTGCCAACGTGTCTGACAAAAATAATAGCATTTAACTGAGAGGGGAAACAGAAGAGACAGTACTTTTCACATTTCCACCACAAGCAAATATGCTATCACTTTCCCTTCAGGTTGCACATTGTTGACATTTCCAACAAAAAACAAAAGACCTATCAAAAGCAAATACCATGAAAGGTACAAACATAAAATGATAGGACCTAGGACCACATTATTTATAAATCTTGATTCATTTCTTGGAATATTCTTTGTGTAAAAGATGTATTTAATTATCTCATTAGTGTAGCAATCTGGTTTTCTTATTCATAAATGAAAAGTAACTTATGAAACTTGCTAGATCAATTTATTTTCTTCTAGCTTTTAATTTGCTGTAAAATCTGAGCAATAGCAAGGAAGCTTTCCTTCAGTAAATCCTGATGCCATCTCAATTGGGACTGTATGGCACAATAGTGAAAATGAACATAGGTAAGGCAGCTGTAGTCAGTGTCATAAATATGCTTTTATACATGAGTAGAAATTTGTTAAGTTAGAAAAACATTTACATCATGAAAGTTTGTACCCAGGTCTGTGCATGCATTTGGGTTTTGCATATGTTACATCTTCTTCAGCCACTGTCACTGAGAAACAGCAAGTGCATTGTTACATGCTCAAGAGGGAGCCTTCTTGCTTGTGGTTTGTGTGCCCATAACCTCAGTGGACCCTGGAATCCACAAAGATTCTCCTTGTGCTGCCACATGCTCAATGCAGATGGCATCTTCAGAGAGCATGTTGGCAGACATGCACAAACTCATATTTACCATGTGCAATCAACGTTTTTTATGAGTTTGTAGGTTAGCCAAAGACAAGTGTCTTTCACACAGATAACAAAACAGTTCTCTTATCTCATGTTGGTACTCTCCATTTCTCCAGCTCCCCAGCTGAAAGTCCTTGATTAATGTATGAAAGGGTTTCTTCACCCAAATTATATCATTTCTTTCATAAAGATGACTTTTTTTCTTTCTATTTCCAAAGAATATCCAGTCTGTTTTATCTGGAATTTAAGTTATGTTCAATACTCAGCCAAAAGCATCACTTTCAATTCAGCAAACACCATGGGGAGAGCAGCCACACTGTAAAATTAACTTGCAAATGTAAATTCAAATATAAATGTTTATGAAATTGCAAACAGCTTCACTTGAAATTGTCCCTAATACATTCTAGTTCTTCACAATAACTTTCCAAAAGCTTCAAAAGTGTCAAGTGAATGCTGTCCACAATTTATGCAGATTGAGGATCTGGCTCAACACACTTTAAAGCAAAGCATGAAAAAATTTCTAAGCAATATGTAAGGTTTCAATAAAATAAATACCTGAAGTAACCTACTGATCCTATTTTGTTTTATGATCCTTCTTTTTGAAATCAACATATCTGTATGTTGTTTATAAAGTACATTAAATATATATTTTATTAAAACGAACATTTTACAGGGAAATTAATAAACTTCTATAGCTCAGTTATACCTGTGCCAGTAACTGTTTCTAACAAAAATCTTCATGAAGGCTTCTTATTTAGCTATGTCACCAGTGAGGAGTAAACAAACATTCTAACAAACATTAAACAGCATCATAACTCCAGACTTATTTTTCTGTTACTCAGCTGTTGCAGCCATGGATTTTGATTATTTCGGTTTAGAAATCTTTAATCATAGTGAATACTTTCTCTTATGAGAAAAACAAAAGTTCAGTATGTTTTTCAGTCCTTACTAATTGGCAAAGCATTAGCTAAGACAGGGCTCAAGTGCAATATTGTGATTAAATGCACTTCCCTTTTCCCTACTTCTCAACATGTTGCAATATTTGCTTGAGAAAGAAAATAAATTATTATGTTGCAACATGTAGATGTACATGCTGGAACTCTGAGAATTTAATATTGTTCAACCTAAGAATTTCTACCTTACTTTGAGCATACACTCTATATTCTATTCACATCTTGTGATAACAGATTCTCATAATTTTTATGCCAAGCACATGTGAATATTATTTTCATGTATGAAATTAAGAAGTTAAACTGTGTATGTTTTAATCAGATAAAGTTAATCATATTTGTATGCATAATTTCATTCAAAACATGGGCCTGGCAATGTCAAACTGTGAAATTTCTACCAAAATGGTCAGTGATTTCAAGTTTTCAGACAATAACTATTAGAAAAAAATAAGTTGGAAGAAAGAAAGACAAAATAAATATGCCATCTCTAATCTACAGATAAAGAAATTTTTCTAACATTTTCCTTGATTTTCTAGGTGGGCTTGCATAAGTTCATTAATGGCATGTTTCCTTTCAGAGATATCAAAATGTAACGTTGAAATGGAAATCAAAATGTTTTCTCACTGGAAATAAACTGAAAATAATCCTTTTTTTTTGGTAAACTTGGGTTTGAATAAGTAATATTTATCAGTGGAATGATATTGAATCCAAATAACCAACAAAACATTACAGCTTCAGTCAGATTTCAAACATATATACTCCAAACTATTTAGCTATGTCATTATATAAACCTTACTGGTCTTGAGACATGTTCATTGAACCATACAGAGATTCCTTCCTAAAACCAACAATGGAATAAACAGAATGAGACACGTAATATCAGGTATCATTGGAGCTTCCTCTGCTGGGAAGCTATATCACCAGTCACAACCAGACCAGAGGCAGCCTCCAACAACCCAGGACCCCTTCCTGTCTTCCCTGTCCTGTTTTATAATCCAAGACATCTCCTGGGGCCCAAATCTAATAGCTGGTTTTCTGGTTTCTCTGGCTTCACTTCCTGGATGAGTACAACACTCAACTGATTTTTCATCTGAACTGAAGTACATTTGTGAACATATTAATATTTTTACAGAGCTGACAAAATTGTAAAGAACAGCTGAAGTAGTCATTACTGTATTTCATAATGGTCACAGTAACTAAAGGTGGAAAACTCTTATCACATCAGCTGTTTCACTTTCCTGCATTATAGTAACTTCTTAGAGAAAATAGGCCAGTCCCTACTCAAGTGCAGATGCTTTTCATCTCCTAGATCTTATCCAAAGACCTAAGAGAAATAAAATGAAAAAAACCCTACTGAAAGAAAGTTTTTTAGTTCATGGTTCTGAAAGCAGTGGATGTCAGATGGGCAGTCCTGCTGCAGGTTAAAACCTGCAAAGCTTTCTCCTTAGTTGAAAGGCAAGAGCACTCTCTTTCAATGTAGTCAGCCTAACTGTAACATTTCCTCATAAATACATTATAAATTTCTATCAGCTGTGTGAGTCTTTTAGAAAAGTGCATGATGGTACCCAGTCACAGATTACTGGATGTTTTTTTTTTTAATAATTACATTCCTGCAGGATAAAAGAATCTCCATAATACAGGTCAAGCTAGATGATACTAAGTTCCTTTGCAGATGCCATTGAAGAGTATAGCCAGACCTAAATAGAATAATATTCAGAGAACAGAAATGAAATATAAATCCATTTCATAAACATTACATTAAAATGAACCAGATTGCATGGAGGAAGCTGCAGAGATGCTGCTATAGCCCATCATCATCAATGTAAAACCACTTGCTAATACCATAAAACTGAAAGAATAATGTTTTATTTAAAATGCTCTAAAGGAAATATTTCAGTGTGGAGCCATGATGGCACATATTCAAATACACAGCAGATTTTTTTTGACATGTGCAAAGTCTGGAAGCCTGACTTTGTGTGGTAACGACTGCATACATATTTGATATGATAAAAACAATCAATTTGCTTCAAATATATTGATGCCAGGTAATTAACTAGATCCAATAATTCATTGACAGAGTCAGATGCTGATGATTATGTCTTAATGTTAAATTTTACATAGCTATGACCCATCCCAGAAAAGAAGAAAAGACCATGAACAGCTGGGCTGAAATGTCCACGTTCTTTTCAAATAAATAAACAATCACAAGTTGTAACCATATTTATTGTGTATTACATGGGAAAAAGAACATCTTTAGTAGCTTTGCACCTTGTAGAGTAGAGGATGCCAGGGACAGTTCTTTAATGGATGTTTAATTTTTCCTCTTAGAAACTATCAAATGTCGAAAGTAGGACAAAGCTGACAAGAATCATAACTAAATCATAAATGTTGTGCCTTTATTTCCTTCAAAATATAATTTTATTTTATTTCTAGGGCTTAGTTTTATAGCTCTTCACACCTCTCTCATTGGAAGATAAGGAAAGAAAGAACAGCAGTAAATGAATAGGCTGAAATTAAGCACACAGTGTTATGAATGTTTGCACAAAGGTTACCCTGGTAACCTGTTGACAGATTGCTGGCTGTCATGAAAGTTTCCTCCCAGTAAGTCATTCCAGAGCTTTACATGCTAGGCCAAAGAATATTGAATGATTATTCAAGTGTCTGGCACTTATGGGCAAGAAAACTGACATCCTCAGTTATATATTTTGTGTCCTTAATATCTGGTTTGGATAAACAAGTTCTTCTTATCATCAAAATCCCCAAACATACAGATTTAAAGTAGCTCATCAAAGGATGCTTTTCTTCAACTCAGTGGTGATATCTACAACTTAAAATAACCTTTCCCTTCTCAATAGCTTATTTACTTGAAAGCTATCTTAACAGTTCTCATTGAGAAATGAATGTGAACATCTAATGAAATTTGCAGGATGGTTAAAGTAAAATATGCAGCAGTTTTTTTAAATTATACCATATAATCCAAAATAACTATTCTGTTTGATAGGCTTTAAATGTAGAAAACACCATTAAATCTGTCTCCCTACATTTTATCTAATTATGTCTGTATTGAACTCAATAGCAAAAGTTTGACTAAATCATCATCACCACTTTTTGAATAAATTATCCTTGCTAGGAATGCAACCAGAATTAACCATGAATTTAACAAAAGCAGTAGAAGCTGACACTTTTCTTGGTAGCTTGCTCCAGTGGTTTTTCATTCTCCCTTTCTAAAACATCACGCAAGTCTGCCTAATATGCTTTTAACTTCTCTAGTTTCAACTTCCAGTAACTGGTTCTTAGTTGGCATTTCTGTACAGGGTTTAATTGCTGTTTACAAGGAAGGGGCTCATATGACTGCTTGTACTGCAATTGACTGCTTATTGCAATTAAGTCACTTTGCAATCTTCTTTTTGTTAGAGAAGCATTTGCATTCATTTCCTCCTTTTTGGCAGCGGAGAGGTTTTAACATCCTTCAAGGACTGTGTGCATCAAAACTTGTTGAACTATTCCAGTCTTATGCCAAGGTAAAAAATGTTGATTTGCTTCCTCTCACTCACTGCTACTCCATTTTTCAATTTCCTTGGCTTATCAAAACTCATGTCAAAATTTCATAACAGCTTTGAAATTTCATCTTCTTGAAAAAAAAAAAATTAGTGCTAAGGATGGCTGAAACTCTGATTCAGGAAAAATGTTAAGGTTAAAGGTTATAATAGAAATTTTAAAATCCATATTGAGTAATATGTTAAAAGAAATATGTACTACACCAGCAAAATTATCCTTAGCCAATCTGGTACATTTTTTTGCTAGTAACCACAAGAAAAGCACTAGCTATGCAGAACAATGCACAGTTATACATAAAAAAAACTTGTGACAGAGAAGATGGCCATAAACCTCATCCTTTAAGACAAGAGTCACATAAGACACATAAGGCACATAGTAGCAAAGGCTCCCACTGGCTCCCCGAGCTTTTGATCAGGTCTTTATATTCACACAGAATAAAAGGAACCACTGTTTTGACGATATTAAATAAAATTCTAAAACTCTTCAGTAGCTGGGTGGAACTCATTTGTCTCTTTCAGTGGGATAAATGAACACTGCTATTAAAAAAGAAAGAGATCCACTTGTGGCTGTTTCCAACATCACAAGGAAGCATTGGCTTCACATAGTCTTCTAATGTAAGCTTTTTAATTAAAAGACGCTCTTTTTTAACAACATTGTCTTGCTTGAAAAAGTAGTATTTTCCTCTCAAAGTTCATTCTATTAAAACAGTAGACTGCGTGGAGGTTAAACAGGATACACACATAGAAAACAGGTACACTTGCTAATCAATACAATGTATATGCATAATAAAATGTCACTAGGCAAGAAAAAATTATGAGAGAATTGCTTTCTTGTAATTATATGTATGGAGAGAAGTAAAGCAGTGCATCAGTTTTACTAACGTCGGCATATACACTTGCTCAGTTCATGAGAGACTTGGCCATTTTGCAGAAGCCATTATCAAAGGTGCACTTTAGTGGATGGATGGTGAGCACTCATTTAGCAATACATCCTCCTGTCTGTCGTCACCTATTCTTGGTTATGCTTAGACTTCTCCGTAAATGATTCACATACAATGACACTGAATGATTTGCCACTTTTAAGCATAAATCTCAGCAATAGCTGATGGAACACCAATGGAGCCTGTTAAAAGGACCATGACAGCTTCTTTGATATCAATATGAAAAAGATGATACATAAAAAGCTGAAAGTATAATCAAAATGTTTGTTTTATTGTTCTCATTCTGCTAAGGGCCTGATGACATGGCAAACCTAATCTTTGAGTAACCAGTTTGTTTCATCTAGATTACCAAACCAGGTCCTCATAAACTTGCAAAAGAGACAAGGCCTTCTGTCTATTCACACTGTGGTCAACTGTGGAAACAGAGCAGGCAGCTTCAGGTTTCATCTCTTTGAAGAGAACTGTTCACTTAAATTTTCTGTATTTGAAAATTCTTTCTTGCAAGATCAGCAGAAAGGGTCAGGACAAAATCAGGGGGAATGGATTGACTTTTTAAAAGCTGTCCCTCACTAAGATCTTGAGTAGAGCTGATTAATGCATCATAAATCATGGGACTAAGGTGAAATTCGATTAATTTCAAATTCTCATAAGACCTAATCAGAATGGAAAAAACATGCAGGTTTTATTAATTAGGAACACTATTCCACCACTTGTCTCATTTTCTGAAGAAACCTAAAGTAGGAATAAAGTCACTATTGAAACATATAATATTACTGGGGAGATTGGTTTTAGACACTTGGAATTATATATTCTCTCTTCTATTTTTCAGTCCAAGCAGTACCACCTATTTGTATGTTCACATGCCAACTTCAGTTGAAATGCTTATTTCATCTGATGAGAGAAAGCAAAAGATAAGACAGTGAAGTTTTTTGGGGTTTTTTTGAGAAGCTAATGTCCAGGTATCCTTGACAATTATTTGAATATTCATAATAATATGTTGTGTTGCAAAAAAACTTGATGACCTAGAGTCAGACATTATTTTAGTAGAGGTAATCCATTGACTTCTCTCAGCTTCTAAAATTAAGAACCTTCCTCATCAGATCCCTCCTTAACCCTTTCTTTAGATTAAACACCTCCCAGCCTTCCATGTTTCCTCATAATTTTCTCCATCATTCTTCTCTAGACTCTTATAATATTTTCTTCATAGCTGTATGTTTATATAACAGCCCAGAATCTGTTCTGAAGTACTTAGAAAGTATCTAAGATTAATGGGAAATTTCCACAGAAGAAGCATTGTCCGCTGTGTGCACATCTATGGCCTTATGCTAATCTAAGAATCACCTAGATTATCACTTAACTCAATTTGATGTATTTTTAAAAGATTTAATGAATATTTGCATATCTACCTATAATAATTTAACAATTCCCAAGAAACTTATGTCTGTAATTCTTGGAATGTAAAAATTGCTTTTCAATATTAAAAAAATAAGTTTAAATAAAGACAATTGGACAATAACTGGTTTTACTTGATATTACTCTTTCACAGTTAATAAATCCCGATTAAGAAAAGGAGAAAAACAAGGAAGATGAGAAGGGCAAGGAGTAGAAAAAAGAATTATTCTTATAGGTTTTGATATTTGCAACTCTATTTTTGCTTCTTTTCTGCATGTACTCATCATTCAGTAGTGATTTTTTTGTTTGACTCATAGATCAATGTCGTACCTTATGTGTAAATTATGCATAGCCATCCCATGAATGTTGCATCCACAGCAGAGAACGGCTGACAGATATTGAGGCTATAATGATCTCCTTTGTGTCTGAATCAATTTTACATAGTAAGAAAAGTTGGGGGAGAGGGGGATTATAGGGTTTTTGGGATTTTCTACTATGGAAATAATATTAGAGCCTTCATTCTTCATTGCAGATACATTTATCCTATCCTCTAAAAATATAAACCTTGGCACAGTGGTAAACTAAACAATACATTCCTAATTTACCTATTTTTTTCTTTTACAACTTTTCCACTAAATACAATTACTCTTACTATATGTCTTGTTTTGAATGTTCTCTTTCACCAAGTAAATACTCGTCTTTCAATTTAGATGTGTTTCTACATATATAATTAATGTAATTTTAGAAGATATTTCAATTTGCAAGTTGACTTTTTTACCTCTAGATGTTTGGAGTTGCAATGAATGCAGTAATTGCAACTAAATATCACTAGGTTAAAATAGTTAATGCATGCATATATTAATTGCACTATGTACAGAAAATAAAAAAGATTTTTTATTTGGCCATCAGCCAATCTATGAGGTCAGCACTGATGTCTTTTCCTCCTTAAAAGCACCATGATTGCAGTAGCTAGATTCACTTGTCAGAAAGCAAGATGACATATTATATTTGGACATCTTCTAAAGCATTATTTTCATGGGTAGTTAGTTATTTTCTCCTCTTGGCTTCAGTTTTTCAGGCTGAGAAGGATTAATAAAACTGTTATAGGTGCTTGTAAATTCAGATTTTTGTTGCTGTAGAAGATGTAGCAGTGGATGGCAGACGGCCAGGCAACAACATGAAAGTGGATGTGTTGGATGTGATGCACAGCAGTACTTGAAAAAATACAGAGCTACAGTTGTATTCCCTACTGCTGCTGCTGAGAGCCACTCTTCTGGGACTTACAACATTTCCACCATTTGGGAGAATAGAAGTTGTTTCAATGCTGTTATGAAGTAGAAGTAAAAAGACTAACACAAGCTTGTTCATCTTTGAAGTCTTCTCCATGTGTTGGTACTAGCACACGTTTACATTTATAGGTACTTTTAACAAATACAGGCAACACAACTCGAAACATAACCCCCAATTTTCACCACTGTATTAAAAAATAAATAAATAAATAAATAAAAGAGAAACATTAACGAAAAATAAAAGAAAGCAAAAAACTCAAAGGTCTCAGAGTGTTGGGGGTCGATACTTTTGAAGCAGGTGATTTGTCATATGATGTGTTCTCCGTGATTTTTTCACTGTATATCTGCTGCCACAGCAACAATTTTTCATGTTGATGGTGCATCAAAATGGAATAGGTATTCATATATGTGCTATTTTTTAGTCTTCAGGTGAAATAATTCTTCAGTTTATTTGCTTCTGATCACACTGAGATGCACTCTTTCCTCTTTTTGAATGCTAAGTAGAAAATTAGAAATTGTTTTGAATTTACAAAAGTATTGATAGAACTGTAGCTCCAGAAGTCTCTGTTTTCTTGGGTAACATAAGCGACCTTCACAGGTCACTTCAAGGGTTTACCTTCATACAATTTTAATTGTAGAATATAATCATGCAAGATTTAAAAAATCAAAATAAAGAGAACTGGTGAATAAGAAGATAACATATTAGTTTGTAAAGAAGAAATTAAAACGATAAAATCAAAATACAATCAGTGCTATTTTCTCTACTGTATTTTCATTCAAATCCCAACTCCGAGCTCTACCATCTTTCAAAAACTGATAAAAACAATTTTATCCAAGGTTACATAAGAAAGGAGTTCAGGTATCAATTTCAAAAATACATTTAACATTAAATGAACTCTGGTCATTTTCACTTCCTAGTGAGTCCAATTATTAATGATTATTCCAATTAACTTCAGAATTACTTTAACTACAAAGATATGAAACCTGAAGACGAAAGTATATATTTGTAAAATAGAAGATGTTAGTGCTTCTAGGATCACAAGAACATTTTGTATGATATTCCTATGCCCTGAACCACTTTCACATAATTTTTCTTCTGGTTTCATATGAAAAGTCTGGAATTGATAAGTTTTCTACACAGAAGGAAATTTAAGAATCTGGACTTTCGGCAGCAAGATGAATGCTTTTCCTAGATGACCTCAAATGTCTGGCTTACCACCAGACTCCTCAGCCTGTTTGTATCTGAGAATAGAAGCTAGTTGCTTTACTTGACCCTAATTAGCATAAAATTTTGTTCCTTGAGTGGCCGTACAGTTTCTGCTGATAGTGAATATGATAGTGGTTACCTTTGCAGTGCATGAGTCCTTTTGTTCTTCTAACAATAAGTGTCTCAATAAGCCCTAAGCGGGAAATCAGTGCCAAAAGAATTTTCCCTTTCATTACTCTTTATTCCATATATTTTGGCACGCAGATGAAAATATTACTTAGGAATTACTATCAATAAAAATTAATGTAAGAATGTTAAATATTAGGTAAATGTTGAAAGTCGGTCATCAGAGTGCAAAGGTTGGGGCTTTTTATCTAAAGGCTTTTACCAATATATTGGGGGAAAAAGTATATAATTAGCTTAGAAGAAGTTATGTTTTGAAATTATGTGCTCTAAAATATGTGACCACTTTAAAAAATTCCATTTTTAATCTATGATTTCTGTATCTTTTGTTGTTTATCTAGTGATTTTATTTCTTGCTAGACAGAACACTCTGTGAGTCCTCTAATACGGCAAAGACTGGTGCCATGACATTTCTAGCTTTGTCCTTCCTTTAATTATGTTTCATGCTGACCTTCTTGTATGGAGTCAGTACCAGAAAACACAGCTTTGATAGCAGTGTTTACATGAATGTTTGATAAGCATCTGTCAGCCCTCAGCACTCTACAAGTCTGTGTAACACAAAAGACAGCCAGGAAACCCTGGAGCTTTTGCCACCTGAAAGCATAATCTGTGTGTTTTCTGAATTTCAAATGAGGATACAAATGGTTCTTTTATAACTCAGAATGTAATTTATGTAGTATTTATTACAAGGATATATTAATCAGAAAAGGCTGTTGCTACTTTTCATTAAATGAAGCTTTCAGGAACAAGGTCAAGATGTCTTTTAATACGTACTTATCTTACTGAATTGTCTTTGATCCCTCTGAAGAAAAGGAAACATATTAAAAGGTACAGTTGACTAGACTATTGACTACATCAAGATGAATAGTGAGCAATTAAATGCAAAGATTTAGAAATCTTTTTAATTACTTTTTTTTCACTTCAACACAAACATTTTTATTTGTTTTCTACAGAATTTTCAAGAATCTTAGAATGACTTGGTTGGAAGAAGCAAAGCTTTATTTTTACTTGGATTAAAAGAGCAGATAAGCTGATTTCTGGTCAGCAAGAAGGAATACTTCACCCAGGTCACACCAGCTGTGTGACCTTGAATTAGATGTGTGTATTTTTAAAGTCTTTTACTCCACTTGTGCATGTCAAAACCATTGATTTTGAATCCAGAAGGTGGGCAACCATATCATTCTATCAAGAACCTGTGGAATGTAATAGAACATAACATGCAATGTTGTTCACAAACCACTCCATAAGTGTGTATTCTAATTTGGAAATGACAGGTAACCATCCAGCAGATGAAGGTCACATCTGTTTATTAGGATGTATGCCATTTATATATATGTGCAGGCCTTAGTAAATTACTTAACAAGGGTCCAAAACAGACTAAATCTTTAACAGCTGAAACAGCCAACATCTCAAGTGTAAAAGTCACTTGTATAGTAGCTGTCATTCTTCCTCACTTATCATGGGTGAACCCCTGGTCCAGTGTCAGCAAGGAATAACAAGCCAAATTTTCCAAGGTCTTTACTACAGCTCCTCATTCTGCTCAGTCTTTTCCTTTTCTTCCCTTGGTTGCTTGAACCAACGCATTCCCTTTGACTTTTCAGCTTATCCTGTTTCTTTTAGATGTCCGAATCACCATAAATTCACAGAATGGTTTCAGTTTGAAGGGACCTTAAAGATCATCTAGTTCCAACCTCTCTGCCATGGGCAAGGATAGCTTTCACCAGACCAGGTTGCTCAGAGCCCCATTCAGCCTGGCCTTGAACATTTTCCAGGCATGGGGCAGCCACAGCTTGTTTGGATAACTTGTTTCAGTGCCTCACCACCCTCACAGTAAAGAATTTCTTTCTAATATCTTATATAAATATACCCATTTTCAGTTTAAAGCTGCTATTTCTTGTCCTATCACTACAGGCCCTTGTAAAAAGTCCCTCTCCTCCTTGTAGCCACCTTTAGGCACTGGAAGGCTGTGGTAAGGTCCCCTGAAAGCCTGTTCTTCTCCAGGCTTAAACAACCATGAATTTCTGTCTGCCTTCATAGAAGAAAAGCTCCAGCTCTCAGGTCATCTTTGTGGCCCTCATCTGGACCCACTCCAACACGTCCCCATGAAGTCCAGAGCTGGACACAGTACTCTGGGGTGGAGGCCAATGAGATCAAAGTGGGAGAGATACGTTTCTTTACCTGCTGGACACAGATTTTGGTATAAAAATTGGTCTCTGGGCTGCTGGTGCACATGGTTGGGACATCCCAAGGTACTTATCCAACCCAACCCAAGTCCTTGCTGCAAGGCTTCTCTCAATCCATTCTCCACCCAGCCTGTTTGTACTTGGGATTGCCCTGACCCAGGCGGAGATGCTTGCCAATGTCCCTGTTGTTCGTGAAGTTCACACAGGTCCTGTCAAATCTATCAAGGTCCCTCCAGAGGGCATCCCATCCCTCTAGTTTGTTGACCATACCATACAGCTTGGTATCATCGGCAAACTTGCTGAGGGTGCATGCAACCCAATTGTCTATTTTGCCAAAAGTGAAAATGTTAAACAGCTCTGGTCCCAGTACCAGCATTCCTTGAGGATCAACAATCATCATTGGTCTCCATTCAGATATCAAGCAGTTGGCAGCATCTCTTGAATGAAACCATACAGACAATTACTTTTTCACCTGGTGGTCTGTGTCTCTCCAATTTAGAGGCAGAATTGCTGTGTGAGACATTGTCAGGTGAAGACTGAGTATTCATGAGGAATAAGATGTCTTTCATATCTTGATATCAGGCACATTGCCAGTTCTTAGCAAATGCATCATACCTACATTTTGAGCAGATTGATAAAATGCCTTTATTTATTGGCACTGCTTAAGAATAAGAAAGAAAGAAGTTGACAAATTAGGCAAATTTTAGTAGTAAAATTGTTATACATCATTTATTTAGACTTATGCTCTTGATACATGTATTTAAATCAACTTGTAGCTGTTCCTTGTTTATTCTATGTGAAAACTGGAAAGGGAGTTTTATGGTATCATATCCTTCATACAGCTGTTCTACAAAATAGGCATAATGAACTCAGCATCATCAATGGTGTAACTCCATTTATTCCAACCTTGCAAACAGAAAACACAGTAGTATCACGGTTTGGAGTCATACTGAGGAAGACAGCACATTTAGGCACATTGAAGAAATCTGAATCATTTCACATATTTTGATTGAACATTCAGACCATACTGTTAGAGAAAATGAGATTCCATTTAAATTAGATTAAGACTACCTCGTGGCATGAGAGATCTTCTGCGCTTGTGGCAATTCATGCTCACAATCTCTCAGTTTTCAAGGACTAATACAGAAGGAAAGATTAATTTTTTTGGACTTCCATTTTTCAGGATGCAACATTGACTCTGACTTTATTTAGACTTCGTTTACTGCAAATAGAATTCCTTACATTGCCAAGTATTAAGACAAGCAGTGTGAGACAGCACCTCCTTTCTCCAACAAACAATGCGAGGAAAGGTCAATTGAGATTCATAAAAGCCAACAAAGAGGCTGTAAGAGAGCTTTCTTAGCATGAAATGGCAGGCAAAGCAGAGTTTTTAGGAGCACATATATCTAACTCCTGACTGCAGGAAAGTTCCTTGAAGGTCTAGTAGGATGCACACTATACCTATTTACAAGTCCTATCTCCTTAAAAATTAAAAACTACAGCAATCTGTACGTGTTATTGAATAAATTCTAAGGAATTCTTATGTCTTTTATTATTAAATAAGAGCAAAATAAGTTACCAGCTTCACCAAGCATCAGTTTTCTCATTCATGTCATCCCATCTCTATGTGCTATATGCAAGATTATCATAAGCATGCAAAAACGGATGGAAATCCACCTGTGTCAACTAAAGACGAGACTTATGAAATACAAAAGGTAGAGAAAATGAAAAAGCAACATAGCACAACAAACATTTGAAAATTCCTCTCAGTGTTTGGGGTGTCACTGACTAGCTAGCCTAGCAAGCAGGCCCTTAGTTTTCTCTGTTTTAAGCCAATTGGCATTTTCTTTCAGACCAAGGCTTTGTATGTTCAATTCTTTTCTCAATTACACTGGCACATATTAGAAGCAGCTCTGCTACATTCAAAGGAATTATTATATTCACACCAGGATAACTGAGATTAAAATATGCCCCTCAGAATTCTGTTTTAAAAGGTTGAAAGGTTGTGGTGATTTCTGTATACTGTGTGAATCAATCCCACAAAAAAGATGCTTAAAATACAGGGTTCATTCCCTATAGTATTTGAAACAGTTCTTTGTTGTCTTTAATATCTATTTAAAGTTGATCACAGGTTTTTTAAATTGGCACATGTTCTGCTTGTCAAAATATGCTGCTCTAAAATTAATTTTCTTTGAGGAATGTTTTCCTGAATATTGCAATCAATTAAAAACATGCTAATTTACACTCCCCAAGGCTAGATATCTATATTTAATATTTTCAATACTTTCTGATACTACCAGCAATTTTCCTCTACACATTGGAGTAAACACAGGGAATGATGGGAACCTATTTCAACTAGTTTTTAATACTTTCTCTTAAACAAACAATGAGAAAATTGCTAATTAATATTTTCCATTTTTGTGCACAAGCTGTGAAATTGCACAGCTAGCTAAAACTAATGGATCACAGAAACTCTCAATCTTGACGAGAGCAAAATATACTAAAAATTTGGTACTTATAAGTCTCTACTACATGATTTTCACAAGCAGTGAACTCATCACAGTCACAAATATCTGGATATGCACTCATAATCCAAGATGCAGGCGCAAAAATGGAAGTGTAAGATTCACTTGAAAATGGAACCTTTCAGGGAAGTTTTTAACGTGTGAACTTACCACCATAAGACACCTATTAATGGCATGCCAATTTAAACAAACACACATAGGACCTTGTTTTCGATTTCTTGTCACATTGTCAAACATGTTTAAATAGAAATTTATCTCTTAAAGAGTGGATTTGGGTAACACTATGTTTACAGTCTAATTCCTACTACACTGTTGTAAAGCTGAACATACTTACAAAGAGCTAAGAAATACTTTCTTTGCAATGCCAGTTTATTTCTGGCAATGAATATTACTGCATTTGTGCTAGGATCATGAAAGGAGCATGCTGAACCTTTGAAACATAATAATCTGAAAAGTCTCTGGTACAGCTCTGGCTCTGGGTCAAGTATGACTCTCGCAGAGAATTACCACGCACAGTTGGAAGTTACAATAGACCCACGACTAGTCCTTTTAGGCAGTTTGGATGATGTCACCCTCATAGAAGGGGAAAGAGTGCAGTAGTGTGGATGTGAGATGCTCTGTTCCAGCTGGCCTCAGTGATGAGAATGGTCCTGGGAATGTTTAATTTATGAGTATAGATTCAGTCTATGGTGCCAAGAGAAGGGATTGAAAACAGCTGTCCTACGCTCTCCGTGCCCAACCTGCCAACCGTGGGTAGCACAGAGGCAAGACATTGCCAAAGAACCAGGAAGGAAAGACTAAGACAGATGTTTTGTTCCTGCACTTGCCTGAGGATGGAAACAGTGGGATTGCTGAGGTTTGGAATCTTGTTTGGGTGAAGAGAGCAACCAATGGTTAAGACAGTAAACAATCAATCTTTGATGTGCAATAAATCAAGACTTTAATTTTTATTCTGCCTGATTCAGGCCAACTAATGGAGATACCTAATAACTATTCCAAGAGTTTCCCTGTAAATTACTTTTAGTTTTTCTTGTTGATGCTGTTCTACTTTGTTCAAGACAAATTTTTTAACTGGGACAGGAGAAAGAGGGGCCTGCAGTCAAGACCAGACGTTGCCAACAATAGACATCTGAGCACTCTGTTGTTACTCTGCAAGGTATATACTCTGACCTAGCAAAAGAGGTACTGTCTAGTCTTAAATAAGGCTTTATTTCAAACAATTTCAACATTTTCTGCACAATAAATAGCACCTCCTACCTTACATATAATTTAGTATAGACAAAACTGTGTGAATGATTTGTATATAAGATCCTATTAATTTCTCAGTATTACTATTTTTGTGTTCTCGTTTGTAGTACTCTTCAAAGTGAAAATATAATAATAAACAAAATAAAATTATTTGTTTCATTTTTTCTATACAAAGGACTTTATTTAGCTCTTTCTTACATGTGAATGCTAGTACATTTACCTATGAGTGGTATGTCTTTTTTCCTACAGTTAGAAATTTCTAACACCATTTTTCTTGACAGAAGCTTCTGCAAGCAAGGAGATAGCTTCCATGTTGTACAAGATGTGGATCTCAGCAATTGTGGAAATCTGTTTCTGAATTTTGGAGGCCAACAAAAAGAGAGAGAGTCATCAATGCATATCAATGAGCATTAACCCATGTGTCTATTCTAACTGCAAATCCATCAGATTTAAAATCAATTTAAAATAGCATATAAAGATTTGAAGAAACAAAACTGATGCTTTCTTGTCCTCTTCAGTTTTGTCTTTATTTTATGGCTATGCCAGATGTCTCCAACAAAACATAAATGTTATCCATTTTCACTGATTATTTATTGATGTGAAAGTACTCACATTCATAACAATTACAGTGCTAGCCCTACTGTAACAGGAAACACGTGTCTTACAATTCATTTTTGTCTGTCTGCCTCCTGGCTGGCAAGACACAGGTTTTTGTAAATCTTTTCCTATGCCATGACTACTTTACTATCAAAAGTCAACAAAATCGCTGAGGCTGAGCCTAGCAGAGGCTGAACTCAGAACTCACACAGATATTGATTGCTTTTGTAGGTGAAGTAGTACTTACCAGTGATTTATCTTAAGCCAGTGAGTGAATACATCTTCCAGAGAAGCTGTTCAATGCACTGAAAAATAATTCTTCCTCACCTTTCAATCAGAAATCCTTAGAAAAAACAAATTTACAAACCTTTTTTAAAACTCAGCAGCACTGTGGAATAAGCATGTAGTGTTGTCTTTGCTTTCTGACACCACAGTATTGATATTGGCAATTGAGAGATGGAGACATCCGAGTTTGGATCAGAAGCCAATTATACTGAGTATAAAAGTCATTTTTACAGGGTTTTAAATATGTATGGTACTTACATAGGGTTCTGGTTTTGGTAACAATTTCCCATTGGTTACACACTCTTCATGACATCACATTACCTGTAAAATTATCCTATCACAAACTTTCACAACATGTTTCTTGGTCAGCTCTTGCCCAGGAAGCATTTATCTGTGTTTGTCTCTCCCATGGTTTCTGCTCGATCAGGTCCCTTTATCAGGTCCATTGTACTCTCTGTTTTATTCCCCATATATTGATGTTATCTGGCATAAAAATAATATTTTCCCAGAGAGATATATGGAAAATGACAAACTGGGGAGTCACATCTTGCAATCGCAGTCTTGTGAATTGTGGCTTGAATAAAAACTGAAAAAGTCAAAATCTGCTGAGGTGAAAATGAAACAGAAATTTGCGGGTAAGGATATGAGCAATTCGACAAAATAAGAATAAATTACAAATTTTGCATCAACTTAATATTCATTTTACTTGGGAAATGGAATTTTCCCTTTTCTTGCCCCCCTACTTTTAGCTAGTTGCATTCTGTTGAGGAAAATTTTGAGTGCTACATAAAAATTTAAGGTTTCACAGCTTTAAAAATGCTAAAATAAATTTTAATAGCATATATTTTGAGAAATAAAACCCGTCTTTTTAAAAATACCTCCAATTTGGAAGTTTTATTTCCTGGACCACTTCAGATAAATTTGTGTTCATTGAGAGCTATTGTCCCATCTAAAAATGTTATTTTTCCACAATTCTTGCAATTTTTTCTCTGAAAATAAAGTTTCTAGCTCTATTTCATGGTTCTAATGGTTATTCCATGTTTCAGCTGCTGAACTACAATAGCAGAAACACAAGTGTTTGAAAGAAAAGGATAAAAATAACATTAAGGTCCAGAAGATACAGGAATCAGCTGTCAAACAGAAACACATGAAATGCTTAACTGACCATTATAGCATGAGAATTCAGATCTGTAGACATTTTAACAGTGTAGGCAGAATAAACTGGTTTTTTTTGGTAACTCACTATGCCATTACTATTTTTTGTCCTACTTTTCTCGGGTATTTTACAGGAGTTCAGTTTTTCCCTTCAAAATTCCTAATTTGTTTGCCTCTGTGTTATCCAGAATGCTGGTAGAAATACTTCCTGAACATGCTTCTGAGTTGCAAACTACCAATTTCATATAGAATGAAAGCAAAGTAAGATCTTTCTGCTTTGATGCATTTAGGACATATGAATCTTCATGTAAAATCTGGGATGAATCTCCCAGATCTTCACTTTTAAAATGTCCTCTCATGAAGACTTAGAAAACATGAATAAAAACGTGAGCAGAGGTGAGCTTGCCAGGTCTCAGAAAGGCCCTCCAACATCTTGATGCCTTTCTCATCCAAACTACAACACTCTAGCACTTCTCCAGTTTTCATCATATCTGCAAAGAGCAAAGTTTTCACAATTTCAATATTGTTGATAACAAACATCAAAACTGTTCTAAAACAAAAAAAAATATTTTTGGATTTTTTTTTCCTTGAAGAATAGACTTTCAAATGAGTGGTAATGCTCAAAAGTAACAGAAGATTCTGTTGGTGGTGTTGGATGGTTTGGTGTTTTTCATAAGGTCTACAATCTTATTTTTCACTTTTTTAAATGTATTTCTTCTAAACTTTCTCACAGTGCTGTGCTGAAGCAGAGTAGATGTTGGGTTTTAGTCTGAAAGTTGATGTATGGATAAATAACTGGATGAAATCTGTTCAGGGCTGCATTTTCTAAGGATTTCTCAGGGGTTTTTAAAGTTCCAGGTCACTGTACTGCAAAATTACAGTAATTTCATGACTATAAGCCGCACCTGATTATAAGCCGCACTTTTTTTTTTTTTTTTAAGCGAGGATCCATGTGTAACAAAGTAACAAATTAGTAACAGAATTGCTGCCAGCTGGGTTTGGTGTCAGGTTCTCAAGTTGCAACAGTTTTCATAGACCAGAGAAGCCTTTAAAGGCAGCCCCAGGCACCCTCCCCAGCCGGCTCTCACTTCCGGGTTGGCATTTCACTGGGATTTGTCCATAGATAAGCTGCACCTGAATATAAGCTGCACTACTAGGGTAGGCTGGATTCTTCAATGAAAAAGGTGCGGTTTATAATAGTGAAATTACTGTATATTCTTGAGCTCTCTCCCTTCTGCCAATACATGCCTTTATGACATTCAGGGAGAGTCCTTGCATCATGAGTCCACAAAGTGGCTGATGAGAACAGAGACATGACAAGCAGAAGGTGTAGGACTGAACAAGTGCACTGAGAGAGAAGGGATGTGTCTCCCTGTCCCTGATCCATACAATCCTCCAGTTCTGCAAGAGTCAAAAATCCAGTCAAACATCTAAAGAGGCTAGCTATTTTAAGTGATACTGATTACTGGTCCATATGCACAAATAGACTGGCAGTAAATGTCATTTAAGACGTTGTAACAGCAGATGTACTTTTCAAGAACAACTCCTGCTTTGTGTGAAGTAGTCTTCCTTTGGTCAGTCTATACTTGTAAAAATGATTAAAGTGTATTCATACTGACTGAAGTCAGCTCATTAAAACAGTGAAAAGCACACTTTCTTGTGCAATATCATGATATATAAGCCTTTTGCAATTCGTTTCTCAGCTGTTTTCCATTGTGTAACTGATCAGAAGCAACCTAAAAAGGAAATCAGAATGTAGATCCTGGAGAGTGTGATATATAAAAAACCCATAGTTCTATCAGTTTTTTGTTTCTCTCAAACACATTTTTATCAGTAATATAAGCAGAATGTGTATTGAATATCAGGTTTTTCAGGCAGAAGCAGAAATGTTCTACTAACTTTGGTAAACCTTCTGAACCTGAAAGGTGAATTCTATTTAATGATTTTAAAAGGACTTAATTACAATTTCATACCAAAACTAGAATTATGCTCAGCTTCAAAAGGGATTTCTATCTCCAAAGTTCTATGTGGACCATATTCAGCATTTGCCTTTGCTTCAAAGATGCACACGCTCCTTTGAGATGTTTTATTGGACTATGACGACCTCAAATTAGTTTTATTTTGTTGACTCCTGGTTTTAGAGCAGTGGAAATTATTTAAGCAAAGCAGCTTAGATTCACTCCATAGAGACTGCTTAGGCCACAGCAAAGTTAGATTTCAGTAACATTTCATGTAAAATTGTATCAATGCCGTAGGTGATCCATTACATATATTTTCATATGTATTTTTATTATGAATTAGTTAATTTTATTCCTTTGTTGTTCAGATTCATAGCATATGGGCCATAAAGATCAGTTGTATCCTGGGTGCATTGTGAAACTACATGGGAGCAGACACTGGCTTATATATATCTGATGTGACAGCAGTGTCTGGCAATATTTATGAGTTCAGACTCAGATTGTTTGTCTTCATGATACCAAATTCACCTTTTGAAGAACCTGGAGATAATTTCAGTTGAGCTATTGGGCACCACTCCACATGAAGGTCAAAGGATATTTTGCAGTGGCAGACCCTGTGAGAAGGCAGCTTCAGCCCTCAGTTGCATTCACACTTGCAGGAGAGTGCCCACTGTTTAGTGGAACAATAATCTTGTTTTTCCAGCAGACACAGGAATTTCTAATTCATCTGGCTCACCCCATCTCCCATTCCCCAGTTGTGGGTGACAGAAGAGGCAGAGATTTCCTTAGAACTCCAAGGCTTTAAAATAAAATTGAAACACAACCCATATGTCATGTTGTAAAAAATGCAAAATATGCTGGATCTGTAAAAGCGGCACACCAGGCCATATGCTTCAGACAGAACAGCTTGCATACGTCTAGGCCTCTACAGTGATTTCAGGAGCTGAAAACGGTGGCTAGTCTACTCCACTTGTTAAATTTGTTTTGCTAAAGTCAGGTTTACATCCAAAGCCAAGAAAAATGAAAAAAAAAAAAAAATCAGTCTTTATCAAAAGCTTGAAGTTGATGACTGGCTATTTATTTTCTGCACTGCTTTGATCAGTCATGCTGTAATCAAGTGAAGTGTAAAAACTGTAAGGTAGTTGCTCAAACACAGATATTCAGTCTACAGTTTTCAACACCAGGGGAGTTTGTCATACTACTGGTGGCATGCTCTGTGCCAAAAATGGCACTCTACCCAGTTTTGCCACCATCTCAAGCGCTTTCTTGTCATTTCAGACAAGACTAAGGAACGTTAATTCTTCTACTCAGACCCAATTCCTACAACATTTTCTTTCACACAGGAAAACCTGCATGAACAGTGTATTAAAGATCTGTTTCAATCTACATTTTTCCAGGAAATTTTAGGGTAATAATCTTCTTTATTGCACACAGTATCATGGAGATCTAGGAACAGCAGGATGCTTCAGATACAATAGCCTATGTGGTATAAGAGCTAAAATGTACACAATTAAGCAGGTTAATATTCAGCAATAACCTCTCTGTTTTGATGATGAAATGTCACCAGAACAGTTAAAAACTTTTTTATTTATGAACAGTGAAAATGTCTGCACATTTTTGGACTTTCTGGGAAAGCAGACTTTTGAAGAAATGTGAAAATTCTGAATATATTTAAGCTTGTTAGAGTCAATCCTTATTGAAAAGAAAAAATAATTTAAACAGTAAATTTTTCACTTGCCTGTTTCCCAGATACATCATAAAACCAAGTGATCATTTTCAACAGTGTGCAATCCAGCTTTCCAGGTGCTATGTGAATTTTGCAGAATTGTTTCCCTCAGTTAATAACTGTTAAGTCAAGATATATTTTCTACATGGCAGCAGATTGGAGGACATTATGGTGCCTTCCAGATTTAAAACCTTATGCTGTTACTGGTCAAATCCTAAACTCCCAACTTATGGATGCAAATTTCATTTTATCATATTTCTGTATATTTTTATCTACTATTGAACAGAGGTTGCTTCTTCCTGTAAAGAATAAGGAAAAAGCAGTCTTGTTTGGTGTGGCACTTTTTTCTTAAACTCAAGGCTTGATCAGATGCCCTCTTTCCACTGCAGCTGTGTCAGTGAAAGATTTCTCAACGCTTGTCACATTGTCAACTAAGGGGTTTTCATCACCTCCAATCTACCTAGGAAACTGTTTAGAAAATGCTCAAATATATTTGTCTGTCAAAATGAATAGCAAAACCCTGCTCATTAGACTGTGCAATTTTAGACTAAGTCAAAGGATTCCTGTACAAGTCACCTGTCAGATTTAAGGGAAAAGTGTCTTGTGTGGGTGGAGATGTGCAGTTGCAGGCTGGCTGGCTGAGTCAGGAAATTCCTCCAGCAGACCTTGTGCATCTTTTCAACAGGGTATATGATTAATTTTTTCCTCTATAAAACCCATATGGTGCTCCCATATTGCCATGAAAGTTTGCAAGGAAGTATTCAGAGTGAATCTAATCTTAACTATCAGGGAATAATCTACAAATCACTAGACTATGTCTGAAGAGGATCTCCATGTCCCTAGACTGCTTTGCAAGAACAGTGAGACTCAACCATTTTTTACCTATAGCTTTGAAATAACATCATTAAGCAAAGCAACAATCCATACAGTCATGATAATCCTGTCAGGAGATTTAAGAAAATACCTTTTTTATTTGCATAGTGGTGGCCTAATAATATCTTGTTTACGTAGATATGTATTTAAGCACTAGGCCTCTAGAGCTTCTGTTTTCCATGGAAATGGACAGATACATAAAAATGTAGATTTTGGTGTTACGCAGCAAATATTTATTTTATTTATGAGATTTATTTTCACCTCTTAAATAAGGTAAGTCAGATGTTTTTAATTTACTTGTACCTATTACATAGCTGTTTGAATAAAATAAAATAAAATAAAATAAAATAAAATTATAAATAGTAATGCAGCTAGGTATTTTATTTATTTTCAAAGAAGAAAAAAAATTATATTTTCCTTAGCTGCAGAAATCAAGTTTGTCAAATCTAACTAAAAGACATTAAATGTACCATCACTACTACTTGGGTCGATAATTTTTGTTATCTTAATAATGACTATAATAAAAAAGATAATAATGTTGCTGATGGTGAAAATGACAATAATGATAATAATAATAATAGAAATAATAATATTCCATTCCACATGAATATCACACTATGCATTCTAAAAGTTCTTACAATGGGCAAACAGTTATGGTGTTCAGTTTACTTAAGTGCCTATATTTGCTAATGCCATCACAGATTTGTGTGACAGCATTAGGACACAGATCTGGGTTTTTTCATGGTTAGTTTAGATTTGACAAGGTAAAAAAATTCACATTCTTTTAATTTGAATTTTTTTTTTAATATGTTAATAGTTAGAGATGCCTGTGCTGTTTTATCACTCAAAAATATGATATGTTAGTTCTGGCAAGTATCTTTCATGCACCATTCATTATCTCCAAGAGTTCCAAAAATTATACTGTTTAACCATTTTTCTGCATATGTGTATAGAAATATCCAATTGCCTTTTGTTTTTTATTTCTTCAAAGTTTTTTTTGAGAAAATAGATTAAACAAATTGTATAATCTTGTAGTTATGCTAAAAGCAGCATTTCAACTTTATCCCCAGGAAGGGGCACTCTTTAATATAGTACCCAGGTATTTCTGTATTTTCCTAAGTGCTCTGAAAATTGAGTTGTTTATATTATGTTGTTTGTTACTGGTTGTCATTCTTCTTTATTTTTGTCTCAAGTTTATATTAACAGGCTATGTATGAATTTTTTTTCCTGAAAGGTTTCTTTCTGGAAGGGAGATTAAATTTAATTCGACAGCTATTAAAAAAAAAAAAAAAGAAAAAATAAAAAGAAGAAAAACATGTCAGAAGAACATTAGCAGGCAGAGCTAAGTAAGCTTCAAGAACATGAATTAGCATTTGCACTGCAATAATGCTGAATTCAGCTATTCCTGTTGTGTCCAGGAGAAAAACTAAATTGGCTAACATTTGTATTTGCTGAACTGAACAAGCCTGCTATAATAAAGTTTAGGATGAGTTTTGTTCTTGCTGCAGATGCTGAGTCATTTATAACACAGGCTTAAATTTGTCTAGCTGCAGTGGTTCCCATCTTCATTTCTCCATCCCTCTGCTCTGCCTTAACTTTACACTCCCACAGCAGGGCTGTCTGAGCAGGCTGTGAAAGGCATGGCTGATGATGAGCCATCGTAGTTTACAGACTGTTATGCTAACATAAACCAGCACTAACTTTAATATACTTTACATTAATATGCCTGGCAGGAGATGGGAAGGCAGACTGCAGGAACGGAAACTGTTTCAGCTGTCTCAAATTAATTCATTCTATATATATGAGTCAAAGTCTTTAATGTCTACAAACTATTCAGGCAGAAGCTATTGAAATATAATGTCCTCCTGTCTGCCTAAGACAAAGTCATGGAAAGATACAAAGAAATAAGTTAACATTTCTGAAAATAATTATAAAGAAATCCTTATCAAACTTTTACATATTTTTGAGAAGCAAGATCATAACATTGGAAAAAATTTTCCTAGGATAATTGATTTTTTTTCTCTTTATTCTCAATTATGAAAGTATACCAAGTGTTTCAAATAGGCTTTCATACCCACATTAAACATGTTGGGGTTTTACGATTATTTTTTTCTTTGTGATTAGTCAGAAGATTCTTTTATCTCCTTTCAAATTTGATCTTATGACTGTCATCTCCTTTGCCAGCATGAAATAAAATTACTGCTGGTTAACGCAAGGAGTACTTGACACCAAAATAGAGCTTAAGGCTAGTCAAGAGATAAATTTAATTTAGTACATTTTTCCTGTGTATTTTCTTCTGTAATAAGACTGTGCCAATGTAATCCTGCAAGCCTTTTAAAACATAGATTTGGGCATTTGGAACCTAGAAAGTTATGAAACCGTTCCATTCGTAGTTTGTGTTGATTCTGGACAGATTGCAGAGGATTTTGTAGCAGGCATTGCAACTTTGTTGATTCTGGAAAAAAATTTAAACATCAGTCTACAACAGTTTTAGCTGTACAGCTACTAAACATAACCAAAGGCATTCTCCTTCTTATTGTTTATATTTCTGTCTGTATTTCTAATGTCTATGTCTATTCTGTCTATTCTGTCTATATTTCTAATACGCTTATATTTCTATTTGTGACATATAGTGAAAGAGAACGAAACAGCAAAAGAAGCTGTGTAACGGAAGAAAATATTGACTGGAAATTGGGGTGGGCATTTCTAAAGACACATTTGTATTTTATCTATTTATGGCTTGCTTTTGGGGTTTTTGTGTTGGTTATGTTAGTTTGGAATTTTTATTTTTCATGAAGGGCTTTCAACAGAGGAGTAGGACACTGAACAAATTGTCTCATGTCTGAGCTTTACCAGGCGTACTCCAGCTAATGAGGAATTAGTTACCAATACACTCCTTCCCCCACTATTCCTGAAAAGCGATAGAACAGGAAGAGTTTTCTTTCAAAAATATCTCCTAAACAGTGCTGAAATTGAAAATAACATTTACATCTAGTCCTAAAAGTCTAAATAAAGTAATCATTTGCCCAAAATCTATGTTTGAAAAATTAGTTGTAAAGATGTTCATTTTTATTAACTGCAGTGATAGAACTAAAGTTGTGAGCTCATCGTTAAAACCACACAGAGTTCAGTGCAGAGATGGCAGAGGACTACTTTCATTTTTACCATGTCAAACCTGAAGCAATTTATAACCTCTGTATCTCATTCAGCTGGGAAGCTTAAGGACTAAAACTTTACAGTGTTCTTCCACGCTCCTCACAGGTTTTACACAGGTATGAAGTCAGCAGGATGGGTACAGCACAAGTGTGGCTTTGCTGAAGCACAGCAAAACCCAGCCCTGATGCATTTACCAAGACACACAGAGATTAGACCCTAAATCAGCTCCGCAATCCTATCCTGGTCTAACATAGCTCACAGCAAAATTTCTTTGAAGACTTCGCAAGAGACACCGTACATCTGTGAAATGTCTTCAACTAGTACAGAAATGGCAGGGGTACGATGTCCTGATGTTTCATCTGAATGGATGTTGCAAACAAAACTGTTGCCAAGATACACACAGTTTTAAGAGCAATGAGCAGGCAATAACAGCATCTTTAGGAAAATGTTATACATGTACAGATTGCTTGTATCCAGGGTTCATGTGACCCAACTCAAGACACCTGTCACTATAGTGAGATTCAACTGTTTTCAGTTTAAGACAACATTTGAAACTGAAAAGAGGGAAGCAAGAAGTATGATGAAATTTTTCTTCCCCTAGATGGTCCTTTTTATATTAACTTTTTGTCACAGACAAAAGCAAATTATGTACATTTATTTGCTCAAACTATTCATTTAGCCTCTAAACTAATAAAGTGAAAGTTAATATAGTTTAAAAAGTGGGGAATACCTGTCAGAAAAGAGGACTGAAATATATTTGGCTATATCAAATGTTATAATGAAAACAAAATGTTAAAATTTAAAAATGCATTCATTTTAAATTGTTATTAAAATGAAAATAAATAAATCCTTCAATGTTAGGCAAAATATATGCATACAGAATGCTCATCCAAATCTAAATGAAGCACCTTGAATATTTTTTCTTTCAAATTGATTCATGAAAATAAAGGACTAAAATAAAATTGATTAATCTAAAAAGTGCATATTGTTCGTTAAAATAGGTAGTAGAAAGCAGAAGGCAGCCTACTTTAATAAAATTAATATTTATTCATAATTAATATAATAAGTAAAAATATTCAGCTGGACTACTCTGAATGGAGTTGCTGGAAGACACCAATGACTCTTTTCTCAGAAAGACATATTTTTGAAATATCTGATGTTTTCACAATCCCGTTAATCCCCAAGACATAGAAGGCCATTATGAACTTTCAAGTTCAATTTTGCTCTTTAGTACAATTTATCAGTACTTCATCCAAGACTCCCAGCAGACTCAGAAGTAAAAAACTCAATCCAAAACTTTCTTGAGATTGTTGGGAGAATTTTATCAAGCAGTCCCAGGAGATTCGCGGTCCTTCCCCAGGCAAATGCTACAGAGAATTACACCAAATAAAGCTGTAGTTAAATGATTCTTTCAAAATGCCGTCTCAACTTTTTCATGATATACAGGAAATAAGGTAGACATAGCATGGAAAGGAGTAAATAGAACTTCAATGTATTTTTTCATTGATTCACACAGATCAAAATTATTTTGAAAAAAAAAAAGATAGTTAGCTTATACTGGTATCCTAGAAAAGATAAATGCTAGCTAAAATACTAGCTAAAAGCTAAAAGCTAAAACCAATACAGAAGAGACTAGTCAGATAGAATTCTGACTAAAATTTCAGTGTATGGCCACCATTATTTTCATACTGAATCCAAAACACAGCACAGCACTAGATCAGCTATTTAGAAGAAATTAACTCTGTTCCAGCTGAAAGCAGGACAATATTTCTTATACAAAGCTGTGATATTAATTTCAATGTACTAATTTTACCATATAGAGTATTCAAAAACAATATAGCAGTCTGGGTCAGAGTCTCTACAAAACTTGTATTCCAATCACTTTCATCCATTTAAACTTTGATAGTGTTGTCGTGGAGGTTCTTTGCTATATAGAAAGAAAATTACAGGCCAAATTTTGTCTTAGTGGATTTTCACTCAACTAATTCAAAATTTGATTTGGCTTGATTTGGTTTGATTTGGTTCCAAGGGAGGATGAAAATATGGCTTTCATTTCCTCCTGGAGACTTTGGAAATGGTTCTAAAATGAAAGAACATCAAGAGGATGGTAAAATGCTGAAAAGAAGTTCCATCTCAGCTGTTTCTAGCCAAATTTCACTTTCTCTTTTCACTGTGATGTCGAAATGAATCAAATGCAATGATAGAACTGTTCCAGAGGTACACGGTATTCCCTGCCACATAACTTGTATGATTCCTGGGATAGCAATAATATGAAGAGAGGTCAGAAACTCAATTCAGAATTGTTTTATTTCTCTTGGGATCATATTTATAAGCACTTTTTCTCTTTTCCCTTGTGAAGAAAATAAAATGCTTTGTTGTTGCTGTTGTTGTTACTGGCCCATTTTGCTCAGTTTCTCTTGCTCCAGTGTTCGAGCAAGAGAAGAGGGAGTTACTGCATTGATGAGACTGCCTGTGGTGTACATCCATATGCTCTTGCAGGGGTAGCAGAAAATCCTGTGAGTCTGTGATGGGCTCCAGCTTGAGACTTGATCCTTGTCCTAACAGAGTTAGCATTTTCAGGACCTGGATGTGTAGGCTTTCTTCCCTTAAGATTTGGATTACCTCAAGGTTAATCATGAGGATAAAACTTTGCCTAAGAATAGGCTTCCTTCCTTGGTACATTCATCTATTGCAAACTTTATCATCTTTCTTTGTAATCAACAACAAACTACTACTGCAAAGGAACAAAGATGCTTGTCTTGAAGATATCCAGGAAAGGCTATTTATTTTGAGATACTTATTGAAACTAAGTGTTCTAGAAATCATGTGGGCGGAGGTTAAGCTATCTCTATTTAGACAGCTACATATTTTTAAGTGAATACCAAATCACACTGAGAATTTCTGAAGGGCACTCAAAGCTCCATTTAGATTAAGGTATCTTTCGTCAATAATGCTGTTTCAAATTACTAGGTTGTCCCATGATGAAATAATGCAAAATCCAGGGGAATGTTTTCTCCAAGAATTCTACATAATTATTTTAATTTATATTGAATTTTATGTTGTCAATTGGTGCACTGAATCTCCAAAAATATTAGATATATATGACCCTGTAAATATACTACCATAAAGAAACCAACTAAAACCTCTATAAGAAGACATCCTCTTTAAGGATATATTTTTATATCCTTATATTTTTAAAGGTGTTTCATAACTGTACTTGAAATTTATAATGTGTCATATTAAAATTCTCACATGACAAAAATCTCATAGAATTAAGAACCCCAAAATGTTGAAAGTTGCCTCAAACATCTTATTCACATCCTTAGTGCATATAAATATTTTATTTTGAAGAAGAGAAGAAAAAAAGTCTCTTTAAATATGCAAATTTTCTCTGTGAGAATTTTGGCTTTGGGAAGATATGGAAAAATGTTGGCAACAGTGCCATCTGTGTCTCACCCTGCTTCTCAGTAGTCACTAGCTGATTGTCAATCCATTGATGAATATTTTATCAATTGAGCGGTTCAGGTGATTTTTTAAACAGTTTAATCGTAAATTCATCCAGCCCATGCTTCCTCATCTTAAGAGGGAATAGAAATGAGAAATAAAGTCCTACAATAAAACCTTTCACGGAACATTATAATGGCTGTTTTTCACTTATCTTCAAAATGAGTGATTTCAACATTTAGGGTAATCAGTTTGGTCTAACTTTGATACATTCATATATTTCTGATACATTTTGGCTGTGGCCATATGTTTGAAAATGATAGAAATACATGTTCTACCATTTTTATTGAGACTGCCACACTGGAATTCTGGATCAGCTATTTTTTATTTTTTTTTCTTTTAAGGAGGATAAGAATAATGTTAGGTTTATTTTAATGTTAACTTTGTCTGGTGAATCCCAACCAGACAGTTTGGGTGGCTGGCCCATCTCAGAGTTATGAAATACTCAGTGCAGCACAGAATCCTCCTGGCGTCCTTACACTACCCTGTGTTGACTTGTGGATGGCATCTGTGATGGCTGGATGGTTGAAATCTCCTGTGCAGATGGGGCTCAAACGAGGAGCAGAAGTCCTCTGGCTGCCAGCCTTCATCCTTTTCATCCTGTTGAGAAGGTGGTTGATAACAAGCACTCACTAAAACAATGCCAGTGCTTTTATCCATTTCTTAACAGCTGTGTCTTTGGCATTATATTGGAACTCTGAGTGGTCAAAAATGTGCTTACATGGAAGATAAATACCTCTAAGCAGTGAAACCAGATTTTTTTGGTCCTTTTATTTCATCATTCATTACCATTGCATACAGTATTGTCTACACAAATCAGTGTTATGAATTGGATTACTGTAGCATTACATAGCTTCCTATGATATTCTAAGATCAATATTTTTTACTATTTGTTCAATGAAAGCAGTTTGTAATATAAATAAATGCCTAGAACAACAGAAAAAAAACAAATGGCTTTTGATCCCTTTCAATAGTTTAGGGGGCTGCAAGTAAGACTGAACAGATGGTAGGTTAAAAATTGAAAGATGGAACTTTAGTGGAGAGAATTAGCTGACTGTGATACCAGTTTACTAAGAAAAATCAGACAAACCATTTTTTTCCCTGAGGATGACATGAAACTCAATGGTTTAAAAAAGAAAAAACTGAATGTTTAAACATTTCTATATCTATATCACCATATTTAGTGAGAGGTGGCATTTTCCGGATTCCGCATGAAAATAATTTTTTCTCTTTTAGGACTGAGACAGCTGCAGACAACTTCACTGAAACAGAATGGTTTTCTAAATCACATGGCAAAACAACATCAAGAAATTTTTCCTAGATATTTTGTCTGATGTTATTATCAGAAATTATTTATCCAACAAATAGGTAAGAGCTTCATGCGATCTATTTGCATGGAATCACAGATTCACACAGTCATTTAGGCTGGGAGGGATTTCAGGTTTTCTCCTTCAACCCACAACTCAGAGTAGATGTGAAGTAGATCAGATTTTTTAATGTCTTTAACAACTGTATACTTGTTCGAATCACTGACCTCTCTCATTGCATTTGCTTCCCCTGGTATCTAATTAGAATTTTTCTGTCATATATCCAGAACTTTATTGGTATAGCTTTATGTTCTTCTAAACTGAAGGAAGCCAAACTCTTGTCCCAGTACTACCGTTGCAGCCTGGATGACAGAGTCATTTTCTACTGCTACATTTGGCCTCATAGTTTCACAGATGTCAGAATCATTGGGGAAAAATTACACATGCGTGTATTTTCAGAGGTTAATACACATATACAAATGGTGTGAGTCTTCTCTGCTCATTGTCCAATTAAGCTCAACAAGTATGTTGAAATAATACAGCATAGCTAACGCTGCACATATTGCTTAGGGACAGTGGGAAGGCTTTTCACCTCATTGTCTCACCAGCTGTAGACAAAGCCCTGTCATTTCTGTCTGTCACGCATTTTCTTTGCCATCTTTGAAATCACACTTCGGCTTCATCTCCATCTGGGGCAGAAGCAGGGGTGCTGTAATATTGCAAGAAAAACTGCTTTTTTAGTATTTTTAGCTTGATTGGATGATGAGAGCTCTGCAAATGCTATGACATAAACTGGTCTTTTGATGGTTACAGAGAACGTTTGCAGGTGCAATAGGCTGACCAACTGCACAGCAAAAAGCAGCTTAGGATGACAAGTACTACATTAGCACAGCTCATATGGGAAATGACATTTTTCTAACAGAGATAGATATGCCCTGCATGCTGCAGCCAAATAGGGATTCTTCAGATCTCTTCTTTGGTTCTTTGAATATGTATTCAATTTTATACATGTCATTAGCACATTTTGTGTAAAAACAGGAGAAATGGTAAATCAAATTATGCCCCAAAATACAAATGTAGATCGAGTTTGGCTGTGTGTATGAAATTCAGAAGTTAAACCGACACAAAAGAAATGGGAGATGATTACTCAGTCTTAAATATCCTGAATTAAATTGTCCTTAGATCAGGCTAATAGTAATATTAAGGTATTATTTTACTTCTTTGAAATATTAAATATCAGTCCTGTAATATTATCACTCATCTGAACTTTTGATAATTTGCCAGATTTATACTGAGGAACATACATTTTCTTGACCCCCCTCCCTTTCAATTCATCATAGAATTTGAGGTAATAAAAGAACTTCTGCTATTCTTTAGCATGGACATGGTTATTTATCATTTCATTTCAACATATAATTGCTGATTGTAGTAGAAATGAAAAAAACTTTTGATGCTGTAGATATTTGCTGGGTTCCTAAAATGAATCTGCTGAACTTCCTATTGCCTGTCTAAGCTCTACTGCGTCTTGAATCAACTTTTTGTTAAACCATCTCTTGCTCAACTAGAGAAAAGTAACTGCACACTGAAAACCAAACCAACATCTCTTTTAACATGTAAGATATGATTTTATTATTTTATTTTAAATTATAAGTCTACTAAAAAATTAAAACCACAGTCTCAGAAAAGTAGCAATTGAACAATAGAATAGCAACATGGAGAACTGACAACCAATAAAACCTTTTTTCTGAAATATTTTCAAACACTTCTGAAACACATCTTCCCTTAAGTCATTCATAAAAGTATCTAATTTAAATTTAACCACACAGTGCTGTCTTTACTAAAATCACATGTTGCTGAGTCTTACAGAAGCTTGTCTCAATTTTTGTGAGCTCTAATATGTCTAACAATTTCAACTGGATTGCAGGACAAAACTCTAAACAGAATGCTTTCTATGTCATTCCTAACAGAGGAAAAAAAATATTTGAAAAATATTGAAGATATTAAAAAATCCCATGGGCATGGTTCTGGGCAGCCTGGTCTAGCTGAGTTTGCTTCAAACAAGATGAATTCCAAGGGTTGCTTCCAAATAACACGCCCTGTAACAGTCTGACACGCTACAGGATAAAATTTCTGAATAATTGCTCCGTATTTTCCTCTGTTCTAGGATTTAGAGCTGCTGTCTAGTCCATGTTTGTGTCTGAAATGACAATGTTCTAAAACCATTTCAACCTTCCCTATCATGGATGCACATATTTTTGTAAGGTGTGAAACTAAAGATTTCAAAATATTTTTTTCTTATCTCCCATATCTTTTAAATCCCTAGAGATACAAACAGCAGTTTCTCACTGTTTATAACAATTTAGCTACACTGATTTTCATTCTCTACAGACAAAAATTTGGCAAGCCACATCTCAAATTTTGTTGGTACACTTCTGAACTGGGCAGTGCTAAACATAAGTGTATCAGAATATGGACATCTAGGAGTCAACTCAATGTCAAATATGAGAGCAGGCTAATATTAAATATGACTATATTCTCAATTAAATATAAGCAAAAAATACTTTGATATACAATTTTCTACCTTCAGATCACAAAAGGCTTTATTAAAGGAATTTTATCATAGTCTTATTTTAAAAATGAAAAAGGTGATAAACAGAAAAATCAGAAAATTGTTTGAGATGTCCAAATTTACTGTTTTCTGGAAAGCAAGAAAACAGATTTCCAAGAATTCACTCCTTTGAAAATTTTGGTTTTGTGAGAGTCAGATTCTTTAACTCCTGAATATATAGATGCTTAAAAGAGAAATGTCAAAGTAAGAAATAATCATAATTAAAGTATTCTAATGAAATGATAGAGAAAAAGGACAAATGTTTCAGTTTCATAGTTTAGTCTTTATAATAAAGTTTTGCAGCTTTATAATAAAAAAGGAAGACCTTTTCAGCAAAGCAAAGAAAGTTTTTTTGAACAGAACAGTACTAAATGCAATCTTTATTACAGCTGTATTTATATTTAAGTATAGTCATAGATCTTTGTAAGATAAATACCTCCCTAGTTTATCTTGAAAGAGACAGGAGAAATTTTGCCAACCCAACAGTTAACTTAAAAAACCATTTCCTGACACAGTGAATAGAATCTGCTCCTCTGGGCAGTGTAAATCTATTGATGAGATCAATGACTCAAGGAGCAGAAGTGTTTTGGCTCTCTTCCATACTGGACAGGAATACAATTATTTATTTTTTTTCTTCTGTTGTCATCAAGAGAATGTTGATGCAGGAAAAACTGAAAACAATCATTGCACTGCACTAAGTGCTAACAAATATTTCTATTGCTATACTTTTAATTTTTTTTTAATAAAACCATTTATAGATATATTCAGGAATTACATGTCTCTTGAAAGCTAAATTGCAAGAATACTTCACAGATATGCATTATTTTGTTTAATTTTAATAAACCTAACATCTACTGCTGCTTAGCTTTATTTTCTCATGCCATGCTGAATCTTTTCTTCATAGTTACTGTAATTTGAAAAACAGTTTAAGTTAACATGTCTCAGGGACAGAGTTTGATGGGTATTTATACTTTATCAAGAGAAAGTATAAGGTCATGTCTGTTGTTAGTATACAATAGTATAGAAACAAACACCTTAATTACCATCATCATGTGATCAAGAACAGCTCCTAGCTATCTATTCATAATTAGCTGGCTCTTTACTTCTGGCTGATTCTGGACTGTATCTTTAAGGTTTTTATGAATAAAACCTCTTTCATGATAGATTACAGTACACAGAAACTTTACTATTTTATATATTTTAATTTTAAAAGGAGTAACTGAGAGTCACTGCATTGATGAACAATAATGGAGTTGTCTAAAATATCAAAATAAATATTGATCACTTTGGAAAATGAATAGTGAGAACTACAGGAAAGTACAGACTGCAGACCTTAAGGCTCAACAAATGCAATTACTTATAATTCGTAAAACTGATGGAATTATCCAAAATGTATTTTAAAAAGCTATTTATCAATTATAATTATTATCATTATTTACTCTTACCTTTAGCACCTCTAAATTTTTATAACTCTCCATTTTTGCTAATTTTATTCTTAGAAAAGTCTTCTTGAGAAATAAATCCCATTAAGCAATTCCCGATAAATTCCCCATTCCTTTTCCTACAGGTTTGAGAGATTGGAAGAAAACAAAATATCTTAGGACTTATCCGTGTTTTAGAAAATTTGGTGGACTAGTTCATGGTTTTATGAAAATTTTGCTCAATTCAATTGTGTTTACATTTGGAGAATAATGCCATATAACTGTCATGTTTATGAAGGACATTAGGTTCTCTTTTTATGCACTCAAATTTAAAGTATTGATAATCTTTTTCAGGAAAGATAAGTAAAAGTGCATAATAATTTTCAGATTTTGCATCTTAATCTATTAAAAAAAAATAAAAAACATAAATTTGACCTTTCATATATTAGGTAGCATGTTTCATGAAGTTTAACATAGTTTTAATCAGCCTGGAACAACAAACAGCTTCTTTTCCTTTCTTATTCTTAGGCTATATAACAGTTATGCTGCTGCTGAATTTATGCAGTGCCCAGAACTGTTATCATCACAGCCACTAAAAAGCAAATGAAAAAAATGAGAAATAAAATTTTAAAAAGTTTAAAAAAACAGGTCAGCAAAAAATTTCTCAATATCATAAAATAAAGGCTAGTCAGAGAAACAGAAACAGAATCTGAATTCTGGAGAGAGAAAAGTGTATACTTATAAAACCTTTAAAATCATTATATTACTTAAATTTTCTGTCTAACAAGTCCAGACAGTCAAAACACATTGCAAGCTTTACAATAAAATAACATGTGAGAAGATATGCTACCTTTAAAAGCATAATCAAGAATGAATGACATATGTACGCTGTAAACAGCATTGCAGCAGATGGATGACAGTTCAACTGCACACTTACTGAAAACTACAAGTAAATTCTAGAGTGTCTCTCATATCTTTTTTTTTTTAATTGCTTCACTACAGGTTTTTGCATATGCCAAGTCTTTTCTCATTCATGCTCACTTGGTAATAATACATATTCTTTTAGCATCAGCATCAGCTGATCGTAAATATGGACAGCAGAACACAACTTGCTTACCTTCCTAAGACAAATGAAGTCCAACAGTGTTAAAAAATGTGAGGTATTATTTCAGGTTTTTACAGGATTTTGTGATCCAGAGTATCTAGTTATCTAGAAAAAACAAAACCATTAGCTATTACTAATTAAGTCCTAAACAATCAGACCCTAACAGTCTGAATCATTGAATTCTAGTCATTGATTTAATTGTTGCTCTTATATCAATAGCCATCTCTGTGCATTGTGGATAGAATTCTTTACATCTGGGTTTGTTTTTAAACTCAACTTTATTTGTTATGGAAACCTGTTATCTTTAGCTGTTGAAGAATAAGAAAATCTTCAGCACTGTTTATGATTTTGTTAAGAGCTGCAACTACTGGTCGCTTATAGATTAATTGGCTCATATGTTGTGATGCTTATATATGCCATGTAAAATGTATTCTCACTGTCCCAAACTGATAAATGGTTCAGAGTGTGGTTCATTACATTTTCAGTTCAGGCTATCTTTGGGGTTTGCATCAGTAAACTATGATGAATTCAAAGCAGAAATGAAACAAACTTGCCTAAATAACAAAATGCTGTGCTGATAAACAAGTTCATAACAAGGTTTGGACGGAAGTAAAAATTTATATGGGGCAAGTGAGTTAGTGTACAATTCTGAGAAAGAACAGGATGCTATAACAGTCCAATTTCGTTAACTTTATAAGCAAATTTGGGTTGCAGACTAAATGAGAGATTATAAACATGTGGATTAGATTCCTTTGCTAGGATATCATATAAACTTTTCTAAAACTGCAGATTTAAGTCGTTCATTTCCTTCAAGACTTGTTGACTTCTAGACTGAATGTTTTGACAATTACATCCAGCTTCCAATGAGCTGTCAAGCTAGGCCTGTCTTGTCACATCATTACTAAGGTCCCACCAGAGTCCAAACACGTATGTTTGTTGTCATTTTCCTGAGGTATAGCAGTAAACCACCAGGGCAGAAGGAATGGGAGCAGAAATGACTGGAGCAAAAACACTGACTGAGGAGGGGAGGCCAACATATATTTTGCCCGAGAAATATGTGAGACAACTACTAGCAGTCTAATGTTCACAAATCAAACAGGTGCTTGCAACCACTTGAATCGTTTTTCTTCATTCTCTTGGAAATCATTCACTAATGCAGACAGTTTTCTTGAACTGTGCAGGAGGGTGTCTACATCCTGCAGACTGTAAACTAACCATAAAGTCAAAGATTGATTAGTCAGTGTATTCAAGCAGAAAATGCGAAAACTTCACTTGGCAACAGAGCTCAGCTGTGATTGTGGAGGCCTTGGCAGGTTTGAGCAGAGGTCTTTTTCAGTTCTTCTGCCTTTGGAAGGACACTTGTCATCACATGCCAGATGGTCACAGGCATTGAGAGTCTGTGTATGACCACTCTTGCCCAAAAGCTTTTAGAGTGGGGTTATTTTTGGTATATTGAGACAAGTTGTAACTTTCAAGAGATGTTTTACAGCAATTATTTCGTCAGGCAATCACATTCCAAATGAAGCGAAACCATATTTGAAAACTAGATTAGGGTAATTTTGAATTGTCTGGCATTCCTCTTTCTCAGCTTTTTAGAGACTTCATTCTTTTATTTCTTCTTATAAAAACTGTCAGCTCCTTAGTGGCATCCGTTGCAGGGTGACTTTAGAGAGGGAGGTGACTGGTGATAAGAGAGAACTGAATTTTTTTACTGTTCCCTGTGCTAGAATTTCTGCTTAATTTCAGGAAGACCATTTTAATGCACTGGTTAGATGCCCATTAAATCAAAGAAGACAGCTGAAGCCTTCTAAAGCCAGCTTTTTCTTTAGCTACTGTATCAGTCAGCTATTCACAAGTTAAGTTAATCTGTCTCAGCAACTTAAAAATTCACTGCTTTTGTTGTTGACTGTTGGCCTCCAGGAGGCAGAAAATAGCTGCTGAGTCCTACTAACTCAACTCAGTGTTTCTGGAAGGTCAATATGGCAATATTTACTGACATGGATATCATCTATATCCATGATGCAAGTGTCTAAAGTAGATAAATCTACATTGAGAAAATGTTTTAGAGACTTTTAGGATGGGCTACATAAACAGCAGCTGCATCCAGTGGACATGAATGCTTCTTTCGGACCTTAGAAATGGTCTCAGCCATTATTAATAATATAAAAATATTCTGGGTACCAACAGGAAATACATGTTAGTACCCAGACCATTTAGCCTATTCTCTCTCACTTGAAAACTGGAAAGTGAGATCTGATTTTGTTCGAGAATGGACAGCCTGAAGACTAAAATGAAACCATATTACATCTCACTTTCTTTCCTGCTGGGAGGAATTAGCCATGAATGGCAAATTAAATGTAGATTAGTGTTTCTTAACAGACAAGTGAGTCTTTTTATTTTGCACTGTAACATAGTCCAGCCTTCTATTTGCCTCAAATAGTTAGTAATATATAAAATAGTTAGTAATATAATCAGATTAAATTTGTGTTTAATTTTATATATAATTGTTGCTCCTGATGCTGCTGATGTCTGAGAGACCAGATCACTAAGCCAGGGAGCACTGGAAGACTATCAGCCTCCTCGGAAATGAAGAGTCCACTGACTTTTCCCAGCTGTTTCAGGAAAAAGTTTTGAAAGAACAATTGTGGGAAAACCTGTGGCACAAAGGAAGGCAGCTTGTTCCTCTTTCACCTGCTTAATTGGCTTTTACCCTGAGGCAAGCGCTTTTGTATCATGTCTATAAATCTTTGTCTTTGACATAAGAATAAATACTACAACTAATCATCAGTGTAGCTCCCTCCTTCTTGAAATTCTACCCTGCTGTCAGTGATAACTCCTACAGGAAATGAGAACTCAATTACCAATGCAGTTGCTATCAATCAGGCCCCTGCAGAGCATGCTGAAGTTCAGACTCCAAAATTTCACAATGAACATAGTATTGCTCTTCTGTAATAGTAGGATAAAATATGTCTTATGGATCCAGTTGGAGCTTGACAACTAACTATTGGGTGGGTTTACGGGAAATTCCAAATTCCAAGTTAATACATCTCTATCTGGTATTAAGGATAATTAATTTCTTATAAATTTCTGAGCTTCTAGTAAAAAGAAGATGAGTCACTCATGTGTTTCTTGAGCTTTTTTTATTTTTGCAGTGGTAGCAACAGTGCATACCCTCCACTGATGTGGAGAATATATTAAGTGCTAGCAGAAAGGAATACCGCTCAGACAGGTGTAAAGTAGGGCTGGACATAAATACAGCTTAGTAATGGCTGCCTGTTGCTAGGACCAGACTGTCCTCCTGGGTTTTTACTTACTACTCTAGTGTCTGAGGGAAACCAGTTGGGAGACCATAATGTAGAACTCTGAAGAGAAGCCTTGAAATTTGACTCAATCCCTTAAACTGTTAACTGTTTTTTCACAGAATCACATCATGGATTATGAGCCTTTGGAAATCATCGCTTAGTCCAGTCATCCCGCTCAGTGGAGGGCCAGCTAGAGCAGATTGCTCAGGATCATATCCAGTTAGGATTCAAAAGTCTCCAGGAATACAGAATCACCGACCTTTCTCAGCAACCTACTGCAGAGTATAGTCACCTTCATATTTGCTTCAATATGTCAACATCTGTGTTTTACTGTAGAGCCCAGAACTGAATACAGCCCTCCATATTTGATCTCACCAATTCTGAGGAGGGGGAAATAAACTGCCCTGCTAGGTCTGGGTAGTAATGTACTCCTAATTTAATCCAGGATAGCACTGGACTCAGCTCCTTTTCTGCAAAGTTGATAACCAGACTCTAAAATGCTACTATTGGCCCATTTGTTGTCCTTTCAAGGTCTCTGAACAGCAGCACCCCATCTGGTGTTTCAGTCATCTCCATTTTGCATCACCTGTAAACCTGCAGAGGGTGCACTCTGTTCCACCATCCATGTCATTAATGAGTTCTCAAAGGATATAGATACCAGGATAAAACCTTCAGGTAAGCCATCAGTGACTGCGTTTCTGCTGGACTTTGTTCTGCAGCCCTTTAGTCCTGCCAGTTCAGCCACTTTTCAACCTACTTCACTGCTCATTTGTCTAAACCACTCTTCATCAGTTTGTCAATGAGGTAGTTATGAGGGACAGTGTTGAAAACTCTGCTAAAGTTAAGATAAACCTCTGCTGCTCTTCTCCTGTCCGCTGACAAGTTATCTCATCGTGGGATATCAGGCAGGTCAAGAATGATTTCTTTGTCAATCAATGCTGCCTACTCCTAATCACATTCCTGTCCTTCATTTGTTTGTGGCTTTCAAAAGGATTTGCTCCATCTCCTTCCCGGGGATCAGGGTTAGGCTAGCTGCTCTGTAGCTATCATTCCCTCTTCTTTCCCTTCTCACAGTCCTCAGGAACCTCTACCTTCTGACAGAACCTTTTCATGATGATCGAGAATCACCTGGAAACGACATCAGCAAGTTCTTTCAATACTCGCTAGTGCTTCCCATCATTCCCCACAGACTTGTTTATGTTCAATTCCTTTAAATGTTCACTTATCTGATGCTAATCTATCTAGCATAAGCTTTCCTTGCACAAGACTTTCCCAGATATCTGGGATTCCTGAAGGCAACTCCTACCGGTAAAGGTATACATGAGGAAGGCATCTTCCAGATCATTTGCCTAATTCAGCAGTGGATCCATTTTTTTATCTTCCTTTAACTGCCGAATTACCTACGTGAACCCTTCTTGCTGCCCTTCACATTGTTATCAAGCCTTTACTCAAGGTGGGCCTTTGTTTTCCCAGCCCCATCCCTGCACACCCAGGAAATATTTCCATATTCTTGACTCTGTTTCCACCAATTGTATCCATTTTCATGTGTCCTAATTTTGTCAGCAGCTCCATCTATCCAGGCATCCTATCTTCTTTCTTGAAGTTCTGATCACTGCAATGGACTATTCTTGAGTTTGGGGCAGATTAGCAGTGAAAAATAAATTTGTTTTTCTAAACCTATCTTCTCTGCAAAACTGCCTGCTGTGGCATTCTTCTAAGTAGGTCTCTGAATGGGCCAAATTCTGCCATCCTGAATTCTAGGATAATGATCCTACTATTTGACTGGTTCCCTCATCTCAGGTTCCTGAGCTTTAGCATGACATGGTGTACTGGATCTGCCTTATCTGCTTTGTCTTCAGAGCAGTCTTATTGGTTCTAAGTCCCTACAGGAGATCAGGGTGGTTGAAATCTGTGAGGATCAGGTCCCATGGCTATCCTATTATGACTGCAGGTTTTCCTAGTTTATTTGGAATTTTGACTGGAATTCATGTAGCTTGAAAATATTTGTTGCTTAATGAGATACCTCTTTGAAGTGTATTAGTATAAAATTAGCAATATGCATGCATGAAACTTATAATTACTTGAAGTATAGTGACCGATTGCACTGGCAAATTACATACATAACAAAAAAAACATATAAACAAGTTGATGTTTGCAGGAATGCTGTTATTACTATAGACATTAGCTTTTCCTTTGTGATGATAATGTTTTCGTAGGTACTCAAAAGAAGCTTTTCCTCCTAATATAACAAAAGGACGAGACAGAAAATGCTTCTCTTATTTTCTTTCTCCTTGTTGCTTTTTAGACACCTGATTCCATGATTGGCTGAAATCCTATCAAAATCTTATTCGGATTGCAGTAGACATCTCTACCAAAGTTAATATTTCCCTCAGAGTATAATACCAGAGAGCCTCAGGCAGTGCTGTGTAAAGCCCTGAAGCTTCTTGTTACCAGGCTGTGTATTATGCAGACTTACATTTTCACAGTTTGGTTAACAAGTCAAAGAGACATTGGTACCTTGCATCTCGTTTCGCACTCCATTAGAATAGCTTTAAGTGTTTCATTTTAGACTTCAAGCTCTTTGTATGCAATTCTATTTGCAAGTATTTGGCCCCCAGGTTTCTCCTTGAATCTGTCCTCCACTGTCTCTTTCGGCTCTTGTTGCCAGTGACATTTTCTACACCATAGCTCCCAGCTATCCCTCAACCACAAAGGTAGTTGAAGTAGCTTCCAAAAATACCAGCTCCCAGGAGCAGCCCTTCTGTGCTTAGAGTATAAAACAAGTCTCCATTCTGTGTAATAAATTAATTCATGATTCACAATTCCCAGTTGACATTAATAGCAGCAAGGAGCAAGAAGCGGGTTAATGTTAATTTCTGCAGGTAATGCGTGAAAGCAGATAGGCAAAGCTTGAAAGGTCAACATCTGCTGTCATGTAGGAAAGTTGCAATATTTGATTGGCTAGTAAATGTCAACACCATGTTCAAAAATCTACATGCTATCCTTTCCAATTTAATCTTAGCTTGCAACCCAACTAGAAATCATGCAGCATGTTTCAAAAACCCTTGAGTTAGAAAACAGGGTTGTATGATTGCCTTCCCATGGCAATAAGGCACTTGTAAATTACAAACTTGTCATTTAATCAGCATAGTAGGTAGTACAACGCCTGTGACTTTTTATATCAATTTTCAGGGAATGCTGAAGAATCCATAATGATTATATACCATAAAGAACTGCAGTTCCAACTGTTGCCATGGTATTATGCACTCCTCTCTTTTAAAAGCAGTGACTAGAATGTAAAACAGATGATGAATCTAATTGATTGTCCCCTGTAACTCACAGAGATGCTTTATTTTGGTCTCTGCTTTGTTCTGTTTTGTCTCACAATATATCAGACACAGAGCTGCATTGTTTAGTACATCGATGGCATTAATTTAGAGGACAGCAGATGTACTTTCTAAAGCAGAAATATGATGACCAGCCCTAAGCAAATGAGAATGAAAATGTTATCTTCTTTGTCTAGATGGCAAATAGCAGCGGCTGATGGAAAACATGTCCTCAGCTTATGTTTATGTAAAACCTTCTGTAAAGAATAAGACAATATTGAACCAGAGGAAGCTAGAAATAGAGGGAAGGAGAGAGTGCATGTGTGCACATACAGATAGCAGGGGTAATTATGTACAGTTTCAGCAGTAAAATGTGGCTGCAAGCTCATTACTCTAAATGTAGCTTAAAATACTGTGCTAGGTGTCATACGGTATTAGTTGTAACGTTGTACAATAAGGATGATTTGGGGTGCAGGAAGTTTTCATGTTCTCTGAAGAAATGCGGTGTCTAGTTATACCTGTCTTTTCTGGACCTGGCTCTGTATCACCTAACCCTGACATGTTTTTACAGCTCTATGGCTTGCTCCAAATGTACCATGACTTAACTTGCTCAATCCATTTGACACAGTGGAAAGACGGAGAGCTAAAGACAAGCTACATTTTTTTCTTAGCAAATCAGAGACAAATTGTGATGTGAGCCAATGGCAGCGGGAGTAGAAAAGAGAGAGGAGTGGCAAATCTCATGTGTTTGGTGGTACCATCTCCACGGTAGTTATGCCTCCATGGAGGAAACTACATGCTTTCAAACTTGCCAGCAAGTGACAATAAGCCAGGGAATGGAGTGTACTGATGTTAGAAAGTCACAAACCAGCTCCCAGAAGCTTCTGAGAGCTCTTGATAATTATGTCCAAATTGCCTCAAAAAGAGACTGCTGAAGTACCTGATGTGACACTGCAAAGCTCCTTTCATTTTTTGGTATCACTTTTATAAGAGACCACCAGTAGAGAGCTGTGCAAGAATCAAACCAGATAAGCCCAAGATGCTGTTACTTTTGTGTATTGACAGCATATAGTACATGCTTATGTAAAGGAACTATGTCTTGGATTTCTATATGTATTCACAGTGACCTACAGCCTATGTATCTTCCCAAGCAGAGATGCAACTGAGAATGAAATCATGCAGCAGTTCAAAGATCTGTATTTAAAAAAAAAAAAAAAGATATTCTCAAACCTCAAGATTAAAATTTCATATGTTTGATTTTAAAGGAAACCTGCTACCTATTTGCATTTTCCTTATAAAAAGCATATGAAAATAAAAACAGGAAAATCATAGAAATACCATTTTTACATTCCAGAAAGCAGGAGAAGGAAAAATTTCCCCCTTTTTATTCATTCCTTCATTGCACACTGTTACTAGGCATGATGTATGATGGTTTTTAAAATTATACGAAAAGTCAAACAAGTTTTCAAGACTTTTAAAATTCTAGTACTAATCAGGTGATTTTCAAAGTTTCCTATCCTTTTAAAATAAACACTAATAGAATGACAATCATTCCAATATTAATACAAGATTATTGTGAGAGTAAATCAGGAAGACAAAGTGAGAATTATGTATACATTTTTGTGGTCACATTCATGAGGAAAACAAACATTCTTCCACACACCCCTGACTCCTCTTTCTGAGGTCATCCTGAAGCAAAATGTTCCCCACCAATAATAACATTTTGCATCTTGTCATCAATATGTCATTGTGCCTGAAAGAACTATTCCAGTCCTGTAAAGTGTTTCTTCACAGACAGTGTTCATCTGTGGCAATGCCAGTGAAGTTCTTGAAAGGGTTACAAAAGTTATGCTGCAACACATCATTTCTCTGATACATTGGTTAATGCGGAAACAGAATTTCCTTATGTCCTTTAGATCTATCTATTTATTTTACTTTTCCTTTATCGAAATGGCACTGCATTTCCTATGGCCTTGGTGAAAAGCACCAAAAGGAGGAGGACTGAGTCTTTGGCACAAGCTTCTTTCTTATGCTGCCACTTATTTTGCCTCACATTGATCAAATAATACTTGCCAAGTAAGTCATGCATGGTTGCACTAATAGCTCCTCTCATCACTTGTCTTCTTTATCTCAACCACAATCACTGAAGCAAAGAATCTTAATCTACCTTTTAAATATAATTAGAGGACTAATTTGTATACAGATCTACTCATTATTGATTTTCTTTAGAGCTCCCTCTCCCCCAAAGTTTTGTGTGATAGAAATGGTGCATCTGCCCACACCTACATTTAGAGAGTTAACAATTCTTTTGAACATCTGTTGTACTGCTACTGAACAGTTGTGGTTTCTTTAAGAAGGCACAAGGGACTCGACCTGCACCACCTCAATCTTTACTATTTTGGGGGGAAAAATACCTCAGGGAGCTATTTTTTTATATGGTGCCATATTGACAGAAACTTATGCTCGCTGTTTTACCACTTCTTTCCCATTATGTTATCGATTAGTCTGTGCTTTTATTCATTACTGGAACGCTACATTACATTTTTGTTCCATCACTTCCCAATCAGATATGCTGAAAATTAAAATGCCACAAGTACAAACCCCCTTAGTCAAAAAAGGTATGTGTCTGAACAACTAGGATGAGAACTGTACATGAGAAAACTTATCTGGCTGGGAGGCACTACTGGAAATTTTTATGATAATGTGTCAGAGAAACAAAAAATAATAACCATATTTTTCTGTGGGTAGCATCATGTATTCACAAGCAACAGGGTTTGCTGAAACCCCAATAAAACAAAAGAGTTTAAACTGGAATCAATCAGACCAGAAGCTACTTTTATCTAAGAGAGATGAGGTCTGCTACTCCCAATTTTAAAGTGTGATGAAGCAAAACACTGCAGAACTTCTTTTCTCAGTTCTCAAACAAATTCTCTGTAACATATATTCTGAAAAATGGTTTATGGCTCGATAGATTTTGCATTTTTTTTCTTGCTGGTTACACTATGTAAATAAAGAGTACAGTGATTTCTGTAGAAGAAACAGTATGGGCATCATTGCTGATTTGTAGGAAAGATTTCTACAGCTAATAATTGACTGTTAGTTTTCACCACAAAATACTCTGAAACTCCTGTTCAATGTTGGCAAAAATGGAAAGAATTCCAAGGTGGGACAATAACCCTTTCTGCATGTTATTGCTAGCCCAGCTACACTCTGATTTGAAGAAAACATTTAAATAAAAAACTAGCCAACTGGAAATTCATCTATCAGATACAAATGTTTAACACTTGGAAACCTCTATTCTTATGTTTGCAGAGGGGAAGGAGACAGCCTCAGTAGACTTGATAAATGATGATGGGCAGACATCAGTTCTTGTCTTTCACAGCTTTTCTGCAACATTAATTCTCTCAACACCAAAATCACTTTTTTTCCACCTGACAGGAATGGCAAGGAATCAAGTGATTTGCTTAGATGATTTAGGGCTTTCTTGAGGAATATACCCAAAAAGTATGCCAAGAAAACTCCAGCTTCAGATCTTTCTCATTTGACAAGGTTCCACAGGGATCAGTTCTCTCTCCTACCTGATGTTTCTCTGAAAGTTTTAAAAGAACTATTGAGGTAAAATACTGAAAGACATAAATTCTGCTAAAATGTTCGTAAAACAGAAAAATCTCCCTATACTTTTCATCGTGCATGACTGTATGACTACTACTGTATGACTTAATGGCCAAATAAGATAAGTTATACTTGATTAAATCTTATCTATTGAAAGACAAAATTAGTATAGATTTAAAAGTTCATATTATTGAATTTTCCGCCTAATTTACTGCTAGTGGTCATTAAAGAAGGTGTACCCCATTACAGTAGAGTATTTCTTGACTCAAAATTGCTCTTTCTACTTTAGTGGAGTGTTGTAGGTTCTGGTAAATTAAAACTAGTCTTCCAACATCTGTTCCTTCAGCTAGAAAGTACCAAGATTCATACCAAATCTTCTCTATCCCAGCATGAGATGCAGTGGACATTGATATGAGACCAGACAGATTATTCTGAGGGAGGATGCAACAGAGCCTCTGGGTGCATCAGATTCACATTTCAGACTGCTAAATTTGAATTCCACAGATGACTTTAACAAGGAGCAAAGGGGAAAAATTTTAATGGCTTGGAAAAAAACCTCAAATTAAGCAAATATTAAAGGTTCTTTTAAATTGCACAGCAAATGTGTTATTTTGTTAATTTTCTTGAGTATTCTTGGGTAAAATGTGTAGCTTTTACTCATATTTTATTCTGTTGCCAATTCTTGCAATAGGTGTATAAGACTGCTGAAATAAGTGTATAACTGAGGTAAATTGGTAAAAGTTAGCTATAACTAAAGCTTCATGTAACTTTAACTCCTCTTTCCTGACCTCATTTAGATTACCTTCTGAGAGGATTTACTATATTACCACTATACGTAAATATGTGCATTCATTCAAAACTAAAAATATGCAATGAAATATCATGGGAAAAATCATTAGAGCAGTAGAGCAAAAATATCAAGCCATTTACAGCTATCTGTCTTCCATTCCCAAGCACTTGACCTTTTAGCTTTGTCTGCTAAATTATAGATATTTCCACTACCTAGGCATTAATATTTTTAATTCAGACTTTTGCTGTACCTGACTAGTGTAGATGAACTTCAAATATCTCATTCCTGTCTTTAATCCATATTTGTTGGAAGCATAAGAATATCACATTTTAGCTATACATATGTAATTGTCTGTTCATCTTTTTGATGTGTCTATTAAGCATCGGGAGTTGAGTAACATTGCAATACTTCACTTCTGTTCCATTTGTGAGAGTAATTCCTGTTGCGATATCTCTCTGCCATAATGCTTGTGAAGATTCCTGCACGTGGAGGCAAAGAATTTTCAAGTGGAAGTGGATGATAGACTTTAGACCATTCCCGAAAAGAATTAACAGTACAGCCATTTTCTTTTGTAAATTAATTTGAAAGAAAACTGATCAGAGAGACAAATAATGGCTTAGAAGCTTCTGTTTGCCATTCTACCAGCACGTTTCAACTCTCAGAAAACTGTTGCAGTCCATGTTTAACAGCAATCTTAGAGGCCAAGTCATCCTCTGTTCCAGAAGGAGTTACATGAAATCCTGCAGGAATATAGTAATCTCTTCAAGGGAAGGAGAGAATATAGCTAGAAATTGATTAATTCTGCCAGTATCTTCCCTACAGAATTTTAAATTAGAATCTGTCTGAAACACTGTGTATATTGAAATTCTTTCTGTACCTGGTGGTTTTTACCATGTGTCTGTGTGAAACCTCAATATGCCTCGAGCCATTTTATTCATATAAATAACTCATATTTGTATGGCACTTTTCAGCTGTGAAAGCAGAATTGCAATCTCTGGTGAATGAATGAGTTATGAAACTGCTAGTCCAGAATTATAAATGAAAGCATGTCCCTGTAAAAATAATAAGTACATAAAAAATCCTTAATTAATCATGATGAATCGCCATGGATATCACCCATGGTGCGATAAAGGATTTTGAGTCAAAGTGGTTTTTTTCTATTTCCAAAAGCAACTCATTCTTTTTCCAGTTTGTTAAGAAAACGTTGACTAATATTTTTATTAGAAAACTAGCCAAGTTCCTATTTTGTAATGTTCTCTGTAGATGTTGTTTAACTTAGTGACAGAAAAGCCATCTTAGAAAGTCTCAACATACAAGGAGCTCTTTTTAGTTTCTTAACTAAATTAAAATCACATTCTAGTTTGTCTTTTTCTGTTATGCACTATGTATTTACAGAAAACAGCACAATTGAAGAGTCTCATCTGTCCAATAAGTTATTTTGCAGTGGGGAAATTTTGTATACAGATGTGTTTTAAGTTGAAAGAAAAAAAAAAAAAGAGAAAACTTATCTCTCCTTTCCACTAACTTACTGGGTTTTTACTAATCATTCTCACTATATAGAAAGGGATTTTGTTTGGCTTTCCTTTTATAAATCCTAGAGCCAAAAGAGTATTAAAATTTCAAATAAAGTATGCTTTCTTTTCAATTGTGTTACAGTACTTACAACCAAGAGATTTTCCCATGGCAAGTTTAAAAGTGAAACTGACTTTAACTAAAATGGGACTGACATTCAATTTTCATTGACTGAGAAAAGAGAAGACCTGCATGAGAAGGGGGGAGGAAATTGCATTTTCAGGTTCTGTTAGATTGAATAGGTGAAATACCTATTAGAGACAAAACAAGAAAGAAATTTTCTTGTTTACAATCCAAAATTGATTTAGCAGTGTCTGTTGAAGAAACAGTTAAATTTGATGATGTTCTTGAAAGTAGGTATTGGGACCAAATGGTAGGTCTGTTTCTAGGTATGTGTAGTAAAATAGAATGAATCTCAGAGAGCTACCAATAAAGTAATAAAAATTATTTTTGTTAATATTTATTAAGTACTCCTAGAGTTCAGTGATGAACTACAGAAATAAAAGTTCTTAAAAACACGCAACATTGTATGCACCAGATTTCAGAATAATTTTCTCCTAATGTAGACTGGGATCTAATTATATGGCATTCAGTATCATCTGTGAAGCTGTCCTGAATTCAACCCACTTTTTAAAGCTAGGGTTGAGCAAGCCTCCTCTCTCTACCCTGTATTTTGTAGAGAATAGGGATACAAGCATTTTACATGATCAGTTTTATTTAATCAAGCTGGTGGGGTTTTTTCAGAGGAAAGACCTACAAAAATTGGAAACACCTTTTACTTGGAGTTTCTTTCTTTTTCCAATAGTTAGAATTGCACAAATACTTTTTCTCAACAGAATACTTCACTAGCAGATAAAAGAATTTAAGGATTCTATTTTCGGTGGAACAGAAAAGATTATACAAATCTGTTTAGATAATCCAACATTATCAGTGAGAGGATATAACCACTTCTATTATCCTCTCACATTGTTGCTGTGTGGAATTCAGTTGAAAGATATTAGAAACTGGCAAAACAAAACAGAATGGAAAAAGAAAAAAAGGCCTTTACACAAAAATGTTGTTAAATTGAAATACCAGAAAAACAAATGAAGAAACAGTAACAGAAAAATAGAAAAGGCAAAATCTTGCCCATTATTAAAGCACCAGAGGCTATCAGTGATTACATGAAATCCAGCCTCTACAAAATAGAAAACAAGGCGCTGTAATCATCTGCTCCATACACTTGGAAAGGCAGATTGGTGGAAAGGCCCTGAGCTCTGCCTAACATCCTGCTCTGGAGCAGGAGGAGGAACGCAGCTGTCATGGGAGTAGCATCCTTGCTTTCCTGTTCTCCTGTTGATTCCAACACCAATAAATAGTAGTCTTTGTAATGCTTTTGTAAGTTGAGGGTCAAACACATTATCATAACACATTATCATGCAAGAAGCAGGTCCTTCTTCCCCATTGGATAAGAAGTTTCATTCTTTTTCATTGAGTTTTTTTCCCATGAGAATAACCATACGGAAATATTATATCTGTACTCATTGTCAGTACAAATGTGGTAGCTACATATCAGCACAATAACTTTTACTTTTTGTAGTACTTTTTAAAAAGATAATATGCTAAGAACATTCTAGTCTTCAACGTAATTTCCCAACATAGAAAAATATTTTTTTTTATGTTTTCTTTCTTTTTTTTTTTACCCTAAGAAAATGTTGAAAATAATTATGTCAAATTTTAGATTTGTCTCATATTCTTCTGGCTTTTTTCAAGGCAACAACTCAACAACTTGGTCTAAATGTAACTGTTTGACTATGCATGCTTTTAAGAGGCTTGTTTTATTGCAGAAAGATTTTCACAAAATAGAGGGTTTATTTTTTTTATTATTATTTTTATAAATAGAATAAAGAAACATAAGATTTGTATTATATATTTGCACTACTACTGTAGAACAAGACAAAATGGGCATAAATATGCACAAAATATTTCAAGGTATATAGCCTTTTATATACTTTGGATCACCAAGAACAAGTCCTACACCCTATTTCCCAAATTAACATTAAAAGAACTGATCATATTGGGTGTAAAATGCTTTTCCATTTGATAGATTCAGAAAAGAGTGTCTTGAGGAAAATTGTGCTGTGTTCTGAAGAGACCTTTGAAAGCACATTCCAGCTGCTGAGCTGCTGCCTTAGATTTACCTTCTTTTGTGTTTCATGGAAGTGATGGGTCTGAATTTCTGCCTCTGCTAAGTAGCCATAATTTCATCTGATGTAGATGCGTACTGACTCTACTCTCAGTCTCTTGAAATCAGAGTACTTAGCAAGTTATTTATCATCCATTTAAGGAACTTCAAAAACTTTTGAAGCACAACTGTGCAGAATATTTCCTGTCCACAGCAAAGTAAATACTTTTGAAGACATACTGACTAATAATTAATCTGATAGACCACCGAGTTAGAGGAAATTCTGGACAATAATTTGTGAGTACTGTAATGATCCTGCAAAAGGAAGCACAACCTCATACTTAAAACTGTACAAGAAAACTAAAACAATTTTAAAGGCATTCTTTCCTGTAATAAGTAAAATTTATTGCATTGATTCAGATTGTTATTAACAATATTTTCAGTATTGCACTTAATTTGAAAAGTTTGGATGACAAAAGCTTGTCACGAAAAACCTGGCAAAAGTTTGCATGCTGAAATCAAATTGTCCTAGGCAATAATACACCTTCAATTATATTAAAACTTGAAATGGGCAAAAAGTCCCCTGCTGTTTAAGAAAATGTTAACTAGTACAGTAAAGATGCTTCCAATGCCTATCTTTCTCAAAATAATGAAGGGCACCAGAATGTGAACCTTCCCACTTGACTAGGGGACTAAACTAGGGCTATTTAAACTGGAAACAATTAGGAAAGCACCAGCTTTCTCACATACTCTGGAATATATCCAACAGTTTTGTATTGATGCAGAAAACACAGCAAAGAGTTAATAGAAAAAAAGTACCCATTAATAACAACAATTTGATTGGACTTTTAAGATATCTTTGAAAAAATACTTCACAGGAGATTATTAAGGAAACAGGAGCCACAGAATAAATTATAAAATTCTGTTTAGTATTAGAGAATGGCTCAGAGATAGGAAAACAAAGAATGGATATAAGTGTTCATTTTCAACATGGAAGAAGGTTAATAAAGAGATGGCCCTGTATTCTTTCTAACAGTAGTGGTACTTGACACATTTATTACACACTTATTAATGTCCTGAAGAAAAGGATAAATAGAAAGATAGACTGAAATCTCATTCTGAAAATTATATAGGTCAAGAATTTACAAATCAACAAAGTATCTCCTGCATAAACAAGACAGAGAATTAGCTGTCATAACAACAAAGGAAATTCCTAAAGCATAAGCAATGTTGGATTTGGCTACTTTACATTAGTTTAGCCATACTGACTTTACATTAGTTTATCCATACTGACACCTCCTAAATCAAAATCAATCACTAAGAAAAAGAATAGCTTCATGATGACCAATTTATTTAAGGAACATTTAATGTGCAACGTACTTCATTCTTCAATGTACCTAGGGGAAAAAATGCAAGGCAAATAAAACTTTAGTTTCTATTGAAGAACAATAGACAATTGAAAATGTGTTACTACATTTTTGTGGATTGCTGGTCTGCCGTTAGAAAGGCTCTGAAGATGAGACAAAAGAACATGAAGATATGGGGGAAGATTTAACTCTTAGAACCATACTTTTGTCATGTAAATGATACAGAAAATTATTGCAAATAATGGACAAGTTGAACGACTCATGATAATTCATACTACTAGGACAAATTTCCCCCAACAAAGCAAAAAAGACAACAAATTTAAAAGTCATACCAAGAAATTATTTGTTTATTTATTCACACACTGACATATATACATCTAAATAGCCTATTGTTATATTGCACTGGTTATTGTGATTAGGCCATAAAAATAATTATAAACTTTTTCAGTTACAATAGAAAGATTTTCACAAAGCACTAAAAAAATCTTTTTAAAAGGACAATGAACTCGTGGAACATGTTGCTGTGGAGACTGTGGAATCTCCATCACTGGGCTTTGTACAAGCATCTGTCAAAAATATCCCACTGTTCTTCTCTGCAGGTGTAAGAAAATTAAATGACATTCAGAGTTTTCCTCAAGCTGTATCATACAATTAATTTTGTCTGCTCTTTTGGCACTGTAAACCAAACAAGACAAAAAACCAAAAATCTCTTTGAGTCAACCACCATAGATCCTTTTAGTGTAGTAGAGTCTAGGCACACTGGGAGCACTCTTAAAATAATCAGATAATAGTTTTTTTAAAACTCAAGAAAAAAAGATTAAAGTCCTGGGGGGTAGGTGATTAACTGTATTTGACTAGAAAATTTGAGAAATAGAAGAAGACGTTTCATGAGAGAAGTCCCTTAGTATATTTATTGATGAATTATTGCAAGAGTATTTAATGAAATTTTTTTCACTATCTCAGTAAGCTTCATCTTACTATAGCCACTAAGAAGACAGATATTGATTTCAGAATGAGTAAAAACTCCAGTGAAATTCAATGAGAATTTTTTTGGCAAATGGAATAAAATAAATCTCCCTGCAATGTAGAGGTATTTTTATCTTTTATCATTGGACAAAATTTGTCTATTAATACAGAAAATCTTTAAACAAACACTCCACAAATACAGTCAACAGTGTCCCATTTTAAACATATTTCTATGTGAAATTTCACATTTACTCTTTACAAATACTGAAGAAAGTACATATTTTAATTAAGGTCAAATGTAACCATTTCCATCCGTGAACACACTATAGTAGATATTTTTGGATCTAAAATCTCAAGTGATTTTCAAAAACTGCTATGATTCAGCTTGAATTTCTATTTGCATGTTTGCCTGAAGGGTTTCTGGGTATTCTTAACGTATATAATTTATAGGTTTTGTTTTCTGGATTTTTTTCAGTTACTCATGAGAATTCAGTTATTTCAAATACTTAAGCTCAATGTCATCTGTGTTAACACTAAAGTCCAAGTGAAGGTGACTAGTTTGAATATTGCATCTCAGAAGGGCTGGCTGAAAGTCCAAAACTGCAATACCAAATCAAATATTGAAATACAAATATTTTTTTCCAGTTTTTCTCTTAGATATGTTGAAAATGGATGTAGTAAATAGCTGAATATCTTTTTTAAGAACTCTATAGAAAGTGAAAAGAACCGGTTGGCAAACAGTTTAAAAAATAAACAAAAAATACTTCTGTTTTTTTTCATGGAATGGCCTATTACAGAAATGTTTGGTAATGTAAAGAATTAAATTTGGCTTGGTTGTAGTTTGTTTGTTTTATAGTGAAACAGCATTTTCTCAATTGGTGTTTATTTTCTTTTTTCTCCTGCATAAACCACAGGAAAATTAGGTAGAAATGCTAAATATTTTAATGTAAGGACCCTAAAGTAGAGAAAGATGAGTCCATACTTGACCAACAGAACAAATGACTTAATTTTCAGAAGGAAAAAATTGTGCTGTTTTCTGACTAACATTATGCAATAGATGTGGAGGGAAAAAAACCCCAATGCTTTATCATATAGACAATTCAGTTCTTCTGGATCAAATTCTTCTCTAGAGAACTACCACTGAAGTCAGTGGACTTATGCCAAGGTTGAATTCGACCCAATATTATTTTCAAACTGAGATTAGAGAGCAAGTGAACCAGCAAAAGACAATTAAGTCAGTGATGCACTTACTATCTTGAGGACGCAAGCAATCTGAAAGCCAGCATAATGCAGTTCTTATTCACCAGGCATGCAAATAAATCAACTTTAATGTCAATAAAGTCAGTAATGACAGATTTTATCACTAAGTTATAACTAAGCAATAATGATTGGGAAAAAGGCAAGTCGCTCACAGCAACTGAAGTGATTTTTTATTTTGTCCTAGGTGAAGCCAAGGGTAACTGAAAAGACTGGCCTTTACTCCCTCTATTATTAACTGCAAATCATTCTTGTCATATTAGAAGGCAGATCATTTTTTTCTTCCCAAGTATTACTCACTGTTGTGGTGTGCCTCACACTGTGACCTCCTTCAGAGGTGCTGCAGTCCATTTCCAATTAGTCTCTGCATATTAGTCAGGTGCAGTTTAATTTTAAGGGGGTCAGGACAAAAATGTATTTTTATTTATTCTGTAAATATGACAAAAATATATTTTTATTTATTCTGTAAATATAGTTAGTGATATAATTCATCAGCAGATATCAGAGAACAAATGAGTATGATTTAACACTTTATAAGAAATAGCCCTATGCTGAATACTGTAAGACAAATAACACATTCCTTTTGTAGAGGCTGCATTTCGTGAGGAATAAAATAAATGTTAGAGATAACAAGAGCCTTATTTCAAAAGTTTCTAAACTATTTGACTGAAGGGCATAATAAAAATGCCAGATATTGTTTTTCTTGATGTGTAGAAGAGGGAACTCAGTATGTAAATATTTTCAAAACAATATTATATAAAGGAGGTAGATGAGTAATTGAGAAACTCACGCAGACATTTTAAAAGCAAACAAACTTTTTCAACTCTTTACAATGAGGTGGTTGTATGAGTTGGTACAATCATTTTCCTGTCTCTGCATCTTAACCAAAATGTTGAACGTTTTTGTTATGCATGTAGTTGTTCTACCCATGGGACATGTTTAACAATGGTCAATTACTATGATTCAGTAGTTTTGGCTGACATTCAACAAATGTCTGAGCAGCTAATAACGCATTTAGTTCTGTTAGTCCACCCATCTGTCCATCACATCTGCCTGTCCTCATAAAGGCTGTCATTAAGCTGCACAGCATTTCTCTAACATCCTCTCACTATTCACTTGCTTTCCGAATGCCTGGAAGGTAAATAATGTGCTCACAATTAAATCTTCTCATAAGCTAAAGATAAATATACACTTCCTTATAAAAAGCAACAAAAAAAGCATTTCTTTTATTATTTTATTAGTGACACATTAATCCATCAAATTCATATGGTTATTAGTCAACACTCAATTAAAATAGTTTGAAAACATGAGAAGACAACTTTCTCTTGTCCATAAAAATTTTACAACTAGTCACCAGTAACATAACATCCAAAAATACTGTTTCAAGAAAAATAACAATTATTAAACTTGGCATTTGGTATCTCTTTTGGACTTCACATTGTGGATGTCTGTTACCATCCTGTGGTGGTTACTGATGCTTCTACAAACTATTTTAGCACCTGTGTAGCTTTCTCCACATGAGAGATTTACAGGATATGGCTCATAAAAACAAAGATGCTGTGGTGTTGGTGTGTATCCTTGTTCATGCTACATTTGACATTGTGATTGTTATTCCTACAGGTTCAAATTCATCAAACTCATAGCAGTAGAAAAATTCTGATTATTAATCACAATTGAACTGATTTATAATTACTGTGTTAGTTTTTAAGGAGGTTGAAAGACAATAATATCATGAGATTACTTTATGCTAAGGAATTTTCTTCTCATTCTTTCTGTTTTCCTTTGTGTTTATGACTGGTCAGTCTGGTCAATATTTCATTCAAGTTCAGAGATGTTCTCCATTCATCTTGATCATTGAAACCTCTTGGTTTGGATTTAGCTTAGAGTAAAATAACACTGTTATCACTAAGCATAAAATTTGTAGATTTGATCAAAATAGAGAAAACACAGATCTGTCAGCATTTGATGAGAAGAGTGTCAAAAGAACTGAGGAGATGAAGCAAATATAACCTATACCTGAGTAGACCTTGTTATATTCACTTCTAGAGTGTGCAAAAGCTTAGTTAAGGTACTTGACCTAATTATACAGATCCCCTCAGTTTGCAAAGCTGGATAGGGGGGGAAAAAAACCCAACCCATAAAAGAAGGTGCATATATATATGAGGCTAAGCAACATTACTCACCACCCCAGGTGCAGTTAGAATGAGGAACACCATGGGGAGAGTGGCAGGACCCCACAAAGGCAGGTCAGCAATTCTAAGGTAGAAGCCATCACTTACTATTACTAATACTTCTTTAGTAACTACTCACTCTGTTCCCCTCTCTCTGCCCTTCATTTATTTATTTCCCTTCATCTGAAATGTAGGCTGCTTTTAGCAGTTTTGTTGAAGGAGTTGAGAAAACCTTGACTGCTTCTTTATTTCCAAACTAATTCCCAGTATCTGCAACAAAGTCGAGCTATGACAACAACAAATTTTTTATTGGGATGTTCTCATGACAGCATGAACCAGCTCTTACACTGCATCATTTTCAAACACAGACTTGACATCTTGAAAAAGTCTTCAAGGAAGCCAGACTTTATTGTTTGCACCATCCCAAGGGTAATTTGTCTTTTTCCCCTCATTCACAGAAGAAACCTGTTAAAGGAGAAAGAGGAGCAGCTTCAGAAAAGACATGAGCTGTAGAGCTGACATCATGAGTTCTGCATTGTAACAGCAGCAGCACTGGGGAAAGCCCAGACTTTGAACCCTTCTAATATATTTTGGATATTGAATGTCAGATTGAGTTGACTGGCATTGAAAATGAAAGCTGGTATGTCCCCTACTCCTTTTTTATCATTTCTGCAATGGGTACATCGAGAAGAGGCAAGCAGGTAACTGAGGAGCTAATCCCATTGGTCATGTTGGTCACCACAGAGAAGACAGATCAGTGGCTGCACGTGTGTTACAATTTGCATTGGTCTTCCAAATATATCAGGTATTATGAAACCAGTAATAACCTCTCAGAAGTTAAAAAATGGTAATGCACATTTATTGAGTTTGAAAAATAAATATTTTCTAATTACTTGGAAAGTTTTCTGTCACTTTCAGACAGCAGATAAAAAGAACAAAAAAAAGGTGCCATGCAGATATTTTTATCTAAAGTTAAAAATAAAAGTTAAACCAAACCAGCAAAAACCAGCTCTTTTAATATGCCTTTTCTTTCAGATATTTTTCTCTTCAATTCAGTTAAACTTTTTTGAATAATCTTGTAAGATTCTGAGTGTTTTCATCTTAAGAAGGTAAGGTTTAATGTCTGCAGGAGCAGGGCACAAGAAATAACCTTTTCATTATTATTTGAACATTGTAACTTCTGAATACAATCTAATTAGAGTGCTATTTTTATTGTTGCTTCTATGCAAAGGAAGAAGTAACTATAAATGTAAATACATAAAAAGATACATAAAACTATGTGTATATATATAAAATTTGTACATAAATAAAACAAAAAATTAAAATTATATAACAATGAACATATAAAATCACATATCCTTACATTTTTTAAAAAGCCATTAAAAATATGTATATAAAAACACCATCCACAAAGAATATTTGAGAACCAGAGAAATGTCTGGATGCCTTGGCCTTCCTTTCAGCTGAAAAGCAGTTACTTAATTTAAAATGCTACATTTCTTTTTCATATCAATGGATTGCTTTGCTGAGCCTTTTATAGGACACATGACACAGAGGTGATTTTTCCCAACTCGGTCTCAGAGAGATGTCTGGATCCACTGGAGTCAAAGTGCAAAGCACAAATACAAAAACATACTTTTGCATCAGCTACTTTCTCTTCCCTTTTCGTCCTTCTTTATTCAGATGGAGCTGCTTGTTCAGTCTTCCAAGTTCCGTCATGCTGTTTGATTTTCTTTTTGAAGGAGAGAAAGACTCTGGCACCAGAATCACTGGCATTTTTTGTGTTGATGTAAATGAGGGTAGAAGTCAGCTTAAACATCCAGTCAGGACATTTCCCTGAATAGAAGCAACTTGGGGTGACACAGAACTGCCAAAATGTAACAATTCCCTGCGCTTCATCTCTGACATGAAGAGTAGGCACAGTGACGAGAACATGATCAAAGCATTCGGCCCTCATTTATCACCCATGGAAACCTATGTTTAAAGCAAAAGGATTCTGAGCCACAATATTTATTTTCAAGAGTCAAACTGAGTGTAAGGCAGCCATATCTTTGGTGGCCTTGCTTATTTGATAAGATTTTACTTCTTTCTTAGTTAATGTAAGGATTAATCTACAATGGCTACTGGTTAGAACCTCTTGACTATGAAGTAGATGCAATGTCACATGCAATGTCTCATCCTCATGATTCTAAAATTCTGGCCATTTAAAAAAGTTTTTCAAATTTTACAAGGGTTTCAAAAAGGCATTTAATTTCATCAGTCGTGGTCATGTCAGCTCTGCTTCCTTGTCATCACCTAACTATAAACAGAAAAGGTCATATACCTCATATAGAGTGGGACCTGGGTGGCTGTTTTATTCTGAGTTATAAATTTAATATTACAACCTTTCAAAAAGATAAATATGTATCAAAGCACATTTAAAATACTGAAAAAATTCCATTTTATATATATTTTTCTTTAAATGTGTCACTCCACATATACTTGAAAAGAAACTCAAATATATTACATAATTTCACCAGTCTTAAAATTGCCTTTGCAATCTTCATCAGCATCTACAGTTTCCAAGTATAAATGCAAGATCTCCCAAACATTCTCACTAAGAAAAATTACTTCCTTGGAGGGATTATGTTTACATTTCCATTCCACCTGAAAAGCAGTCAGAAATAATGCTGATGGCTGGCACTTAAAGGAAAAAAAATGTAGAGATTCTGTTATGAATTAAATTTTGAGTTCTATTTTGGGAAAAGGTCCAATTTCAGGAAGGAAGGAAGGAAGGAAGGAAGGAAGGAAGGAAGGAAGACCCACCAGAGTAAAACCCTCACCTTTTTTTCAATGAAATTGCAGTCCATTTTCCTATCCCATGCTATCTAGATCACACGGTTGCGCACCTCATGGTAAGGTTTTGCATAAGATTAACCAGAGCATCCAGATTTTGAACCCATTTGCAGACTTCTAACCAGGTCTGTTGTAGATGTTCATCAGTGGACTATTATTGCCCTCTTGTCTTGTTCCGAAATGTGCTCCATGACTGTGACAGCATGAACAATGAAAACAAATAGCTACTGGATTTAATCCAGTGTCTTCTGAATATAACTCAAAAACTTGCTGTCAAAAAACTTGAGACTCTTAAATTTGTTCAAAACTTGGTTTTGAAGTATTGGAGATGTTCTTATGCAAATAATATACTAAAAACTATGTAACAAGTTGTCTTACTATTGGAAAAAACTGGATATCTTAAGGCAAAACAATATTTTCTGATCTTTTTCATCTATTCATCATATATTGTCATCTTTAGCTTGCAGCAGTTGCTCACTCTTGAAGAACATATTGAATAGACAAATATTTCTGGTTGGCTTTGTTTTTCCCCTTATTTGAGACAATCATTCAAGAAGCTTCATTTGTATTTGAGTTACCTAACAATAATATCGGAGAGTGCCTTCACAGCTACAAATGTAGAACATTCACCTAGTCATTAGATGATTCTCTGATTTCAGCCTAGAATTTTTTGCAGTAGCTGGAAGGGGCATGGTTGAATGAGCAGGACCAGGGTCCAGATGTTACCAGATGTACCACCTTATACCACTGCAGGTGTGGGAGGGAAGGGGCTCTGGCTTTCTCAGCGAAAGGTGCTCCTTCTGGGTGGAAGAGTCTGGGATTTTATTTTTGCTTTATATCACTTGTTATCAATATTGTTGCTGTTATTCTTCTTTTTCTTATGTCATTGCTATTTCAAGTGTCTTTCTTATCTCAACCCATGATCCGTGCTTTTTTGTGTCTCCCTTTGGAGATGGAGGTGGTCTTTTTAGTGAGAGTGCTAAACTGGAGAACACCATGCCTAACCATGACAGTTTGCACATGCATTATGAAGTTTGTAATGAGTAAGACTTTTGAAAATGTAACTTTCCTTGTTATTGAAGAGTCTATTATTATTTTATACAGAACTGAACAACTCATAAATTTGTTTTCATTTTAAAAATAGTTATTCCTTTAAATTAGAAGTAAAAAACAAGCCAAAAACAGACCACTTGGCATTTCAGACTCATTTGTTATTTTGTTTCCGTAATGTTTGTTGATTATGATAATTGATCACTCCAAAATTTCAAAGATATAATTAATTGGTAAAAGTAAGTTAGTTGCCTTTTATGTGAAATATTTTAATTAACAAGGAACATTTAAATAAATTACCATAATATTGAAGGTCACACAAACATTAGATGCAGTTGTGCTTGCTGCTGCATAGATACATATTTCTATATAAAGACAGAAGGAATTAAATTAATTTTATTAAAATGATAATAATATTTTTTTTATTTGGAGATTTCACTTCAAGCATCCTATTCTCCTTGGCTTTTTAGCTAAGAATAAATCTAATGTCATTTTAATACTATATATGATAATATAATTTAATCTACTGAGTACTTTGGCAAAGCTGGAGCAGCAACTTCATTTAGTCTTTTATTTCTTCAAATACTGTAACTACTTGTTCTGTGAAATCAAGCAAATGTGACAGTAAAGTGACCAGTCAAAACTTAAAACAATGACTGCTGAAGTGTATTGTACACAGCAGGACCAACACAGATCTTTTTCCTGCCACCATTTTCTTATCAAAATTTATGGGAATTCACCCACAGTGCTTTCTTGGGCATCGAAAAGGAAGCATCTTCAGGCAGACTAAAGAGAGAAATTTGTATTTGCAATTTCCCAGGTGGTGGCCAAGTCATTACTGTTGGCAGCTGAAAAGGAGGAATACTTTCTTCTTCACTGCGTAATTAAATTAAAACAGAGTTGTTGTAGTAGCTTGTATGGAGCTGAACCATCAAGACAAGCATCTTTTTAGTAATAGGTCTTTCAAGAAATTTAGGGAAAACATTAGTTTTAGGATTCTTAAATCAAAATTTCAAAATGTTGTATAGTAAAAGCGAAAGGCTAGAGATCTTTTTTGCCTAAAATCTATTCTATACATATGAAGTATTAGACTTTCAAATCAAGATTAGAATCAATTTCAACCGAAGTTGTGACCTTCTGTAGCTGAAGAAAAAAGTTGTTAGGCTGATGACAAGATTAATGATATTTACATGGCAAATGACAGAACTAAAGCTAGAGGTACTGATTAAAGATAATTAGTCAGTGTAATGCCATTTTGAACCTATGCAAAATTGTATAAAATCAACAAATAGTCCGAATTTGGATATGTTCTGAATTCATAAGCAGTGAGGATATATTTGCAAAGGTACTGTCATGTATACTTATTTGCTTTCTTATGAAGATCGTTTTTTCTTCTGCTCTTTCATTTGGTCCTGAGTGTTGCTATGAATTCTGCTATAGTTCTGGAGAGAAGATATTTATAAAAATCACCTTTGTATAATACATTCCCTTGAAAAAGCAAATGAAACAGTTCATCAACTATAGAACAAATGAAACAACATTTTACATGTATTAGGAACTTGACTTTGATTGAATTGCCTATTCAAGGGGCTAGGTCTGATTGAAACCTTTTTCACCATTTCTGTGCTACTTTTTGGTAGAAAACTTTTCTTCGAACAGGAAATTGACATGGTCTATCTAATTTGCTTTGGCCATATGTTACCAAAATTAATAAGAATGTCATTACCTTTGACTCTACAATCGCTCTGCTAAAAATATAGAAAATCCTTCATTAAGTTCAAAAATAAAGGACTCATCCATAGAAAAAGTGAATTTTTCTTTGCAGTTTCCACAAGAAGTCAGGTTAAAAAATAATGAGGAATTTTCAAAAGTACTTTCTGCTCTAATTTGATAATTTCCTTACAGAAATCAAAGGGATTAACACATACCTAAACACATAAAGGCTTTGTAGCTGTGACAATGAAAGTATATAAAAAAATTAAAATATGTAGGGAGACAGTATTTTAATTGGCAAACGACCATTGTTGGAAAAAGACGTGTTTTCAGTCACATTAGCATGTCTGTGAAACACCTCCCTGGCTGCACTTGCCAACAGACAAACCAAGTATAAAGAGGAGGTGCCACGAGCCATTCATACTTTGTGATCTGTTTCTGTGTCATTTACATATGTGCAAAACCTCTCATTCATTCCAAGGCGATTAATGGAAATCCTAGATCTGTTAGTCATTCAGTCTAAGAGTTGTTATTCTAAAGCTTTTGGACTGATATATTTCAAAAACAACAGTTTTCATATTATCAAGCAGAAATCCTTTGCTTTGGAGGTAAATTGAATTTTTACCTGGCCTATTGCACATATCAGCCTGATTTGTTCAATTCCTAGTGCAGTAAAAGACATATTTATTTGTGATCAAGAAAAAGAAAACATGCCATAACTTTTCCACGCTATAATAACAACAATGAAAGAAAGCTGAATATTAAAACTACTATTAAATTTCATTAATCTTCTATAAATCAGATAGGCTTAACAGCAACAAGAAAAAAAATGAAAGCAGTTCTTAAAGCAAAACAAAGCCCTATATGATTTATACATTGGAGCAAGTCTGTTTTGTAAAGATGCCAAATAGAATTTACTCAGACTACAGAAACACCAATACAAATATTTAATGGAAGAAAATTCAATGCGTTGTTAGCTCATTAGTCTCACAGGAAATTAATGATTCTAGTAACTGTATAATTAGAAATGGGAATTTGTGAACATCTTTGTTAACCTCATATTAATTTACAAAATGAGACAAGAAAAGAAAATATAGAGAAAATTTTGCTCCCCAAAAGTACTTTGTATAATATAGAGAATAAATTGCATCTGTAAAAAAAATCCAAAGGATCTGTCTCTCATTTATAAAAGGCAGAGTAACAACCAAAACCCATTATTAACCATGAAGTCAGAACTATTAAATCACATAAATTACTGCCTTCGTATGAAACATTTCACTTTCAGTGGTGTTAAACCAATAAAATCATACCTTCCTAGGCTGGGGAAAAAAGTGCATTGTATTTTCAATTTTCACAGTAATAAGAGATTAGGTAGAAAAACATATCTTCATATCAGGAGATATGTCACTGCAGCTGTACCTTTCAAAATCTCTTTAAAGCAGGCTTCCTTGATCTCTGTGAGGAATAGAGACCTGAGGAGAATGGTATAGCTAAAGGGGCTTGATCTTTCAAGCTCTCTAAACTTTTCTGTGAGAAGTGCAAAAAGTAAAATAATTGCCACTGAAAACTTCAGATGGGTTGTGAACTATTTTCTCATACTAGTAAGCAATTAGATGTTATGTTAGAGCCAGTGTTGGCTCCTGCCTGAGAAAACATTTCAGTATGTGCTGAGTTTGAAGTCAGTGGGGCTTAAGTGTGCCCAGCAGGATTTCACTGAACAGTTACAGACCCCTAATAAGAAAATTATTCTCAGTGAAAGGATTCACAATCTGGCCTTATTGCTTAATTTTGTAGAGTAAGAAACTTGCATGAAATGTGGGAAAGTTGGATATTATTGATCTTCCAAATATTCCTCTGGTAAATTTAAAAAATTGAGGAGAAATAAAAAACCTTTTATGATAGATGGATAGATACAATCTACACTGCATACACTTACAGGGCTTACAGTGTACAGACTGTATGTGTGTATATATATATATATATATGAGCAATTTTTATAGTTTTTAGGCATTTCTACTGTCAACAGTAAGAGGTGTTCTTGATTGTGCTGCAGAAAATGGGAGCAAGGGCAGCTGTGCAGTGCAGCCTCTGAAAGAAATGCTTTCAAAGTATCTGTTGAAAGGGCTGTTTCTCAAAGGCAGCTGCTCAATGCCTCATGATGTATTCAAGGCACAGCCTTGTTGCTTGGCCCATCACCCTGCTGCACCTGCTCCTCAGCTCACTTCACCTGATTAGATTGTGACAAGAGCAACAAAGCGCTGCGCTCCAGCTTCCTACAGAAAGCTCAGCCATGCTTTCCCTGCCTCCTGAGCTGTACCACTGCAGAGCCAAGCTCCTGCTTACACGCTGTATTTGCTCAGAGCATCAGGTACTAGCTGTCTGTTTACCTTCATTCCATTCCTCCCTGCTGCAATTTCTCGTTACGACTAAGTGGCTCCTGTATGAGAAGTGCCTTGCTACTGCTCAGAATTTCAATATAGTGCCTGAGATCTTTCTTCCATCACAAGCCTCAGAGGATGGTATTAATATCCCAGTAATTTCAGGCATCTTTACATTTGGCAAAAGTAGTACCAGGTAAATTACAAGTGAATTGGTAAATGAAAACATTTATCATCAAGATCTATTGAAAGGGGTCCACAATATTTATTTGCTGCATTCACTTGAGTTAACACCCTGTGCTACCTCCATCAGATTTACATAAGATTAAGTCCAGCCTCCTCTTTTTAAGTCCCTGCTTTTATTCAAGCTGCACAGTGTCATTCTCTGTGTAGCAGGTACCAGAGGCTAGAAAATTTACCCTGAGATTTCCAAACTATCAGTAATCTCTATCCTGTCACCTGATAACTCCTACTTCACTTTTTCTTGTGTCAGAGTGATATTTATGTTTTTAAACACACTAATTCCTAGTATTTCAAAATAAAAAGTACCAAATTAAATTAGAACAGCAGAAACTAGAAATCTCTGACTCTTTATAAAGAAAGTTTGAAACACTTAGTTTTGCTGTGTTTTTCATTACTTTTGATGTTTGCAGTTCTCTTTTCTAAATAATCTAAGGAAGGATTTGATCTAAGGAAGTTTTTTTTTCATTTTTTGTCAGGAGGATTAAATCCTTCAGAGATGTCTTCCTTTGGTTGTTTCTAGTACAACTCAGGCAATTAGAATGCAAAGATTGCAAAAAATCAAAAAAGAAGATGGTTTGTGCAGATTTAGCACATTTGTGATTATAATAGGGACTGAAAATTTATAAAGGAACTTTTAATCAGATATGAAATTTAGTATGTATAGACTGGATTTCTGTAGGATTTGCTGTATTGACCATATACCACATACAAACTACAGTTTGCTTCATTTCTTGCACAACTTCATGTGCAAATTTTGCTGCAGTTTGAATAAACTGAAACAACATTTGAAACAGTAAAATTGTATTTATTTTAAAATACCTATGCAACTGATTTTGCAGGGCTCCATCCCTTGTTTGGAGGAAAGCTGAGTCTTCTTCAGAACACTTTGGGCAGCAAGCAAACCACATACACAGATTGACACAGTGGATCTTTAAATAAGTGTTCAACGTAGCAAATTCACACCCTCCTAAGAGGAATTATTATCCAGGATGCAGTTCAGAACCTCTCTGATGAAAAAATAATGTATTGCAACATTCAGAAAAAGATCACACTGTGCCTTCAAAATTTCCTGGACCTTTACAGAGGAGGTTCAGGCAAGTCTGGTTTATTTTTTTCAGCAAGGGATGAAGATGATTCTCCTAGATCCCTTCTGCATCAAGAAATAACACTGGAGTTTTTGTTGGGACTTCAAATCACTAGATCTAAGTGCCTGGACTTTCCAGTATCTGAAGCAAATAACCAATCTCTGTAGCTATTTTTCTTCAGCACTTCATAATTTCTTCAGAATGCCATGGTAAATCTACTGCGGTATTCTAGTGTGTCTCTCAAAGAAAAACTGAAACCTGGGGATCCATGAGACGGGGAAAAAATAGGAGGGAGTATTCTATCTGGAACTACACAGGGGGCACAAAAAATAAGAATGAGATTACTTTTTCACACAAATCTAAAATTTTAGAATAATCTATCCTACTCCCTGCTCTCTCCAATGGCTGCTGCTTTTCATCCCTACTTTTGTCCAGATATGCTATTGCTACCCTCCAGATACAGAGCCTGTACTTATGGAGATTCAAAAATAATGGAACTCATACCTCTAGGAAGAAAGTTGCAGGAAGAAAGAATTAATAATCACTAAAAAGAATCAGGTAGTAGGAGGACTCAGTTATAATGATTATCCTTTCTCTAGAAAGTCCTCAGTGGTGAGAATAGCTGCTCTAGTGTCTTAGAGCAAACAAGATTTTCAGACTTTCAAAATGAGTGCTTTATTTTTCATTATCAAGATTTTCCTCTTATTTTTCTGCTGTAGTCTGAGTGTATATTTCAAAAACTTCACAGTTTTGTTATTCAGCACTTATTTTGGCAAAACTTAAATGGATTGGCCATTCATTCCAGAACTATTTCATTGTGCAATTTGTGAGAACTCAGAGAATCACATTCAACAGTCAGAGGCATCTGGTTGGAACAGGTGTTGCAGAAAATTGTAATCCTACCTTGATTAAAACTGTTTGGGCTTTTTACCACCACCCTCCAGTTATGCATGACAAGTATCCAAATGATAAAATGTATGGAATCAAAAGTAACAATCTGCGATATTGTGAGGAGAAATATCAGGAATAACTTCAAACTTGTGAACCAAAAGAATTTGCTTTTCACAGAGTAAGATTTTCACAAAATCTTCCTCTACTCATGGATTTGCTGGAAAATGCAGGTTTGTTTCTAACAGCTTGGTTTCTCTGCTCATTTTCAGAACAGCTTTCACATGAAGAAAAAAATGGAATATGAAATAAAAATTACAGTAATTTCACAATTGTAAGCCACACCTGATTATAAGCTGCACATCCCGGTAGCCGGGTAGACCACGGGATTTGTCCATATATAAGCCGCACCTGAATATAAGCCGCACATTTTTTTTTTTTTTTTTTAAGTGAGGATCCATGTGTAACAAAGTAACAAATCAGTAACAGAATCGCACCAGCTCAGGGTTTGGTGTCAGGTGCTCAAGTTGCAAACAGTTTTCATAGACCAGCAAAGCCTTTAAAGGCAGCTCCAGGCACCCTCCCCACCAGCTCTCACTTCCAAGTTGGCATTTTGCTGGGATTTGTCCATAAATAAGCCGCACCTGAATATAAGCCGCACTACTGGGGTTGGCTGGATTCTTCAATGAAAAGGATGCAGCTTATAATCGTGAAATTACTGTACTTTAATCAATATTGAACACACTGTAACAGTTGAGTAGGGGAAAATAAAGCCCAATTAAATGCAGTCTGAAGCTTTTATTCTTTTCTCAAGGATACAAGCAACATAAACACTAAGGTCAAATATGGAGCTAAAGATTGAATGATTGTATATTCCCTCAGATTTAAGATGACTAGATACACTGGATACCTCATTTGGTATTGGTTTGGATGAACCTCATAAAGGAAATTGATTTTAAGAAAATTCTGAGGTCCCATTCAGTGAAATCAAGTACCTTTCAAAAGCTTCACTATATTGTCACAAAACAATCTGTGAGCTCCCTGCCACTGAAAAACAGGGGCAACAGTTTTCATGGCAACTGATATTTAATGTCTTAGGGGGGGTTTTTTCAGTCTTGGGGTTTTTTTCTTAGATTAGGAGGGGTAGAGAAATGTGTTACCCACAGAATTAGGACTCTGCTTCAGTCTGTACCCTCCAGCATTGCAACTGAAAACAGACACAAAGCTTTTGCGGCTGCAGACACACACAGGCAAGGTCTGCATGGGAAAACTGCAGCAGCAGCACACAACAGATAGGACAAACATGACTCTGTTAAGGAACACTGAGGCACCTGCTTGGTGGCCTGAGAGGGAGCCCTGAGAGTTACTCCCGGAGAGATTGTGGTTGGTCACAAGAGGGAAATTTTACACAAAGACAACAATCAGCCATTGGAATAATCTCCCAAGAGAGTGATGAATTCCCTGACATTGGACTCATTTAAGATTCAGCCAGGGTGCTGGACTGTGTTGTCCAGACCATCCTTTTGGGGAGAAAGGCTGGAACAAAGGATCCTTGAGATTCCTTTCAACCAGGTATTCTGTGATTATTAGACAGTGAAAGTAAAATAAGGACAAGTTTGTTTCATGCATAATCTATATTTACTTTTTATAGATTACTCTATTAAATATGAGAGAACAATTAGTTCTTTTAATAAAAAACTGCATTTTCCAACTCAGATGCAAAAAAATGCAGGAATAAACAGTGCTCAAAGAGGACAGCAATTGCTATTTCCATGCCCAGAAAAAAATGAACAGGAAAAACTGGATAGCACAAATAAAATTGCAAAAAACTAGCAAGACGAATGCACTTTAATACATTTTGCAATTTTACAGCACTTCACAGAATCACCTAGATTGGAAAAGATCAAGTCCATCTAGTCCTTCAGCTGCAGTACCAAAGTTTTGCAGAGCTACAGCTTATCCCTGAACCAAGCTCTTTGACTTTAACTTGTTTTATTCTTTCAGAAAAGCAGAGAAGGACCATATGGATTATGGCCTGGTTTTCAATGGTTTCAAGGACTTGCAATTCCAGCTGAAATCATGAGAACTGAACTGTCTTGATGAGCCAAATGAGACCAGAGGTTGTATTACTGTTCATATCATCTGTCCATAATACAGCATTGACAGAAAAGAATCTACCTCACCCCCTCAATCAGGCAAAAGTTTGATAGAACTGATCGTAAAGTGTGCTGAGTATAAAGTGAGTGTGGAGCATCAAGCAGTGGGGGTGTTCTCCCTCCTAGCACAAGACAGTTATTCAAGATAAGCTTCTTGACAATCAACATTTGACCTGTATTTGCGGATTTGACTCTGAGACCTATGATTACACACTCTTGGCAGATTTTCATTTTAATTACATTTATTTATTTATTTTAGGGGTTAACAGCTTTTTTGGCACCATGCACAGTAGTTATCCAGATGGTCATCTGTTGTAAGGTCAAGCAAAATAAACAAAAGGACTTTTATGCATTCCTTCTATGAAAGCTAAATGGTGCCAGCACTATTGTCTCTATTTTGATATTAAAAAAAAAAAAAAATATATATATATATATATATATATATATATATGCAATATCGTAAAATAAGACCATAAAACTTAGTTACTTCTGGGGAAGTTTAATTTGTCCTGAAATAACAGAATAAATTATAGAATCAAAAAATACTCCGTGTTGTGAAGGACTCACAGAGATCATCAAGTCAAATTCCTGAGTGAAAGGTTTGTACTGGGACTGCACCCTGATGTTATTATCGCCCAGCTCTAACCAACTGAACAAGTCTCAGGGTCAACGGACAAATGTGCTTTTTACTGCTTGAAAAGCTCTGATCTAATTATACTGGTACTGTATAATCCCATGAAACAGAAAAACAAGGTCTTGCACACTTTATTCTACTGAATAATTTGCTCATAATATTAGCTTTACAAAATTATGTGATGTACTGTTAACATACTACTCATTCACTCTGACAGAAAGCAGAAAATTTTAAATCCCATTACCTATTTTGGTAAGTAAAAATCATTAGAATAATGTTCTATCAAAGTACAGATCATTTCTTTAATCATGAAGAAGCAGAGAGAGCAGAGGAACTTTCTTAATCATTCTTTATCTGGCTATATCAAGATCTGAGAATTATCATCTATACTTGGCCCCATTTCCAAGAACCTACTACATTCATTCTTCTTGAAGAAATAATTATATAATTATTTCGGAACAGAGAAGTAATTTATGAGATGTGAAGTATTCCATTTTCCAAGACTTGAAGTAGTTCACTGAAGTCAGTTCTGTTCTACTCAAAAATGTGCACTCTCATGAGAAGTAAAGGACAATAAAGAAGTAACTTTCTGTAGAGGACTGAAAAACTGCTAATACTGTTGTATAATTTTTTCAGCAAAACAAAATATTTGTTTTCCTAACAGGAGGAATAAGAACTTTATGACAAAACACCTAATCTAAAAGTCATTGTCATGTATAATCTACACTTCGCAAAAGGCAAGCTGTCCCCACATGCTGGGTGTTGACATGGAATCAGAGCTGAGTTCTATTAAGTACAGGAAATAAAGCATGTAATTCCATCTCAGCTTAATGTCACCTATATCCAACACTCTATGATACAATTATCCTTCATTACTCTCAGCCTCTTTGCTTTCACTCCCTCCACTCTGCTAATATTCACATTTTTGAGACTAGCAAGTGAACTCTTTCAGGAAGCTTATCCAGATCAAAACCAACCACCAAAAGTAAATTATTAGTACCAAAGAAAAGGAAACTTATATTTTTATGATGATTTACCATAACAACAGAATTCAGTCAATATTTAAATTGAGCAGGTTTTGCCCCATGATTCATAAGTGGAAAATCAAAATGTAACTGTCCTTTGTGTGACTAGCAGCAGAATGGACACTGTTCAGCATTCATGCAAGTACACAAGTACTGCAATTTCACACTTATAAGGCACACCGGGTTATAAGGCGCACTTCCGGGTAACCGGGAAGTCCACGGAATCCATCCATATATAAGGCGCACCGGCCTATACGGCATACCTTTTTTTTCCCCTCCAGCAGGGATCTGTGCGCAACAAAGTAATGAATTAGTAACAGAATACTGTCAGGTGCTCAATTTGCTAACAGTTTACATATATCGGCATAGCCTTTAAACGCAGCCCCAGGCACCCTCCCCTTTCCAAGCAGGCCCCAGCACTTCCTCCCGCCCCCAGCCCCACCCAGCACCTGGACAGGGGAGTCCCCACCCCCGGGACCCCAGTCCCCACGGCCCCAGTGCCTCCCTGTCCCCACAGCCCCCAGCCTCTGCGGCCCCACCTCCAGCCCCTGGCCCCACCTGGGGTTGCCACGGGGGGAAGCTCCAGACCTACTTGGGGGCCATACGGGCTCAGCTTGATGCAGGGCTGCTGCTGGCTTGCACTTCCAGGTTGGCAGCTTTCCGATTTTTGTCCATATATAAGGCGTACCGGCCTATAAGGCGCACTTCTGGGTTTGAATCAAAACTTCAGCTAAAAAGGTGTGCCTTATATGCGTGAAATTACTGTACTTCAGATGTACCCTTTGGTTGTACAGATTAAGTTGCTGCAGATTAAGCACAGAAATTAGGAAATAGGGTCACAGATATTCTGGTAAACAACTTCTTTACATAAAATAAAACTACTGACAGTACCACAGTCGAGTTTAAAGTGCTTACTCATATTTTCAATGTATCTTCTAAACAATGGTTCTCAGAACTCAGAATAAAATCCAAATATTATTGAGCAATAGTAAAATTTACTGAGTCTCTGCTCATTGAATTGCTTATTATCAAAACCCTATCGTAAAATTACTTTCAAAGTTCACAAAATATCTGTTTTACAGTGACATAAAATAGTGCTTATCTTAAACTGCTTGTGAGCTTTAAAGCCTATATTTACTTTAGAGTACTATCTATTAATCTATTTTTCCCTGTAACCATTTTTTCTAACTTTATTCTGTAGATGAAGCGGTAGAAGCAACTTTTATGACAATTCTTTGGGTTTCAGTAGGGTTTGGGTTGTTTTCAGTATTACATCTTTTAATCTAATTTTCCTGGTTTTCAGAGAATTTGAAGATGGAAAACATATTTTCAAAGTATTTTCTTGCATCTCTTTAAGTAAAGGTAAATTTTTAATAAAAAATTCTGCATTGCATGTGGTTTAAATTTCAAGTAAAGGGACCTACACAGTTTCTAGTCAGGAATGATTCTAAAATGGAAGCACAAAATATTAATTATAAAAGTTAAAGATTTCCCATTTTAAGATGAACTATAAATTGCTTTGAAGCTTTATCAGCAGGAAATATCCTTGTTTTCCTTCATTCTATGTTTGAAAATACCATAAAGAGTAATTAACATTGGTATTTACCATTCCTGAAACAATATGTAGCATTAGATGTATTTAATAAGTTCTTATGGAATTTTTTTCATCAATTTAGCCACTAATATATCTCAGGAGCCCTAGTAAAATATTTATTCATGTTAAATCTTTAAACTTCATTTAGTGAAAGATTCAATAATAAATATGCCAACCACTTTTTCAAATAAGAAACAGAATTTAAATGGACTTTGTTATTTTCTACTTAGGCACTTGTCTACCCAGTAGATGTTCACACATTTCTTACACACCTTTCTTTTCTGTTACTTATATATAGCGTCCTGTGTAATTAAAATTATGACAATTTCTACTGCAGAATAATTTTAAAGAAAATACTAAAATGTTCAATGTGCTTATTTCCATGTATTTATTATATATATACAATAGGACATACATGAATAAACTAAAGAATTCTATGCTGCTAACAGTTCCTCCAAGATGTCATCCCCGGAACTGGGAACAATTTTTCAGTTAAAGATATTATGCTATTTTCTGTCATGTACAAACATAATAGGTCATTGAGACATTTAAATATATGTTATAGCAAGGAATGCAGCCTTATTTCTGGACAAATTTAAAAGTCATGGATTGGATAAATCTGAAAAATATCATTACCTCTTCCTTCCTGAACTAAGCCCTACCATCAGAAAACTCAGAGTTTTATATTTTTTTTCCAAGGGGGACACAGGTTCCTGAAGAGTCAGTTCCTCCCAAAAGCAATACAGTACTTGTACCACACACACTGGAGCAAGGACTTTGATCCTGTATCTGGACAGAAACAGTCACAAAGCACAAAATGCATCACACCAAACTCTGCAGTTTCACTTCAGCTTTGAATCATATTTGCCCAGTTTCATCATGGCAAGGGTCCTTGTCAAGCACTTTGTTTCATTTCAAGCTTTGACAATCCATAGGCCTTCTGCAAAGCACAAAGTCTCCTTGCTCACTGCACCCTCCCAGACTTTCCACTTGCTATCAATACAAGAAGACTCTTCAGCTTGCCCTACTGACATCTAGCTACCTCTGATCTCTTTCCCTCCCACTTCACACCATAACATCCAATTACCATAGATAAAAGGTCTCCAGCTGGTAGTTGTAAAAACTGACTAGACAAGTTTAAGTGATGGGCATTCTGAATTGCAAACCCTTCCCTAGACCTTATATACTCTCTTCCTATCCCCAAAAGATGGGACTGCAGAATTCGGTATCAGGAACAATAATTTTGTCTAGAGATCTTCTCCTTTTGTGGCTCAAAGCCAGAGTTGCAAGCCATGAAATTCCCTTCAAAAGGCCTGTGAGTTTTAAAAGGTGCCATTTTCCAATTGCAAGCTTGTCCAGTCCCTTACACAACTCTAAAGGTTTGTTGTCTCAGCTTTTGTGATAGATTAGGCCATTTGTGACACAACACGTGAAGGGAATCTTGTCAGGATAGAAATGTAGATGTGTTTCTCTCAGGAGCACATTCCTATCCCTTGCATTAGGTATGTTTCATTAGATTCATAGACTCCATTAGATTAAAATCAGAAGGAATCTTTTTCATCATTTCATCTCAATTAATTACATAGCAGAGATCTCTGAATTTCTCCACTCTACCTTGCACCTCACTAACACCTATCCTCTACAGTGTTTGAGAGTCTTGAACTGAAACCCTCAAGAGACAGTGTATTCAGTATTCTCTTTACTAGTTTGTGCCAGAAGTTAATTAAGTCTTCTCTACTCATTTTTAGTTTCAATATATCCATCAGGATATATATTTTTATGTTTTCTCTTGTTAGACCACATGGTCCTTCGGAATTCGTCTTTCTGCCTCCACACTTACATGGTGTAATCACGCCAACTCTCAAAACCCTTCAATAAACTATACAGAATAATCTCTTTCTATTTCTTGCTGTGAAATATTTTTTTTAATTCTCAATATTTTTACTGGTATCCACTTTGAAAGGCAAACACTAGTACCATATAAAATATTTTAATACAATCTTACCCATCTGCAGGGATAAATGTTCCTATCCCTACTTTCGTGTCTATTTACTCATTCAATATTATATTATTGCTTTGTGTTATGGCCTTATTTTGAGAGCTGTTGTTGAATAGCTCATCTACACATTCATAATCTGCCCATTATGAATTGGAACACTTTGTGACCCACAATTTCAGGCTGCAGTAGATGTGGCTTAGATTTCTTATGGTTAGGTATATAATTTTGGATTCTTTTGTTAAACATTTTTTCTAATTATTTTAGTCTGTGATTTTTTGCATTTAATTTTTTATGCTATGTATTTTTTCAGTTCTGTACTTGCTATTGAGTCAATCCTTAAGTCAGTCAAAGAAGTTATCATTGAGTTTCATATAGAAGTACATTTAGGTTGCATTGGGGAAGACGCCATTTTTATATCTGTCAACCAATTCTTAATCTGTTCAACTTTTTTGTGTTACTAATAGAGCAATAGTGACACTTATCATAAGAAAAGTGTTCTTTCTTAGTATTAATGATTAGAGGATAAAAACATAATCAAAATCTTCACAGAAGATTCAGAATTGTATCTAGAGGAGGACTTCATTGCCTACAGGAAATCATGGAATAGATTAAAAGGGCTGAAATGAAAAGCTGCTGCTTGCTTATGTGGCAAGCAAACACCTGCTTACCCGTGTGAGCACAGAGGTGTCTAATATTATTTCACTTTAAAGTTATATTCTCTCTATAAATTCCACTTTTGGCACAAACTTAGTATTGTGCCAGTATAAGCAGTCGAGTATTTCTTATGCCTAAGCTTCCATGAAATGTAGAAATAAGTGTGGATTAACCTCACTGGACTTCAGATATCTGCTGTACAGATGTTTAATCCAAGCTAGTCACTCGCTGTTTCAAGAGCAAAATGGAAAAATTTAGAAGCTAGTTTTCCAGTTTACTTCAGAAGTCTTCATGCAGGATGAGATGTTCTTCTTTTCTGTTCAATAGTGAAGAGTCTGGATGATTCCTATTCTTTCATACATAGGCATCTACATTTGATTATGAGGAATCCATCTTTAGCTGCTACATAGCCTAAATCTTTTAGAGCTGTGATGCAATTCTCATATTTTCAGTATGTTTACCATAGGGGAATGAAAATATTTATTTAAAGGAGATTCTCAAATCTACTCTTGATGCTAGCTCATAATCTAGAGGATTACACTCACAGAAGCATGTAAAGTTGTCTCATCCTCAGTCTGACAGAAGTTATATCTCCTCATATCTAAGAATTTTCCCTCAAAATGAAGACAGCTGAGAATTGCAATTTCTTCCAGACTTAGATTTCTTGGACAGTAGTTTGGATTTTGATTGTGTCATATATTTCCTCTCTGTTCCCCAGCTCCTGACAGTCAAGCAACTGGACATATGGATATGTCCTCATGCAATACAGGATGGCAATGATACATGATGCCTAGTACATGCAAATCTCCAACTTGAAAGTGATTCGAAAAGGTAATTAGAGTTAAACAAAGGAAAAATTTTGTCAATCAAACAGATAAAAATACACACACAAATCCAATTCACCATAGTTCCAAACTTAATTGTGCAAGCTGTTAAAACACTTGCAAAATATTGGTAAACTAAACTCCATTTTACTTTTTATAGCCACTGCTTTGCTGTGCACATGCTTGTTAGTTCATTTACATAGAAATGAGACTCAGAGATGTAAAGCTTTTCATTTTCACTGAATACAACTTACAAGCATTATGCATGCTAAATTGGAAAGAGAAAGACTTCTGGGGAAAAAAAAAAGTTATGTAGCTCTGTGATATATTGAAACAGAATTTTCAATTTAATCTGGAAATTTCCGTGTGTTTGTAAGAAGAGGACTGTGTTTTTCTGCTATACCTAAACTGACATCTTATTGAAATTATAGTGTTTCCATATTGTGATTTGCAGAGTCCACAAAGTTACTACATTACTGAAAGTATAGAGATGTAAGCCTAACTTCTGTTAAAGGAGTAAATTCTGTGGAAAAATATGCTCACGTATATTGTCCTCAAGAACACATCCCAACACATCTTAATCTTCTTTAGGAACAATTAAGTGATTCCTGTGTGGTGGGCAAGACAGCCAGTAAAGGCTGTCTCACTTCCTTCTCCTGAGGCTGTCCTGACTAATGGAATCCACCAGCAACAAAGGACATAGCATTATCATAGAATCAGATAGTAATTTGGTTTAAAAGAGACCTTTAAAGATCACATAGTTCAGCCCTGCTGCAGCAAGCAAGGGCATCTTCAACTGAATCAGGTTGCCCAGTGCTCAGTCAAACCTTACCTTGAATATTTCCTGGGTGGGACATCTACAACTCTCTGGGTAGCCGGTGCCTGTGTCTCACCACCCTCATCAAAAAAACTTCTTTCTTATACCTAATATCTAATGTTTAACCTAAATCTACCCATTTTTTCTTAAAACTGTTATCCCTTGTCATATTACAGTAGATTCTGCTAAAAAGTGTGTCCCAGTCTTTCCTATAATGCCTCCTTTAGGTACTCGAGGGATGTGATAACATCACCCCAAAACCTTCTCTTCTTCAAGCTGAACACTGACTCTTTTAATCTTTCACTGTAGCAGAGATGCTCCATCCCTCTGATCATGTTGGTGGCCTCCTCTGGAGTCACTCCAGCAGGTCCCTGTGCTTCCTGTGCTGGCACCCAGAGCTGTCCCAGCTCTGCAGGTGGGGTCTGACAGAGCAGAGCAGAGCAGAGCAGAGGGGCAGAATCCCCTCGCTGGCCCTGCTGCCCACGCTGCTTTGGATGCAGCCCAGGACACACTTGGCTCTCTGGGCTGGCAGTGCCCATGGCTGGCTCATGTCCAGCCTCTCAGCCAGCAGCATCCCCAAGTCCTTCTGGGCAGGGCTGCTCTGATCTGTCCATCCCCAGCCTGTGCTGGTACCAGGGGTTGTCCTGGCCCAGGTGCAGCAGCAGCACTTGGTCTTGTTAAAGATCATGAGACTCCCATGGGCACAATTCCTGAGCTTCTCCAGGTCCCTCTTGGTGCCATCCCATTCCTCAGGTGTATCAACCACACCACTCAGCTTGGTGTCCTCAGGTTTTAGTTGGGGACAAAAACTTTTTTTTGTAATTCTATTGGAAAATCCATGGCTTTTCTCGTTTATTCTATGCCTGCTTACACAGTTTATAGCACAATTTGAGAAGTAGTCTCTTACAGATGCGAGTAAGAGACCAGTGCAAGAGAAGAAACATATGAGCAGGAATTTCTGGTAGTCATGTGGTAGTGCAGATAGAAACTCAACAGGGCTCTTGCACCCTTATACAAGTAAACCAAAGGAAAAACATACAAGTTAAATCAATGAAATTTGGAGTTCTTCTAATATTAGCACTGTTATTTTTGAATACTTGCTTCTAAAATATTTAATTTTGGTGAGGGTGATAACTCTGTGATGGATAGATTACAAAAAATATATTAAGAGCCAATAAACATCAATGGCTGAAGAAAGGAAATGTTCAATCAGTTATATATTTGTTCCTGTATATATTTGTCAGGTCAAGTTTACAATTGAACATGACTTTAAATATCTTTAAAATATTGCATATATAATTTTCGCATGTTTCTAGTTAGAATATATTTTAATGATGAGGTGAATACATAAATACAACTGGAGAGTTACAGATCTGATTTTATATAAATCCAGTACTTTAAACTTATACTTGCATTGCAAATATATTCAGTGCAACTATAGACAAGGAATTACATACTTATCATATATGAAAGTATTGGAATTTTTATTTTATCATTCCCTTACACATATATGAATATTTCTTTTTATCACAATGAAGTTTCAAGCAAGGTAGATTTAGAACCTTACCAGGTATAATTTTTTTATTAATAAGGATGGGAAAAGTTACCTAGATGCTAAGAGTTTTCCCACGTGATGGCTTTTACTGAAGTTAGAATCAGACTTTTTGATAGTGTTGATATGTCACAATTCTAAACTTCTTCCAAAATTCAATTCAATTCAAAATTTATCCAATTCACATTGGATCAAACCTCTCTCTAAAAACTGTCAAAGAGAGTCCCGTAAAAGGTAGCATGATAGCTTACATAAGTGAACAGAATAATAGGGTATAAAATACTGCAAATAATGCTTATGCTACGCATGGCTATGCCTATCTTCCTTATCAATTTTGACATTTTCTTCTAACTTAATATACAATTTTTTGCAGTAGTATTTAATATAAAATTATGCTGTCTGATAAACTGAAATCATAGCTTCTAAGATTTTGATGGCTTATATCATTGCAATAAGTCGTATATTTTAACATGAGCAGGCATCTTTGTGTGTATACTACATAACTGATGTGCACTATTACCATTATGAGCATGGATATCACTTGGACCTTTCTAGCAAACACAGGTACATACTTCCTATATTAGTTAATGCTCAAGGATGATAACTGGACAGAAAAATTATGAATTTCTAACTGTCTTATATACCACTTTAGACATATATGTGATTCAGCTGAATCAAGAGTTTCTATACGTGTAATTACCTAAAGAAAAAGTTTCTAAGCGTATCAGATTGGTATTTTCTCTCTTCTAGTATTTTATTAAGTAAACAAAACCCTCTGCTCTGTTTTAATTTCTGTCTCCAGACAGCAGCAGTTATTAGTCATTTTAGAGCCAGATGTTTATAGGGAGTAAATCAGCATAAGGTTTTATAGAAACATGGTGATCTAAACAAACTGAGGTTTTTCCTGTCCTTGGGCCATGTCTCAGAGTTATTCTAGAAATGAGAAACAGAAAACAGCAGAGAATCAAACACCATAGTGTGAAAGACTGGAAATTATTTGGCTGACTCACAAAGATTCAGTTTTCGTAAATTCTGGAGATATAAACAGTGGCTCCAAGTATTTGTTTTTCTTAAATTTATACAATATATTTATCATCCTTAAGCCATTCATAAAGAAATGCTTTACTGACCCATGTGGGGACTGAAAAGAAAAAATACCAATGTCATTTTCACAGTAGTTTTTTTAATTAAGATTTTCCATATACAGTATGTAAAACATTAACACTCTTTCAGCACACAAGGCACGAACAGGGTCCTGAACCTGCAGTAACACTTGGAAAGCATTTTAGAAAAGCAGAAAATTTTAATTATTAAAAGGTTACATGGGTGGTTCTGCTCTGTTTGTCCATAACACTCTCAATATGGCGTAATTGTCTCTGCATTCTAACACCCAGCAGCAGCAACAAACTGTGCTGCTACCACACTAAGCCGGGGTGTTTTCCAGCAGCCAGCTAATTGGAAAATTGTAATAAAGTGTAAAGCATGTATTACAGCCCCATATGATTCCAGCTTATGCCAGCACTTCCCTTGCTTCTTCCTGAATTGTTGATTTTTTCCTTCCATAGTCACTTGGATTCATAAACTGATCTCACACATACCAGCATTTTAGTCTGTTTAAACATCCTTTTATGTGAAATTAACACAGTATTTCATGGCAATCACCCTTCTTTTCACGTGCTTTACTATTTAAGTAGTTTCCAGTGATTACAGAATGCCCAATCATAATGGTAAACGGTTGAATCACATAGCCTATAATTTATAGGAGCTACATTATCATGTGGAAAAAAGTACTCAATACTCCACGCTGTTACTGTTATTATGACTGCCCTCACAATAGCTGCTTAGTTGCAATTCTTTAACTCTGAAAGCTTAAAGTTAGGCATTATCATTCCAGCATTCCCCAGTGAACTAAGTGAGTATCCAAATGAAGAATTCTCAAGTCACAGCTAAAGAAGTAGTTATCCTTTCAGGATAGAATACAGTAACTGCTTACAGCACTCAGTAGGAATCTATGTAGGCAAAATGCAGAATAATGGAGCAAAATAATGAGCCAGAGATGAAATTTATCCAGAACTGAATTTAATAGTTTCCCCTGACAGAGAGAGATGAGGCTGTACCTCACCACAAATTACATACCTTTTTTATGGTATGACTTTACACTGACTCACAGGAAGGTGCTACTTACCATATTACCAAATCTACTCCCAGCTGCAACTAGTTGTTACTCAGATTTCTCAATTCAAAGTGAAGTACTGGGCTAGCCATGACCTTTCTAATCATAAAAGCTGAAGAGACTACAGCGTATGGCTATACTGCAACAGTAGCTTTATGCCTTTACTACTCAACTGAGTCAATTGTTTTCCATATCTTTCCATTTTCTTTGAACTAATCCATCTTGCTTAGATTCAGCAAATACCATTTCATCCAGCCCTTTCCACACTACTCCAGTGATTTGTACTTCTAAAATTCAGGTGAAACATTTTTCAACTACTTATACATTATCTCCAAGAACAGCTCCTTCACCTTTGTTCACACCCTTATCTGATTGCACTGACATTGAAAGCCTGGGCAGGTCGATCTGCTTAATCAAGAATTGGCAAATATTATAAACAACACAGACCCCAAATGTTCTAAATCTATCCCATTGACATCTTATTCACCTTCCTGCACTGAAGAGCACTGGAGCTTGAAAATAGCCCTAAAGAAATTACACAACTCATAGGAAGCTGATGTTACTACTATTCATTTTGGCATGTTGTACAGAACAACAGTATTGATTTGTGTGCCGTGATTATGAAAAAAAGGTTGCTTTTTACTGAGAATTAACTTGATATTTTTGACAACAGAAGAAAAGACATTTCCTCACTCCTCCTAGGAATGTTCCACTGCAAGTTTAAAGCAAACTTAACTTCATGTTGTGAACATTTTGATATATTTTGCATTTCCAATTATGAGGAGATTTCATTATAATTTTCTAAGGCAACCATTGCCACCACTTTTGAAGAAATTAGTGTGAAAAGTTTTGAGGCACATGGAAAGAAAGAAAGACCAAATCTTATTCAAGTCAACAATTCATTCAAGTCATCTTCCCTGGCCTAACAATCCTGAATTACTCTGGCTCTACCAAAGTCTAATTTAGGTTTAGTGCAATAGTATATATAGTATCACCATTCTGAGAAATTTATAGTACAGAGTAATAAAGAAATACAGAGTGCAATGTAGCACTTGCTTTTAATATAGAAATATGAGCACCATGTAACTCATGGTTTATGCTATTCCATGTACAGGCTTTTGTTGGGGGCAGTCTGAAGATTCATAGTTTTCACTTAGTGCTAATTCAATGTAAGCTGAACATGTTTATGCCAATTTTGAATTAAGTTCTCCATTTCTATTTTAAAGCAATTAGCATGCTTTTGTGCTATTCTATTAGCTGCAAAATCAATAAAAGAAGCTTTCCATTATTTTCCTTTTTCTTAAGTCAGCGACATTCTCCACAAGGAAACAAAGACACGTTCAGTGTCTCTTGTTTTGCCTTTATTTCATAGGATGTTCTTTGTTCATGGGAAAATTCTGGCTTTTTGTTTAATGGAAAATGGACATGGTTTTGCTCTGAGGAGCAATGAACTCTGCTTCCTTACAGGAAAGAATTGCTTTCGACAAAAAGGAAGAATAATACCTCCCATCACTCTTTATAGACAATATTACAAATAATAGCTATGTTTTCCATTAGTTACTTTTATTATGGTAAATCATCACACATAGCCAGAAAATCTCATTTAATTTGTAGAAAGCATTGTTCAACACAGACATTTCACAGTACCCTTTATTTGATGAATGTCAAAACCACTACTTGAGTGGCAGGTAGTGCCATTAAATACAAGCAGACACCTAAAACCACAGCCTTAGATTCTGACTGATCAGCATGTTGGATCCAACCATATCACTCTCCATTTTCCTAACAGTACATGAGTAAAAATAGGTCCAATTTGGTCAAGTCAAATTTTTACCTATGACTCCACAGTTTGGAGTTTCCTCTGCTTATGTGTTGTTTAACCGGGCAGCTGCTGCTCTCAGAAGAAACCTAATCAGTAGAGCACATTACAGTATGAAGGTGGCACTGCTGTTGTCTTCTTAAACTTGATGATTGTCACATATAGTAACAACTTATTGACTAGATGGCACACTGCTTTGAAATTTAATCCGCACTCTCTTTCCCTTGCCTTAAATTGTCCAAAGATGTCTCCCAGCTTAGAGGACTCTGCTACTTTATATATCTAAATGTAACAGTGGCTGTTGTCTCAGTTTAAAAGACTGATGAGCCCTGTCAGACTTCTGGACTTCTCCTAATCTTTATACTGGAAAATCCCATGTATCTTGCCCATTGTTTCAAAAAAGACAGATCTTGCAGATGTGCCCTAACAGCACCAAGCCTTTATAAGGAAGAGTGAAAAGAATCTTTTCTGACCAAAACCATTTGGAATTTTAAGGGACCCCTTGTCATCAAGGCTACCACTATGTGCACAGTTAACAATGGGAAACTCTCTGAATATTCTGGGTACTTTAAAAGACAGTTCTGAAATACCTAATTCCCTCCACTAACAGGATCCCAGGAACTACCATGGAGACTAAACCTCCAAAAGCTACAAACCATTTAGCATCATGACCAATGCAATCACCTGAGTGTCATTTAGTCCACGGGGCTTGCCTGTCCAAGGGACTGTGTATTCTCGAGCACCATCTAGTGGGATTTTCATGGTTTACAGATGCACAGATTTAAAAGTGGAATGCTCTTTGCTACATTAAAAAGGATTTAAAACATGAACCCATACTTCGGCTAAACTTTTCATTGCTGTTAGAGAGTCTCGGGCTTTCTTTTACTCCTGAGTATGCAAGGGAGTAAAGAACTCTGAGCTATTATGGTAGTTTGCTCATTGGTTTCCAGGATACTAAAAGACCTTTTGCCTGTTATTTTTGTTTTAGGAAAATTAAAAAATGGTTTTCAGGTTTTTCAAAGCACAAAAAGGAAAATACAAAAATAAGAGACTGTATAATTGGGAAACTTAGTGCCTGGAAGTAGAATCTAAGAGAAGGAAAATTGTGTCCTGGGAAATCATCACTTGAAATTCATAAACTGAGTTTAAAATAGGAATAAAAATCTTCAGAACACATAATAAACCCAGCAGTTTTAACTAATTTAAATCTTAAGTTATGCACATTTCCAGCTACAGTCGCATGTCCAGGCTATTTTCCACAGAAAAATCTAAGTTAATATCTTAACAAAAGTCTTGTTTACAGAAATAATGAAGTAGGATACAGCATGTGTTTGTTTACTTCATGGCTGTGCTTAGAGAGATGTTCTTCTGCTCAATTCTTTTCATTGTATTTGAGGCATGATTCCTTGCAATGGACAGCCTGGTTTCAGCATCTCAAAATGGTTTAGAATTGAGGGAAAAATAGTTACTGTGTGGAAAATCATTGTAACTCACATGACAAGTAAGGGAAATAAAATTCCTTTTTATAGGTTTTTGGTTTTTTTTAATAGGCACATTTTGAGCAGGAATATGCTATGGTTTATATTTGGGCAAAGTTTAGCCTTTTCTTAAACAAGGTAAATCTTGTCCCTCTGTTTACTCTTCAGTACTTGTGGTGTCCAAGATAACAAGTTTAGAGTATGTTCTAATAGGAAACCACTTAAAATATCCCATTTTTTTTAGAAAAAGTGTAAATAACACATTTTAAACTCAACTACATAGTACATTTAATGTTTGTGGTAGGATTTTCCTAAAAGTATCTCTAAGAGGAACAGCAAATAAAACCTCCAAAGCCTCTTGCTTTTTGCCTTTATTTAGCTTTTCTTTGGAAGAGAATAATATGGCTAGAAGTGCATCAGAATTTACCATCATCAGAGATGATGAATTATAACAAGATTAAAATTGCAATTTTAGTACTCTTATAGTATATCCAGATACAGTAATTTACCTTTATTAATGAATGGAAGACCTTTCATGACCCATCAGGTATATATTTATTTCTTTGTTTTCTTAAGCATTAAAAGGGAAACCATAATTTATCTCTGAAATATCATATAGAACTACCTTGTAGGGGAAAACCATCTATGCCGAAAGGGGACACCAGGCACTATATTTTGGAGTAAAGGGCAAAACTTAAAAGAAAAATATATTTTCTGATCCAAAGTTCTTCTTTCTTGGAGAATTACAGTAATTTCACAGTTATAAGCCACACCTGATTATAAGCCACAGCTCCCGGTAGCCGGGTAGACCACGGGATTTGTCCATATATAAGCCACACCGGAATATAAGCCACTTTTTTTTTTTTTTTTTTTTTTTTTTTAGCGAGGATCCATGTGTAACAAAGTAACAAATTAGTAACAGAATTGCTGCCAGCTGGGTTTGGTGTCAGGTGCTCAAGTTGCAACAGTTTTCATGGACCAGTGAAGCCTTTAAAGGCAGCCCCAGGTGCCCTCCCTGGCCGGCTCTCATTTCTGGGTTGGCATTTCACTGGGATTTGTCCATAGATAAGCCGCACCTGAATATAAGCCGCACTGCTGGGGTAGGCAGGATTCTTCAATGAAAAAGGTGCGGCTTATAATAATGAAATTACTGTAGTTCCTTAGAAGAATCTGAAAATCTGAGGATAATATAAGAGAGATGTTCTCTAGCAAACAATACAACCAGTGTGTCAAATTTAATAATTTTCCTGCATTTTTTCTAAGAAAATAGAATACAATAATTACATACAGAATACACTCATAAGCTGCACCCGGTTATAAGCCGCACTTCCAGGTAGCTGGGAAGACCACGGAATTTGTCCATAAATAAGCTGCAGCGGGTGATAAGCTGCACCTTTCTTTTTCTTTAAAGTGAAGATCCATGTGCAACAAAGTAATGAGTTAGTAACAGAATCGCAGGATCACGGGGTTTGGTGTCAGGTGCTCAATTTACAAACAGTTTTCACAGACTGGCAAAGCCTTTAAATGCAGCCCCAGGTACCCATCCCGTGCCGCAGGCCCCGGCACTCCTACCCCCAGCGCTGGCTGCCTTGGCTCCCCGCGCCGCTCAAGAGCGGTGGCTCGGCGGGCCAGGTGCGCGAAGTGAAGCTGGCAAGTGGCTGTGCGCCCGCTCGCCAGTGGCTCCGGCTCGCCACCCACCCAGCAGCGGCTCCGCAGCAGCTCCCCACCTGCCTGCCCCCTACCCGCCTGGCCACGGCTCTGCAGCAGCACCCCAGCCAGCTATGGCTCCGCAGCAGCTCCCTCCCCAGCTGGCTTGCACTTCTGGGTTGGCATTTCACCGGAATTTTTCCATAAATAAGCCACACCTGGCAATTAACCATACTTCCGGGATCGGCTCGATTCTTTAGTGAAGTAGGTGTGGCTTATCAGTGTGAAATTACTGTAAGTTCTTTGAAATTTTCCTACATGAAGCCTATAGGTATTTGGAGGGGCAGATGTACTAGCCATAAATATCATGATTTTGATTATTTTTGTACATATTTGCGTGATGATACAAAGAAACATCTTGCCCAATTGATATACTTTACCACTGATCATTTATTACCAACCACAAAGGCTTTTTTGGTTTTACTTCTTTAGTATTTGGAGGTGGGTTTTTTGATAAAGCAAACTAAATTTGAACTGTCAATGAGATTTTCCTGCCTTTGAACTTGTTGAAAATTGAGAGGACATGAGTTTTTCCATTCAGCACTCTTATCCTTATTAAAAATTAGTTGCATTTGACAAATTTTGGCTCTTTTGGAGGTTCATTCCAGATCTGAGAATATATGTGTTCTGGTTGTGTTAAGGGTTCCCTGTTTGGTGGAAAATTCAGAGGTTCACCTTATCCAACATAACCTTTCATTTTGGCATATCCCAGTTTCAAGAGATCAGACACAAAGCCCTTAAGGTGCCTGAGAAGTTAGCAGCACCTCCAGAGCTCACCATCCTGAGCAGTCAGTCTTAGCTAGTGGTCTCACTCTACTGCTTCAATTTTACCATCATGGGTCTTGTTAAGTTCTCTGCTACTAAAAAAAGAAAGACAGCCTATGTGGAAGACAGAATGGTCTATTTTTCATCATGAAATAAGAACTAAGGGATGTCCCTTTAAACACTCAGGCAACACGTATAAAACTAAACTAAAAAAAAGGATTATGTTTAATCTACAAATCTTAGAGCTACAGGACATCATGGAAAAAATAAAAAACATGCATAAGTCTAAGAACTCATTTGTAAAACTTCAAGAAGTTGTCAGGAATTGCTAGATATTGAGCTTGAGATTAGGAGACTTTGTGTTTGTTTATAACATCCTTGAAAAGATCGCATATTTTAAGCAGGGGAAAAAAAGTTTTTTCATTTTCCTGATATTGATTCAAATAAGAACTGTTATTAGTGATAGAAACATTTGGCCATTTGTCTGGTATATGATCCATATGGAAGCTTTGTTCTTCCCTATAAATGGTTTTGATGCTTCAATACTATGACATCAGAGCAGCAGTGATCTGAGTAATTTCTATTGTATAGCAGTGGCATCTGTCGTTATTCACATCTGCTTTGGAAAGGAGATTATTTCAGTCATTTTAGTCGTTTTAATCCACATAATAAATATTAAAAGTAATCATTAAAAAGCTTATTTAGTAGAGATTGATCCTTTATTAATATTTTCACAACTCAATCCATCCCCAGTGCTAGATAAATTAATCATTCCTTCCCAGTTTTCATGCATCACAAAAATCTCCTTCAAGAGTTCCTGACTATACAGCTTCAGGGTAATTAGCTCCACACAGATTCCTTTCTACTCTATTTCAACTTCTGCAAAGCAAAAGGACTGAAATTCAACATATTTCTTTTTGAACAGTTGTTCCTGATTATTTTTTATGCTGCTAATATTATCATTCTTTTGTGTGCCCAAAGATGATGTTATTTTGAAGCCTGGAGTGTTTTACATAATTAACTAACACAAAGAAATGGTGGCATCTTCAGTAAACATTTGTATGCAGATTTTGACAGAAAAGGTGCTGGATTCCTGATTATTTCATACAGAAAAATATTAATTTGTATTAAAAGAGTATATTAATATCATGATAGTTGTTATAAAAGAACTATTTTTTCAAAGCTAGGTCCTAATGGGGAAATTATTTGTAAATGAAAGACTGTTGGGAGTTTGGTGGATTCTTTTGGTTTGTTTGGGTTTTGGGTTTTTTTGTTTTGGTTTTTTTTTTTTTTTTAGAATTTAGACTGGTTTAAATTTAACTCTCTCCCATGTTAAATACTAAAATGTAGATCAAATAAGCCCCTCTACATAGCAGGTTTCAGGTGCTTCAAGTTCCCTGCCATGGAAGCAGAAGCTTAAACTCTGTGTTCTGTGCCTTGAACCAGAACTCTCAGCAGTTCCAAT
>VRYO01001269.1:13045643-13074735 GCA_009812075.1 Sialia sialis | reverse complement strand
CCCAGTGGTCCCCGTCGCTCCCCGTTGCTCCTGCTGCCCTCCGCTCCCGGCGTTGCCACCTCCCACTGGCAGCCAGCCCCTCCTGGCGTGGCCCTGGCACTGCCTGGGCCCTCAGCAGCACCCTCACCCTGCCGTGCAGGGGGAAAAAAAAAAAGAAAAAAAAATACGGCTTATATTCAGGTGCGGCTTATATATGGACAAATCCTGTGGTCTGCCCGGCTACCCAGATAAGCGGCTTATATTCAGGTGTGGCTTATAATTGTGAAATTACTGTAATTTTATGTTTCCCAAGAGAAAGGTAAATAAAATCACATATGCAGTACTGTGATAAATAGAGATTGTTTCAGGGTTAATATATAAATAAAATTTATGTTATGGGATTTCATTAATTATTTTTCATTGGTCTTTTTTGAATGACATGTTCACTGACATTAGAAGCATATGTTTCAATAAACCTGACAGTTCATATTCAAAATATTGTACAGATATATATTTCCATCCTGTGGAATCAAGTAGTCTCTAAGCAACTGCTTGAAAAGAAAATGGGAGTATGAAGGGGCTTAAATGAACATGAACATACATATATGCTCAATTTATGACACTCGTACATAGGTCAAAGTAAAAGAAGTGCTTGTCCATTAATGAAGTACCCTGTAAAAAAAAATGTCCTACAAAATTAATTTATGCCCAAAAGCTGTGCCAGCGTTTCTGGAGAATTCAAAGGATCTAAACTAAAGAACAGTTAAAGAACAAAGTCCAAAAAGGAACCCCTCAAAGAAAAGAAAATCAACAAAAGAGATTAAAATGTCACTATCTTAGCTTTCATGGAAGTTTGGAAATTTGCAGAGGACTTTTCAACAGGCATGCAGTGTCTACTTCACTCAATCAAATGCTCAGAAATCCATTCAAGGAGCAAGCAAAGTACACAGACTACAAAAAGACCTAGAGGTGTAAGGAATAGCTTTTTTTTTGTAGAAAGTATAGTAAAAAAGGTGTAACTAGCACCCTTTTTTACAAAATCAGCATGTTGGATGCTTATAACAAGTGCAGAATCAGGATGATGAGGGCATTTGATTCATATGGCAGACTTGGAAACACAGGGCCCAAAATCAGCAAGGTCACACCTTTCTCAGCTGTGGTCACAGAATTCTCTCTGCCCTTTAATTTAGCAAAAACCCCACAAAATTTAAGAGAATGAAGTAGCCTTCACAAAGAAAAAATAATTTTGTTTAATGGCTGGTCCTTTTCAGGTACAGTAATTTCACACTGATAAGCTGCGCCTGTTTCACTGAAGAATCGAGCCGATCCCAGAAGTGCAGCTTATCACCCAGTGTGGCTTATTTATGGACAAATTCCGGCGAAATGCCAACCCGGAAGTGCAAACCGGCCGGGGAGGGGGCCGCTGCTTTACTGCCTTCGCGCAAAGCCAAGCCGCTTTGCCACCACTTGTTGCCGCCACTTTTTGCCGCCTTCAAGCTTTGCCACCACTTTGCTGGTGTCACGCGGCCAGCCCGCCAAGCTGCCGCTTTTGAGCGGCGCGGGGAGCCATGGCAGGCAGTGCCGGGGGCGGGAGTGCCAAGGCCCCCAGCCTTGGTGCCCAGGGAGGGCACCTGGGGCTGCATTTAAAGGCTTCACCAGTCTGTGAAAACTGTTTGCAAATTGTGCACCTGACAGCAAACCCCACGATCGCACAATCCTGTTACTAACTCGTTACTTTGTTGAACATGGATCCTCACTTCTGAAAAAAAAAAGGGCAGCTTATCACTCGGTGTAGCTTATTTATGGACAAATTCCGTGGTCTTCCCAGCTACCCGGAAGTGCGGCTTATAAGCAGGTGCAGCTTATGAGTGTGAAATTTCTGTAATCATTTGTGATGCAAACAGTTGTAAACGTGCAAAAGAAGCATTTGACAGAGATTTCAAAGTTTTTAAGTTTTCTAAATCTAAGGACTATGACAAAGCCTAGAGACATACAAACACACACACTTTCTTCAGTTCTGAACTTCCCCAGTGAGAAATTTAACAAAAAAATTCCATTTTATAAGGGGCACAGTGCAGAAGGAATATTGACCTTAAAATACCTTGGACAAGAGGCATCAGAAGGAAAATAAATCTAACAGAGTTTTTAGGCTGGCAGTAATAAATAGTTTATTCTCTGGCAATGTAGATATACCTGAGCTGTCAGGCCCCTAGAAAAATACCCCGTCAATCAATGTCAAGCTCTGTTATTTCAAATGATGCTGTGTTTAATTCACTGAAGTTTCAGTTATTTTAATTTCCTCTACAGGAAAGTGCAGCAACTGCTTGTTAGTAATGATCTAGTTACTCTCTGACACAAAAAAGTACGTTATTTACCAATGATAGTCATAAATACACAAAAGGCACATTTTATTTTGAGAGAAGGAGAAACATCTCATGGTCTCTAGTTTGAATCTTCTGCAATTTCTCTGAATATGCATGATTTTTAATAGGTAAAAGGCAATCTTTTTCTTTCTGGTAATATATCAACCATCTAATGAAACATTTAAATATATTACTTGCAGGTGGTTACAGTGGGGTTTCCTTTCCACTGTGACGTATTCCAATGCAGTAATTTATTTTTCTAATATGTTCTAGAAATTCACAAAACTGTGAATCATTTAAGCATGGGTTTTAACATAAGTATCCCAGTTGTGTCATCATGAATAAACCAGCAGAAGTTCCCATGGAGTGTAGTTCACTTGTGGGAGACTTCCATAAGGGTTAAGAACTAACTACACAACATATGCTTTGTAGAATCTTGCATAAAAAATACACCCAAAAATTTAGCTAGAAATAGGATCCTAGCTCCTTAATTTCCAGAGCTCCTTTCTGCAATTCAATTTTCAAACACATAATACCAAGATTTCACTTGCACCATTTTATTTCTACCATAGTTTGTATTTCTCAAGCATTGAAAAGCCTCATATGTTTTACAAAGCTGTTTAAATTACAATGGAAACTGTTTCCAAATCTGTTCCTTTCAATACATACTATTCTTTGAGTACTTTAGCTGACCTTAAGAATATTTCACCCTGCTTTAAGTAGATGTAGCATGATACCATAAATCATAAAATAGCATAATATTCTAGCATTTGTTGTAAGTTAGAACTACAATTTTCTTCATACTTTGAAGTGGGAAGAATTTTTTGCAATTGATTTTGTGATAATTGAGTTTAAAAAGCAGAATGCAATTTAATGGAATTTAAAATGCTGCAGTTACTGGAATACTTTATTTGTCACAAGGTCTAGGGGTTTAGAATTGACTAATAGACAGCAATGATGATAAATCAATGTAGCAGAGTTAATTTCTTAGAATTGAATTGGATTTGGTCATTCGACCCTCAGAATAATGGAATTGCATGGCCAAATTGCCCCACTTCTTAGAGAATTTAGGGATAAGGGACCTCTGGTAATTTCTTTTTTGAGAGAGAGAGAGACAGTCTTTCTAATGGTATTGAAAAAATAAACCTGTGTAAGTCATAGCAGTTTAATTCATTCATCTTCCTTTTAGTTGAAATTTCTATTAAAATCACAGTTTATAATGTTCCAAACACAGAATTAATTTCTTTTACTGGACAATCTAAAAGCATATGTGACTAGCTAGTGCATTAACTTCAGCATACATCTAGAGAGAAGTTGTAAAAAATAAACTAGCTGCTTCTCTAAAAAAATTCCCAAGAATTCCCAAAGTAAAACTAGTTCAAATGCTTCAAAAACCAAGAACATTTTTTGTTACTAGTAATAATATTTTCATTTTCATCTTATGTGTAGTTTGCCTTAGTGAATAAAAAAAAAATCATTATATGTCTTGCCTAACAGTAAAAACTAAATTAAAATTGAGCCTTAACATTTCATTATAGTGTTTCTTAAATTCCCTGTGTGTAGAAATGTATATGCCTGTTTTACATTCCAAGTTCACATTTTTCTGTCTAATTAGAACAATGAATCCTAGCAATCACTTGCACTGTCATAGCTACTTTCATTTCGCTTTGCTCATTTCTATTTATGCTGATTGAAGGCTTTCATAATAGAACTCTGGCCAAGCCACAATAATCCCTTCCTCCATACCCCTTCAGTACCAACTCCAATCTACCCAACCTTTGTCTAGCTAGAATAGCAGATGAACATGTAGAAAGTTCTGCCAAGCACAATTCAGTACAATTCAATTCTTCTGGGGGATTACTTTTTTAAAAAGTGAAACAGAAGTGTGTATAACTTTCCCCTTCTATGGACAGCTATAAGAGCCATGGTAGATGAGACATGAACAGCTCCTTTACCTGAAGAAGAAATCCACATGGGTGTTTTGATCATTTAAGGTCTTTATGCAAACCAGCCCTGTGTGAAATGCAGTCACCTGTACCCAATGGGAATCATTCCTGTCTTACAAGGACTGTCATGTCTCACATGTATTAAGTTATATGGGAGGTTTGTATTATATTTTTGTTTAAAAGACACGTACTTAACTACAATTAATTTGTTAGTGATGGTATAATTATGCCTTTTGGTAAGCATGCCTGCAAGCTTTATATTAAATTTTTCAGGAGTGCACGTTGTAATGTACTTTATAAATTAATAGAGCCATAAACATTTTTACACTAAAACGGGAAATGCATCTCTTCCATAATCCCAAAATTTTGTGGGATTTTGCAGGTCAGTGTTTCCTTCTCTTATCCTCATCTAAAATACTGTAATAAACAAATGTAAATATTTCAAACACATGTACCAAATACCCTTTAAACTCAGATGCTACTGGCCAAAATTTTTTGTCATTTCTATTTCTATTTCTTCATCCCTAAACTTTATACTGGAAACTGCATTCCTTCACATTTGACAGGCAGATTATAAAGATGACTGTCTTTCTCCAGCACTTTTTAAATGCCTCCAGTTATGATTTAATTACCTTTATACTTCCTCTTCTCTTTGAGTTCATAGCCTAGAACAGCCTTGGTAATCAATGCTTTAGAATAAGCCATCAGCTTCAAGTATGTGAAATTCTTATAACTGCACCAGTGTTAGCATACCCTTGAGCACTAGCTTGCAAGAATATGCTGCAACAGATACCAGAAATTAATATGCCTTCATACCCTATTAAGAAACATAAAGCTCAAATATCGTATTTCACTCATTTGTGTTCAGGAAACGAGAAACATCAGTGCCCACGTGTAAATGTGCACAGCATCCATTATAATTCCCCCACAAATAAATCTGAATAAAACACACACCATCATTCAAGAGTTGCCATGTCACCTGTCCATGATGTTTCTGGAGTTCAGCTAGCCTTTTTACATTACATTCCTGCCACACTACAGTCTAAGAATATTTAATTCCAGCTCAACAGGGGGAGGAGGGGAGGGGAATAATAGTTTACAAATAATCCCTTGCTAAAAACACCCAATGTGGTTGAAGTTCTTTTCTTCTAGGTGGTGTAGAAAAATTTTCCATTAAAAATAGAGTAGATTACACATAATGGGCTTTTTTTCCTGTCTTTTTATGTCCATCAGCCAAAGAGGGACTGCAGTCTGTTGAAGTAGGCTGGCTAATGTTCTAGTACCATTAAAAGAAGCATAACAGTGTGATTGGACATTTGGAAAAAAAACCCACAGACATCTTTGCTATCATTTTCAAAGTGGAATCTATGTAACTGCTAGATTCCTTCATTACTACAGCTACTAACACTGAAAATTTTTTAAAGTTATATATGTGGATGAATTCATTCAACATCAAGTTTTAATAATTCATGATGCGGTACCTGCTACTAATACAGAAACACTTCAGCTGCTCAAAAAAGCCTTTCACATTCTAGGAAAGATGTGAAGCATTTCGAAAATTTTATTCCTTGGCAAGAATAATTTTTCACCTCAGTCAGGACTGAGAGCTGTAATTCCTCAAAGGAGGAAGCAGTGGCAGTGTCCCTGAAGCAAGGAGGAAATTAAATGGACCTTAGCACATGCACACATTTTCTAAGACTTGCATGGGAAACCACAGTTTTGCCTTTTTGTCTGTACTGGTTCTAAGCAGGACAGGGTTAATTTTTTGCGGTGGCTGGGACCAAGACCCTAATGTTGTTCAATACCACCTCATGTCATTGCCAGGGTTGGCAGAAAAGGAATCTCTCCTTTCTAAAAGTGCAGTAATTTCACTACTATAAGGCACACTGGATTATAAGGCACACTTTTTTTTGCAGTGAGGATCCACGGGCAACAAAGTAACAAATTAGTAACAGAATCACGCAGTCGCAGAGTTTACTGGCAGGTGCTCAATTTGCAAACATTTTTCATGGATCAGCGTAGCCTTTAAACGCAGCCCCAGGCGCCCTCCCCATGCCGCGGGCCCCGGCACTCCCGCCTGCCCCTGGCACCAGCTGGCATGGCTGGCATGGCTCTTGTGGCTCTCATAGCATGTGGCTCTTACAGTGTGCGGCTGGTGCGGCTCTCACGGCTCGCTGTTCAGCTCATGGCTCAGCTCACAGCTCACACTTCCCGGTTGGCAAATTTCCGAACTTTGTCCATATATAAGGCGCACCGGATTATCAGGCCCACTTCTGGTTTTCAATCAAAATTTTAGGCTTTAAGGTGTGCCTTATAGTCGTGAAATTACTGTATTCCTTCTGGTTGAAGAAATGGGGCAGAGTGGTAGAGCCATCCCATATTGTTCTTTGTCCTGGGATCCCAGAATGTGCTGAGCATTTTACCACAAAAATCACTCTTTCTTGCACACTTTTGTTAATCTATTTGTTTTCTTATCTCATTGCTGTTTCCAGTAATTTGCTCTTATCTCCACTTGTGCTCTTCCTCGTTTTTGGGTCCAATTCACACCTGTGTGCCACCATAGCAGGAAAGGGGAGAGAACATGCGGAGTTGGGAGAGTGTTTATTGTAGCATTGAACTGGGGAATACCATTGTAGCACAACTGAAAACATCAGTGAGAGAGGAGCAGATCCTGGAGGGGCTGGTCATGCTTAGTGCCCTCAACAGCAAAGGTGATAACAAGCAGCAGTCAAGATGATCTGAAAGCTCAAGATAATAATCAGCTGTGTCAAAGTTTGTCAGGTCTGACACTTCTCTTACCAAGCGTGAGGCATACAGGCATGTCACGGAATACCCAGATGAGTTTTTCATACTGATGAACTCATATAGGTACAAGATATATGCATCAGCAATAATAAGTGTGTCAGCATAATAAAATTCTTAGTGCTTCCAGGGCAATATAATGATGATGCAATATGCAAACACATTAAAATTATACTAAATCATCCTGTCTTATATTTTTGTTGCTCTTCACAGAAAGTATTAAAGAGAATAAAATATACAAGGGTATATATTTTTCAATTAATACATTTAAATTTTCTTTTCTTCAATACATAATAATGCCATATATAGGAAGACTAAATATCATGGAATACTAATATAACCTTCAAGTACTCACTAGGTTTTATTGCTCTTCTATATGTAAACTCATTTTTAGTTTTGATAAGACACATTCTTCTGCTCAACTGTAGTTTCACAGTAGAAGTTATAGTTACTGCTGTACTAAACATTAAAAAATTATCAATATTTGATATTTCACTTCTTTTGCTTGATCTCAAATTTGTTAAATGTTTACTTAATCTATTGAACATACTAGTACTCAACCTTGTCATTTTTCTTTTAAAAACCCTAATCCTTGCCACTTTTCCTTAAAGAAATCGGTAAGGTGAATTGTTCATTTATTTTTCTGTATTTACAGAAAAGTCCAAGTTCTGAAGTATATTTACACAAAGACAATCAGTACAATTCACAACTGAAATCCTAAATAGCAATTATTTTAGTGCAAATGTATTATCAAAACTAATTTTAGCAGCTGCCACTAAAAAGGTACCCTTTGTTGAATCATATGTTTGAGAACTGTAACTTACAAACTTAGAGGAAGATTAAAGTGATTCCTAAACAAAACTTTTCCAGATTGTGAATAAAGACTGACTACAGCCAGGGGAAAAAAACATTATTTAAACAATGCTCAATAAGAACAATTATATTATACTGAAGACAAATCTTATTTAAAGTCCCAGTTCAGCCACCACCCCCACCCCTGCTAATCTGTGTGCCCCAGTTTTTAATCTCAGTGTTCACTTAGGGATCAGAAACAGTTTTTGGAGGACTTTTATTTCCTCATATTCAAAAATATTCAATTTATTTTGGTTTCCTGCATGCCTATGTGGGTCCTTCATGGACCATAGTTTCATTATACACTACACAGATGTTAAAGATAAAAAACATGACTTGGGACACCCTGAAGGCACAGTTATACACAAATAATTTACCTTGTTTAAAGTGGTTTTGTCACATTTTTCTAAAACTGAACGTTGTAAATATTTACAATTATCACATGTCTTTTCAGCAACAAATTTTCTTAACAAGAGAGAAGAAAATGCATCTGCCTTCCTTGCTTGTCTTTTCTCACCTTTTTTATTTTAATGGTTTAGGTCTTAAATTGACAGATACTAGCAAACAACAAAACTTTAAGGTGGTATTTTGTTGTTCATCATTTCAGGTGACTTTTCTGAAGTTTTTAGTGGAGGGATATTTTTTACCATTTCATCGGTCAACACAGCAATGCAGATAAATTACTCAAATACCAAACACACAAACAAATTTATTTATCAGCTGCCCACTTTCAGAACTGGAGCTTTTAGTGACCATATCTCAGATCAAATCTCAAGGAGTCAAGAATATTGTAAATCATTTTTCCTTTCACTCAGAAGTACAATTTCAGTTCTCTTTCAAATACAATGGCCACAAAAAATGTGGCTACTGATTTGGGTTTGGCTTTCTCCTTCAGACATATCAGACTTTTGCTTGTCATGGAAAATATGCCATAATACTTTAGAGAAAATGGAATTTGATGTTTTGCAGTTCAAGAATTTCAGTCTAATGGTGCTATTTCATAGTTTTAGTTTTCATAGTACACATCTCAACACTAAAAATGCCAATAACATTGCTACACAGAAGACAACTATGGATACACTGTCAGAAAGCACTTATTTTACTCTGTTTTAAAAAAAAAAAGGCTTTTTGAGATCATAATGTCTCTTTCCATCTTCAGTTCAGAACTTCATCCTATTCAATTTTTATCTCATCTCACCAATTCAAAGACAAAATATAGTCTCAAAAACAATTATATTCCCACAAGTTTTCTGGAAAATTCTATGAATAGGAAGAAAGAGGATCAAATTCGTGCTTTCACATGGAAAAAGACTGACAGAACCCTGATATTACACACAACATCAGCTACCTGGTCAAGTAGTGTGAACCCAGCTCTTGGTCATTTAGCAGGTACATAGCTTAATATTAATTCTCTTATTATACCTCTTCTCCACAAATATTAACATTACAGCCGTGAGGGTGGAAACCATTCAGACCTATAAAAAGAAGCCATGATCAGTTGAACTGTTCTTCAAACAAACTAGTTCAGTGCTTAAAAAACACCCCCAGCCTAATATTTAACTTTTTCTGTCAGAACTTCAGATTTAACATAATATAAAAAAATTAATTTGCTAATACCTTGATATTTTTATGTTGCAGCCAACTGAGAGTTTGCTGATAAAGCTGAAAGTGTCAGTTATTCTGTAATACCATAAAATAATAAATGCAGTACATTATACTGGATGTAGAGGGTGATTGATAATAACTTGGCATAATAATTACTTGGCATCATGTTGTAAGTTCCCAAATCAATGATTTTGAATAGATACATAAGTAATTCAGCATTCATGTTCAGGTACCATGAAATCCCTGTAGCTCTCGAAGTTCGCAGACCCTCCAGATTTTCAGTAACTCTCTTATTTATATTGTTTGAAAGTTATTTTCTAGTAGGTAGGGGAATTATAGAAGTTCCGGTATTTCTGAAAATACTGTGATACAGCTGCTTCCTGAGCACCTTTGAATTTCCTATTTCATCAAACTGGTTGCTGCAACTGTCACTTAATGATAAACTCTCCAATATTTGACAATAATGGAAGTAATTTATTCCACTGAGGAACACTGATGTGCAATGAAGAGTCAGATTGTAGACATTATCCTAGGGGAAAAAAAGGATAGAAGTAGGAAAACAACTACACTAGCATTGCTGCAGATAAGTGTTCCACCAATATGCCTGTCAGCATTAATATTAGCCTCCTTGCTACACGAGTTATTTCCCCATGGCAATGAAGTTTCTTCTTGCAGCTATTAATGTTTCTGGGGTGTACTTGACTTCTAACCTGTGCAATGTTGGGAAAGAAAGCCAAAATGATAGAAAATTCTAATTCTTCATCATGCCTCCCAGCACTATTTGCATTTAATAAAGACAATGAAAATTCAGTTCAACTGTATAGGAAAATACGGTGCATTTAAACTTTCCCCTAGTATCCAACCAAAATAAAAGATTTCTCATATGGTCAGTAAGTCTATTGTGGTCTTAATTATTTCCAAAGAATCACTGAGGTTGGAAGTGACCTCTGGAGATCTAGCCTTAGTTCAAAGTAGGATCAATTATAGCTCAGGAACACAGCCAGTCAGTTTTCAAATATTTCTAGAGATGTTGACAGACTCCACCTTCTCTTTCATCAACCTGTTCAAGTCTTTGACTACCTTCAGAATGAAAAAGTTTTTTCTTAGATTAAAACAGAATTTTCTGTATTTCAATTATAGTCTGTTGCTGAACGCAGTGCTTCATGTGCAATCCCACCAGCCCCGATAGGAAGGATCACCTCCCCTGGCCCGCTGGTAATGATGTTCACATAAACCCAGCATCAGGAACCTAGCCTCATGTTAAGTCTGCAGCAGGAGGCTGATTAACATGCAAGCACTCTAATTTAGTAACTGAAGTCCTTCCAAGACAATTTGTAATGTAACAGAATTGATCTCTCATCTGACTCCAATACTCTATGCATCGAAAAAAAAAATATCCTTCATATTTGTGGGCTTCCTCTTAGTCACACCTTAAAAGAAATTTGCTCCAGCGAATATGTGGATCCAATATCCAAATTTCTCATTAAAAATACTTCATCAGAATATAAAATAAAGCTCAGGTTAGCTTTTGATTAATATGCATATTACATAGAGTTGAAGCATGGACTAAAAAGCACCTGAATCAGTAAGATATTATTACTAGTTATTTGCATACCGCTGAAATTAAAAGCTTAGCTGCAAAAGGTACAAAGAACAGATAGATGGCACAGAAAAAAAAAAAAAAAACATACAGAGGTCATAGTTCCAGCAACCCTTATTCTAAGATGAATTTTAAAATATCACACTATCCTGACTTAGTAAATCTGCACATCACTACACTAAATAAATATTCCACCCTGAAATTTCAAAAATTTACCTTTCTGCAGACTTGAGCTGACATATAAAATTTACAGTACTGAAATTGTTTAAGGTCCATAAACTGTATAAGCGGTAACTTCCAGGTTGAAATTTTATTCTTGTTTGTTCTGTATTCAGTAATAGTGGGTGTACCCAGTCAGTGTACTTCATCTGAGCTGGTTCCCAGTGACTTGAGGCAGAAACAGAACAGACAGTTACATAGAGCACAAACTGAGTAATATTTAAAATTCAAAGTGAAATAAAGTGTTCCAGAAATGAAGTTGCAGTCTAGAAATGCAGAGTCCAGCCTGCACTTGCACAGTGATGAATTTGTTCCCTTCTTCCTTCAGTGCTTGACCTCAGTGAAGCCACACGTTGCAATAGAGTTGACAGCCACATCACCATTCCTGCACCCTCTGCCCTGCTTTGTGCCTGTCTCCACCCAGAAAACACATGCAGAACACCACACCAGAAAAGCAAGAGACCTGACCCCACAAGATGAGTGCAATTCCCTTTTATCTTCATTGCAGCAGCAGTGTCACTACTGCATTTAGGAACCTGATTTCAGCAGTCCTATCTTGACAAGAGCAGAGTAAGATATGTACAGAGATGGAGACACAATTATGGAGGGTCATGATCAGCCATTACTGGTGCTGAAATGCTTGTCTCAACTCTATGATCAGTTAGAGAAGATATTTTTCAGCTACTTCCACAGCATGGAGTTCCACCACCACAAAGAGCCAATAAACAATAAAAAATAAACAATATTATGCAATCTTCATTCCTCTAACAGAGACAACTCTTTCTGTTTAGAAAATTAAGAAGCATAGACGGTTCTGGTATGTCCCAAAATTATTTCACTTTGCTTTTCGTTCTGAAAGCTTTATTATTTATATACACTGGAAAACAGTTACAGTAATTTCACAATTATAAGCTGCACCTTTTTCACTGAAGAATCCAGCCTACCCCAGTAGTGCAGCTAATCATCAGGTGCGGCTTATCTATGGACAAATCCCAGCAAAATACCAAGCCGGAAGTGAGAGCCGGCTGGGGAGGGCACCTAGGGCTGCCTTTAAAGGCTTTGCTGGTCTATGAAAACTGTTTGCAACTTGAGCACCTGACACCAAACGCACTGGCAGTGATTCTGTTACAAATTTGTTACTTTGTTGCACATGGATCCTCACTTTAAAAAAAAAAAATATAATGTGGCTTATATTTGAGTGCGGCTTATATATGGACAAATCCCGTGCTCTACCCGGCTACCCGGATGTGCAGCTTATCATCAGGTGTGGCTTATAATTGTGAAATTACTGTATATATAGCCATTTTGTGTCACATGTCACAGGTACTTACAGGAAATCATCAAAAGATGTAGCGTATACACAGAGCTCACAAGCTCTGGTGGGTTCACATTTAAGTTGGTTCATTCCTACCAAACACACATGACAATATTTATGATTTCTAATTTATAAATTTATGTATTAAGCATCAACATTGCAGACACAAAGCTTTAAACATCACTACTAAATGACACTACAGCTGATATGTAGGAGACTCCAGGTAGCTGGATGATTGAACGAACAAAACTTTTTGCCTCTCCCATACATCAACATACGTAGAAATGGAAGCAAGAATATAAACTATAAGACTAGAAGAAAATTTCAAAGTTTAATCTAGCTTTTCATTCTCTGCCAGTAGAAGGCAGGTAAGAACATTGTTCAGGGAGGATGAGTGTATTCTGCTTCACATGACCATGAAAGTACCTAGTTACAGGAAAGCTTTTAATGGTGCTTCACTTTGGTCTTTATGAAAACCAAAGATTACACAAAATGTTTAAAGAATTAAAACGGAAATTATCATTAGTAAGAAAACTCAGGTTCTATGCTAACATTTCTCTAAAAGTTTCCAAAAGACTATGAAAATAATTTCAAAATTAGTCCTTCTCTGCCAGAAGAAGCAAAACAAACCTGAAACACCTGACGGATGCTTTGCCATAGTCAAAAGTCACATCTGAACTTGAGATGGGGAGTTCTGTTTCTTGTCTGAAGTCCTTCACACACTTGAGTGAGCTCTAAGTGAGTGAAATTAAATCTTCTGCTTCTATATGTATCAGGCAGGGTCATCTCTTATCTCTAGCAGCCACAGCTCACTTTTTGAAATTCATCAAGCTTTAATTAACTGGCATTCCATTAAATGCCTGGGATTTTCAAAGTATTCCCCACTCAAACCACATTAAGCAAACCTGATGAGGTCAAATATGCTCTTCCATAATATATTTCCACATACTGCACCACTCCACCTCATATTGGATAGGAGTGATAAACATAAAAGTAGCCAAACACAAACCCAAACTCCTGCAAGTCAGTTATTTAAGCATCTCAACTAAGAGTGAAATATGTTTGACATTTTGACCTTTGCTATCAAACATTCCTTCCTTTTCCCTTCATAAAAACATTAGTAAAACTTTAAAAAAAAAAAAAAAAAAACAATAATAGAGAGAGAACGGTAGTGTTTTGTGCTTCCATTTTATATGTTCACAACTCCAGCCTGCTATTTTGTGAGTGGGCAGCTGACAGTTCCCTAGCAACAGATTAATTGATTGCAGCTTTAAATCCACATTCCTCAACTCATTTCTCCTATTCCTCATTTATGAGTGTGTACAAGCACATCTGCCAGGTAAAAGATAGCACATCAAAATCTAAAGAACAAAGGGAGAAGGATCTGATAGCAATTTATTCCAGAAGTATTTTAAATTTCAGAAAAAAATAAGTTATAATGTCAAGATTAAAAATCTAAAAATCTAAAAATTATTTCAGTCGTTTTGTTTTCATGCTGTTCGTTAATATAGGGATCAATAAATCTTTTCATTGCCTATCATAGTAATAAATACTGAGTAATTCCAAATTTATATATAAAATTTTACCTATCTGGTAATGTCAGAAGCTATAATGGAAAAAAGAAACTTTGAGATAGAAGGTTGACTGTCACAAACTAGGTGCAAGAGCTAAACTCCACTCAGATAACAATAAAGTCTGTCCTAATAACTTATTATTAAAAAGGCATAAGGAATTTTGCTCCATTTGTTTTAGAGCTAGTAATCTTTTTTGTATAATCAAAGGGAAATCTATTCAATACCAAAATAGGAAGAGATTATTTCAGATAGGTTTCCAGGCCCTAAATCCGGTGATGCCAGCCCAAAACCCCTGCTGAATTCAAATTCATAAACTTTCTAGCTGCTGCAGTTTCTGACTTAAATGCTTGAAACTTCTGGCAGAAATAAGCATCAGGTTGATGTTTCAAGTAAATTGTAAGGTCTTACGGTCTTATTAAATAATGAGAGAGAGTGTAAATTAAGAGCAAGAAGGGATGAAACCAGGACTGTTAGGGAAGAAAAGAGCTTTAAGGAAAGCTTTGTGGATTGCATCTCTTATGCTGGAAGCACTGACTCTCTGCAATTTCTCGGAACTTATGATTTCTTCTACAAAGAGCAAATGGACTGAATTGTCATGTTACTAATCTCCAACAGGCAAGATCTATATGTGGCATTGTCTCAACATAGTACAGTAATTTCACTAATATAAGCCGCACCTTTTTCATTGAAGAATCCAGCCTACCCCAGTGGTGTGGCTTATATTCAGGTGCGGCTTATCTATGGACAAATCCCAGCGAAACGCCAACCTGGAAGAGAGAGCCAGCCAAGCAGAGTGGCAAGTGGGCGGGCCGGCCCCTGTGCCACTGGGAGCCGTTGGGAGCGGGGAACCACCGGGAACGGGGGGTGCCCAAGGGCGGGCCGGCCCCTGCGGCTTGGAAGCCAGGCTGTGTGGGGCTGGGCCAGAGCGCCCCGCCCCCTCTGCTGCGCAGAGTTTAAAAAAAAAAAAAAGCCCGGCTTATATTCAGGTGCAGCTTATAAATTACTATAATTATTAATCTTAATACAGGACTCTCTACTCTCCCTTTCTAGTAGCAGAGATGCCATTTTTTCTCATGTTGTTATTCGAAACATGCAAACCCACCTCTTCCACAAGAATGCTAGAGTCATCAAAGGATCCTGATTTGGATGGAATTATGGTCTTTTCCATTTGAAGTGGTTCAATATTTTTTAGTCTGCAGCAAAGCTCAACAATTGCCCAAGCCTGCAAGAAGAGGTATGACTTTCTGCTTAAAGAGTTCTGATCAGAAATGGGAGAGATCAATTCTGCTCTCTTCCAGTTACTTCAATATTTAAATGAAAAGTTTTTCATGTAAAATGTATAAACAGGCCTGAGAACATGGAAATCAGCACTCTGCTCTTATATCTATAGCTACTAGACTCTAGGTCAGGCACTGCATACTAAATGTCTGCTTCTCTGATCGTCCACATCACCAGAGATTATATTTCTTTCTGTACCACTTTATCTGTAGAAAACTTAGAATTCTTAACTCTGCAAGGAGGAATCCATTTTGAAATTTTGGCTTAGGGTAATCTGATGTTTAAATCCCTATTAGATCTGTTCTTAAAATATTAAGTTCTGAGACAGACTGAACTGGAAGAAATTTGCAGCTTTGTAAATTCAATTTGTAAAATACATAGCAATAGTTTTAGTTGCAGAACTGCTTACCCAGGGCATTTATTCTGAAAGTTTAGCCTACACATGTGAAAAATATTTAACTTCAAACATTTTTCCATGTGTAAAAAATATTAACATAACAGTTTGAAAATGTTAAGCATCTGATAATAATGCAGTAATGTTTCCATCTTAATTTAAAGAACCTATGTATAAATCTCTGTCCTCTACTTGGAACATCCTATCCCTTTCTTTCTCTATTGTTATTTACTAAATAGGTACTAAATTTTTAAAATTTTAAATGTTATTCACTGGATGTGACATAAAAGAGACTTGGATACTCGTTCTCTTCCTTTTTTAAGAAAGGGTATTTCCAGTGGGAAGCTGCTAGCATGATCTTGGAAGTAAACCTTGGCAACATGAATCATACATTTTCAAACATCTATTTTAGCATCTTGACAGAATAGAGACGCCTACAATCACATTGTAGCAAACAAATACATACCAAGGGTTAGAGATGCATGAAAATAGTAGATAAATGGTCAAGAATGTATTTGATGTACCCTGCAAGTGTCTGATTTAAACATAAATTTAGACATGATGGGAGTAATTAGAAAGGAACCTATATATATTGCTTTAATTTAAAAACATGGAAGACACATATTAAAGAGAAAGAATTTCCACACTTATTTTCTATTTCACCCAGCAACATGGAACTTTTATTTCTCAAACACTCCTTATCATAAAAGTGTTTCATTTGGTCCGAAGATCAATGTGCCATACAAATCATCTCATTGTTATAACTCTCCATTATGTAAATTGAAAATTAAGAAAACTCATATTGAAGATATAGAAAGGCTTCCTGCAAGTTAGAGGTAGGATTTCTAGAATATTATGTCTTCTGCATCTTTTCCCCCAAAATCTGAGTCTTAAGTGAAATATTTACATACCATATTTTGACATTTGGAAGTTTGCATTGTATTTTCCAAAAAGTTTCCTAGGCCTTGCATGGAAATTTTGAGCAGACTTTTTATTTACAATATTTCATATATGGAAGAAGGCTCTCCATTAATTTCTGTGAGCATACACTACCTGTGATAAATACTTTTTCCAAAAATTACCTTTCAAGTGCCCAGCACACTACCTTCTACTGTTTTACAAGTATCCTATTTGTCACACGGAGCAAAGAGGAATTTGTGCCTTCACTCCACCACCATCCACCCCTGCTCCCTTAACAGAACCCTTCCTCCTAGGTAAGTACCATTATCACTGAGCTATTATAATCATGAACCATTACATATTCTGCCTCCCTAGTCCAATAAATTTTGTAAGTATTTTATGCAAAGCAGACAATTTCCAGCTGAAGAAGTTAAGCATGACACACATAGAGATAGCCCCATTGGATGAAGTTTTAAAGAATTATTCCGTACATTTTACAGCAGAAATTGTTAACTCTTACTGATTTTTACTTGCAAGCCGGCCATGTAACTACTTCAATAGTTTTTAAACCAAGATGCTCTGGGAACTTTCACTCATGAAATGATATTTGCCTGATTATTGTCATCTTCGATTTCCATTTTTGTTGGAACTTTAAGCCAAATAGTCCATCTGGCATTTTCTCTCACTTGTCATTTTCTAAGTTATAAAAATACAGTATATTTTAAAATTCTAGATCATCAGTTTTATTTTCTCACATAAGTACTGAACATAACTCAAATACTTTTACAGAATATGTTATGAAAAAAAAAATCTTCAACTACATCTGAAGTCTGCATCTGGACTCTGTTTCAGCATCTTACTACCTGCTGACAATAATGGTCAGGGAGGAGGAGTGCACTGGGCTTGAACATAAATGGATGCTTCACAAAATCAATTCTTGAAATATCCAGATAGTACAGAGGATTTAGCTACATATCTTCCATCGGAATCAGCATGTGTATTGTGTGTAAGAGAGAAAGAGGCTTAAGTTTTTCTTCATAAGGTCTTCAGTGTGCATTCTGGCTGCTTCCAAAAAAAAAAAAAAATCCGAATGTATTCAACAGACTGGTGAGCACCTCCACAAGCACAATCAACATGAGCTGAGAGGGTCTCACTTTACTTCATGAATAGACTTACATTACATCTTGTGAAATTACTGAGCAGCTGTTAGAGAGAAAAGAAAACATGATCAGTATTCTTTTGTAGGGACTTACTGAGGAGCAAATCATCAAATACACATGGTAAACAGAAATGGAGTCTTGAATAAGTGATAAGCAATCAACTACAAACAAAAGTGAGACACTATGACCTTACATTCAGCCTGAGTAGTAAATTAACATATCTGTGCAGTGTACTAGGAAATTAAGAGGACAATAAGGACAAAATAAATGTAAAACCAGTCATAGGCTACATAAATCTGAAATACCTAGTCTAATTATAGAATATTTTAAAACCCACATACCAAATCTTGGCCATCTAATCTTTTCACCAGTGACCAGCACAGTCAGATTTACAGACTTAAACCTATACTATTAAACAAGGCGTATGAAACGGTTTACTCTTGAAGCAGAGTTACCTGAGGGCAGACCAGTGATTCAGAAAATGGGCTCAATTAACATGTCTGTCCATTATGCACAATTTTAACTCTTCTATAAGATACAATGCCAATCCCTCAACACCTCTTCTGCCCTGCCTATAGCTCCTGAAGAGCCTGCAACCCTCTGGCAGGGCTTTCCAGCCGCAGGACTCATCCCACCAGCTTTCACATACCAAAGATGTCCAATATCTGGGAGTGGGCCAAAGGTTCCAGCTCCTCTTGCTGGTTCCTCATGCTGTGGGCTTTAGTGTAGAAATATTTCAGGTGTGGTACTATGTAGCCAATACCTGGTGAAGCAGATTGAGGGATCCCATTAGTGCTCATTTCCTCCAGTTTTGGCACACCATCCCATCATTCACCACTGGAGAGCCTGGTTTTGTCCCTTTTTGCCTTCCACCGTTTAGCAATACAATATAAAATTGTAAGTATTTACCCAGAATTTATGTGTCATGCATTTCCAGCCATAGATAATTGCAAATTTCCATAAAGAACTTTAACATAAAAAGGGAAAAACATAGTGGGTATTTCTCTAGATTTCTTTATGTTCTAGACTGGTCCATATATGCACTGACTGATCAGTGCTGCAGATTATGCAGATGTAAAGGGCATCTGAGAGGTTTAGGATGATTCATGGCCCTGATGCTACATTATGCATTCTTACAAATTTGTCAGTGGGACTAGTGAGACCACTAACTCCTGTGACAAAGAAAAGAATTAGCAAGGAATCACATAATTTTCAGTTTACTAGGCAAGTTATATTAATCTATTTAATAACTTAGAGACTTCATGCTTTGCGTATTAAACCAAGGTAAAATGTGAGTAGAAAGTCAAAAAAGGTAATGGAAAGGAATTTCTGCCACAAGGATGAGAGTGTGTCAAAGTCTTTAGTTAGATGTCAGCACAGTCTAATGAAGACCACTCCAACTACTTTAATGGACCTACACCAGCTCATATAAGTGAACTTGTGCCATGATATTTTTGACTTGTAATATCATGCATCTATGTCTCTTTTGTTTGTTCATGCACTTATTTTTTTTCATGCTTTCTTGAGAACAAGGAAAAAATGCACAACAGACTTGATGCTTTTCCTCAGCATACAGGTGCCTTATTTAATGTGTGCTAAGAGGCAACATTTGTTTGCAGTTGTAGGGAGTGCAAAGAAAAGAAAAGAAAAGCCACAGAATTACAGGATACTCTGAGTTGGAAGAGACCCACAAGGATAATAAATCATCTAACAAAAATTTGCAAAAATTATGTTGATGTCAAGTGTAAGAGTATTACTGGCGCTTGCTTTCATTGTCAAGTCATGCTGTAATAATGTGATTAATACCCTTAATAATAGTATTATTTCAGTGATAATGGTCAACAGACAGAAATTTGAAAAAATTACAGAGGCAGGAAGTTTCTTCTACTGGGTTAACTATATAAGCTGGAGAAACAGAATGAAATCAGCATGCCAACTCTTCTCCTGGTCTCAAAACATGTGGTCATTTCAGGTATATTGCTTCAGAATCTCATTCACTGTTGGAGGAATCAAGCAGCCACTTTCTTCCAGGGCCTAGAAGCTCGTCTTTGTATTTCACATAGATCTCAAAGTGAGAACTGAATATCTAAATTTCTATTTTTTTAGTGAACCACTATACAAAAGTACAAAATTAGAGAGGAAAACAACTTTAATTATATTTCCTGTGCTTTAACTTGATTGAATCTCAACTTGTTTGTGCTTCACTGCTGCAATAAGCGCAAAGAGAAGTACCCTACATGCACCTGCACATGCACTTGTACACACCTACAGACATTTTCACCATTTACTTCAAGAAGGTACATCACTCTCGGGCTAAATCAGAGCCAGGATGTCCTTTGCCTCCACAATTTAAAGGATATAATGAATGAGCTTTTAGGATAATGAGCTGTCCTGTACCAGAAAATATGGTTCATTCTTTTAGATGCATTACCTTCCACACCAGTAGATAATGAACAAAATTGTTTGAGTAGTTGGAAGTTAAATTGTAAGGATAAGAGATCTTTTTATGTGTATAGCTGGAAAAGAAATGCTCCTTTATGGAATTTTAATCACTCTGTGATCATATGACTACAATGCATCTCTGGAATAGTATTCTAGGAATGCATTATTGTTTAAATGCTCCATCCAAAATGCTATGTGAATGGCTTTTTTTTCCTTTCAGTATTAAGTTCCTCTTTGTCTGATTGAAAATAAATACACAGCATAGAACTCTCAATGACTGATTTGATTTCTAAGCTTTTTATCATGTAAGCTATAAAAAATTATTCCTTGTCACAGAAAGCACGTCATAGATTTCCTGTGAATCTGCTGGAAAATGCAAATGCACCATTACTTCAGCTACATTCTCTTTGAAAATCAAACACTGCACCTGATAGCTTGCAAGTTTCTTCAGAGTTACATAAATGTCACAGTTTTATCCAGAGCTGCCTAAAATTTGTGAACTTGAAGTTATAATAACCAAAAAGTGTAGGTTTTGATTTAAAACTCAAAGTTTTATGAAATTATTTTGTTCAGAGAGACGACCTAAAGTTATAACTTGAAATTTAAGAAGTTCATTCCAATATTTACATAATGAACAACTTGATGTTGTTCAGACATGCTCAACAAAGTGTGCATGCTGTGTTCAATTCCATCTCAAATATGCAATACATTAAAAAGATCCAGTCCTTGGTTTGAGCTGGAGTTCTCTCTAAAACATTAGCATCACTATCAAAAATACCAATTTATCGTTTGATCACATAAAAGCATACCACTGGAAGTTTTTTTCTGAGATTTTTGGAAGACTATGGCCATTTGAGCTGCCATCTCCCCTGCTGGAAAAGGAGCAGTTTGTTGTATGGCCTATTTTCCCAAACTGCATGTTGCTGAAATATTCTCAGTTGGTGCAAGAATAAAAGACCATTCTGTGTGCTTCAGCAATTAAGCCTTTGCTGCCATGTCTGAGATAGAAATTCCAGCAGAATCATTATTTAGAACATAAATAGTTATAAATTAAACATATGAAACAAAGTTTCCAGGATAAATATTGTTCAAATTGGTTTCCAAATTAAGTTATAGCCTTTAATTTCTCATTTTCTTCACTCATAGTTTTTTCCTCAAGTATATTTTTTGGCAAACTGTCAGATAATTTACATGTATCCTATGTATCTGAGAAAGAAGATTTTAATGATGTTTGTATCTGGAGGACCAGACAGTTATGGCCATGAACCAATATTTTCCATTTGGCTATTAGGAGCTAAAACTAAATCTATGCACATACCTAATACTTATCACCTCATGGTGATATAAGCATAAAACTGTGACATCCACAGTGTGCAAATCAACCAAAGAAGTTCAAAATAGCTTCAGAAAGTAAAAATTTAGTAAAAAAAATACAATGAAAGATTAACAAACAATTATGCTTCCTATTTTAGTTCTATTAATAACACTTCCATTAAGAAAGAAGTTTGAGTTTGGATTGCAGGGTATTTTTTCCATCTCCCTTTCCTAATGGAAAATATCAATTTTTTTAAAAAAGTATTCACACTTAAAAATTTTCTATTAAAAGCTACATATAAAACAAAAGTATGTATTCTTATAATTTCCAACTAAAACTCAAAATATTTCAAGAAACCTATAACATTTCTGATAAAAATTTCTCTCATAAAATTTAATCACAAATCTATTGCTCTGGCAACAAGTTTTCCCAGTGTATATAAGTTACATTTTAGATATTTTTACTTCTATAAAATATTTTTGAGTTCAACAAGGACAATAACAAAAATGGCATCTGTTTATAAATCCTGCAAAAAAAAAAATTATAGTACTTGGCACTACAAGCTCTGAAAAGAAACACACTGAAATGATCCGTTTGATTGAAGTCTTTCATTTTTCAAAGTGCAAAGCAGTAGTGCTTTTCTAACCACTATCATGAAAATTTCATGTCAACTATTAATTTTATAGAATTATGAAAATATATAATCCTTCCTATAGCTACTTTCTTAAAGTAATTGTGTCAAGTTTCTGTCTTGCTTTTCTCTGGATTTAAGATGTGGATTGCTTGTTTCAAGCAGCTCTCCTCTTGGTTACTTTAAAGCTGGAGTCACTTCTCCATCATCATTTAAAGTATTTGCTCATCACACAGCACATTCTCTGAATATATCTTTAGATATGTCAGCTCAGGACAGTGACTGACATTTCCACAACTTTCTAATGAGAGTAGATACAAGGCTTGTCCACATACGAAAATGAAAAGATTCAGCTACTTTGAAGTAAGGCAACTTGTTCTTGGGTGCCTCCAAACTTCAGTGAAATTTAGCTTTTATGTGTTGACTTCACACTTCGTCAGTCTTCATGCAGTCCTGATCTCAAGCAAGAATACCCATAAAATGTTAAACTATTATTCTGAGAACAGTGGCACTTTACAAAGCCCCTTTCCCAAGAGATTTGTGACTCAGTGGTGCTCCTGTGTGTTTTTTTGATACCAGATTAATTTACCCATTGCATCCATATCCTCATGAGAACACTGCTAAGCACCTTTTTCTATTTAGATACTTATTGTCCCAAAACATATAGAAAATCACTGTCTTTTCAGATACTTGATGCATTTGTCTGAAACTATGCATAAGGCTAAAATTAAAGGTAAGATGTAGACACACAAGCCTATACATATATGTAGAAACACAACCTGTTAGATTACTCTCTTAGCAAAGCAGACTGAAAATGAAAGAAACATCTCAGAACTGTATAATGGAATAACAAGAGGTTTCTTTCTTCTGTCTGATGGACTTATTGCACAACCAGACTTTTAATTAATTTGCATCTCTGTAAAGTTGACAAAATATTTCCTTCATCCAAATCATGGTATGTCCCAAATATTTAGTAATTAAGCTTTTCAGAGCATGGATTATTTTTCACAACAAAAATTATAGTTTGGATCGCCACAATTTCAACAACAGCAATGTAAATATATAATATATATAAGAAAACTTTGTATATTATTATCCCTTAAAATAAAATTTAAAAATCTACTATGGAAGTATTTAAATAAAAAATAAAAAAATAAAAAAATTAAAAAAAAAAAAAAAAAGAAAAGAAAAAAAAAAAGAAACACAAGTAAAGAAAAAAAGAAACTCCACAAGCAAACAAGGAAAGTAGCACATGGTGTGGGAATAATACATGCACAGAACTGAATTACTTATATTTACAGCTTCATAAATCATTGACATGTGGGAAAGCATATAATTCTTTGCCTGCTCAGCCCCAAAATGGGAAGAAATAATAGAGATGGCATGGATTTTAGCAGAAATTAGCTATGCATCTGTTTCTATGCAGAGTAAAAGTCTATGACTTCTGGAAATGATCAGAAATAGGATGCAGCAGAAAGACCTTTCCTATTTTTGTGCTGTGTAGATTGGGTTTTTAGGCTGCTTGGAGGAAGTTTGCTGTCAGACCATATCAGGCAAGATCTAAGAACACAAATTAATCAGTAGGAAAACTGTTAGAAATGTAAACTTTAAGGATCACTTAAAAATGAAAAGGTGAGTTTATTATTGTGTTCCAAATCCTCATTGCTTTCATGTATGGGGACAGTAGCCATCATCAACATTAGATGCTCTACCTCTTGTGGATTGAATAAGGAGGTAATTAACTATATATATATATATACAACTATATATAACCTTATTTTTTATAGAATGGTTGGAATTAGGTAAACTGGGGACAAGAACGGGAGATAATGTTCTTGCGGAACTTATTTATACTTACAGGACAAGAGCAGTATCCTAGAGAGCAGGCACTTCTCAGTGATGGAGGATGTTTGTTTTATGTGCTGATTCACAAATGTGGACTAGGTTTGAGCCAGGTTACAAATTTTTGATTCAGTGGTAATCAAAGTTCTGATGTTAAAACACTGATAGGAGCAAAATTCCTATTGACTGTTTCCAGGCTGGGTTATATAGCATTTTGAAAGGATTGAAGTGTTTCTTTTGTTCCATAAGTTCTAAATAGAGGACAAAAATGCATTGTATGTCCTGACAACAGTAAAGGCTGTATCTAAATTGCGACATATTTTCACTTGGCTCTGCTCCCTGTATTGCTGTGACCCACAGCTTAAGACCAGAGGTTAATTGGTATAGAGTATCAAATTTAGATATAGTCTCATTTCATCTCACGTCTCAGCAAATTCTTTCAAAGCAAATTCATAATAACACTAATGAAACTCTTTTAAATACAAACTATCAAAATGGAGGCTTTGCTGCAATATAAGCATTTAAAATTGCCTGAAACAGTATATCTTAGTAGTTTTGTCCTTCAGAGAGCAAAATTTAGATGCGCCCATAAAGTTACTGTCTGTATATTGTTCATACGGGTAAGTAAAAAATAATTTTGAGAAAAACGGTCTGTATTTTCAACTATACCCTTTCTATTGGTATATTACTCTAGTTTAAAAAATATGGTTAATAGTGGAAATTAAATGTTCCATTTCTTACACAATGATAGAGGCTATTTTTGCCCTTTGTAGGCTTTGATTATTAAAGACCACAATTAATTTTTGCCCAGAAGGGAAATATTTTTCTCAGTGCTATGCTGCAAGTGCAACTTTTAGAGTTTCCGTGGGCACAACTTGCATATTTGATAAAGTTAGCCATAGAGGGCCTGCTCTCAGCTCTGTGGTTTTCCCTGTGTCAAGCGTTATTGGCATAATGCCCATCAAAAAAAAAAATCAAATTCCTGAAGAATGAAATAACAATAGTACAGGAGACTACGTTGAACTCCTTGCCCTCTCCCCGCAGTATCTCATGATGCTCCATTGTCAGTCAAGTTCAGAGCTGGGTTAGTGGTATCGTATATTACCAACTCTAAAAGAGAAGTTCAAGGCAAACTGCTGCTTTCATTCTCTCAGCAGGGAGCGACACTTTTAATAGGCGTGTGCATCTGCTGCACATGGAATGAAATATCCTTGGCTGGCTGCATCCGTGCCCATCTGTCAGGATGGCGCGCTGCCTGCTAACAGGTCGGTCACATCACTGCCACATGGCAGAAATGCCAGGAGAGGGACCACTTGTCTGGCCAGCCTGCTTGTCACTAAAAGGGAACAGAGCTTCTGCGGGACATCATTACAAATGCTAGCAGTGCCACTTTGATAACAACTGTTCAGACTTGGTGTCCGCTTGATAGACTTTCATATTGCAGCACCTAGCCCTCAGATATTTCCACAAGTGTCTTTCACACACATAGCAGTCTGTCCCTTGGTGAAGGTTAGCCTAATTGAAGTATACTTTGAAACATTTGGACTCTCCTTTTAACACAAAATACTTGCAAAAACAGTAAATACTGTTTATGGTAATTCCATACCACCAACCTGTACCTAGTGGTGTCGATATTAAGTTGAACTTTCCACTCTGAAACTCGTTTAATGCCTTCTGACTGAAGAATTCTCTATCTTGACATTTACCAAGTTACAGTTTCCCTTTCTGAATAGCAGAACCAGCAATTTTGCTTTATTTCCCAAAATAGTAACATTTCTCTTTGATCTCTTATTATTGAGAAATGCTGACTCTTTTTCTGAGCCTAAACATAGATGATTTAATTTTGTGTACTTCATTTGAATCAACAGTTAGATTAAAAGAAAGACCCATTACTAACAAATTTGCAGGTTCTGTTATGGCATCACTTTCAAGTAAAGCAGAAATAACATCAAATTTCCCATTTTAAGAAAATTATTTATGGAATAGAATTATTTTATTTATAATTTATTTTTACATTTTTTTTTTATGTTGAAGTTCTTTGTGATACTTCCTCAAAAAGCTGTAGAGTATGTGAGCAAGCATACAGCTCCTACTAAAGATGAGGTATATATTAGTAAAAGTTGAAAATGGCAAAAGTAAATTATTTACAGAGATAAGAATCTTTTCATTGAGTTTTGGTGTAATATGTATAAGTTCAAAATCATCACTAAAACTGGAAAAATATATTGCTTAAGACAAACTCACAGCATTCCTCAGGACCATAATGTCATTATTCATCATAGTAAGTATAAGGAAATATATCCAGAACTAATACTGCAGTGCCCCTTGGACTGAGATAAAAGTAAGTTAAGGAAATATTTTTATCATTATTATGTGCATTTTTACATTACTTCTCTATCAATGTGGTTTGGTTTATGGACCCTCATCTGTTTTTAAAAAAATAATTAAAGGACAATCTGAATTCAGCAACGGAAGGTATATTTCTGCATTAGAATCCTAAACTTTTTAGGACTCTAATATATTTAGAGTCCTAAATATACAAATAAGTAATCTCATCTGATTACATACAGAGGGAAGTAGATGAATAGATCAAATAGAGTAAATGTTGTTTAATAGAGGAAAACAGGAGGATAAAAAATAACCTATACAGAGCTTTGTGATATCAGAAGCTGAGGGGTGGAACACAAGGTCTGGCTTCTTCACCTGTGTGATGGAGGAGTGGCTCATACTTCTGTGTCATGGACTGTGTAGTGGTTCTGTAAAGCATCTCCGTGCAGGTTAGTCCATGGAGAGTGCCTTCTGTGTCAAGTGAGCAGGATTTCTGCTCATCTAAGACCTTACCTGGAGTACTGCGTTCAGCTCCGGAGCTCCCAGTGCAAGAAAAACATGGATGTGTTAGAACAGCTCCAGAGAAGGACCACAAAAATTATAGAAAGCTGGACACCTTTCCTATGAAAAAAAAAAAAAAAGGCTGAACTTAACAGACCAACTACATCCTCTCTTCATCTGGGAAACAGAAGATTCCAGGCAGACCAGTAATATACAGGCAGTTTATGAGGAAAATGGAGAGAGAGTGTCTACCAAGGTTTGTAGTGACAGAACAAGGGGCAATGGTTTTACACTGAAAGCAGGTCGATTTTTGTTCGATACAAGAAAGAGGTTTTTTTTACAATGAGGGTGTTGAGCCACTGGGACAAGTTGCCCCAGAGAGTTTTCCCAACTATTTACCTTTGCAAACCAACACATTTGTACTGTTTGTATCCACAGTGTTATCTACATTATTTCTGCTGAATATGAACAGCCATTTGCAAAAGTATTTGTACTAAACAATAATAGTATGAGTATTCTAGTAAATGTTCATAAAGTAATTTAATACCTTAGATCCCCATCTTGATAATGAAATGTTCGAATATAAAATATAAAGTGCAATAATATTCAAACAAACTACACAATGCAAATTCAGAATTATATTCAGCTTACAATGTACAAACCTTCAGTCAGCTAAAATCCTACAGGGATTTTTTGATAGAAGTGATTTCTTGATGGAACATTTGTTTGGGTTTGGGGTTTTTTGCAATAATTGCTTTCTTTCTGTTCAAAAATTGACATAAATCAAGGCATATAAACCAGTTTCTCAAGAAAGACACTGAAAGTCGAATCACTGAGTCCAGAGCAGTGTTATGTTAACAGAGCTAATATACAGTATTTGATATGTCTGATCAAGCCTAGCTGTTGGGTCAAGATCTGAAATCCAGATTCCCAGCAGTGGATAAACCACATCATCATACATAGCACATCATGCAAAAGACAAACTTAGTTGTGGAGGGGTGACTCCATCAGGGAAGTGGTAGTATAGTGGAACAGATAAAAAAAATTACCATGAAACCACAGCAACTTTTCAAGCATATTTTTTTTATCAGGAAACATTGCTTGATTTTGGACAGCATATATGACAAAAAATTTGAACTTTTGCATAGAAGCTGTAATTGAAAATGGGAATAGGATATTTTTAGACACCTTTCTCATAGGCGTGCCCTTATTATTTTAATTTCTCTACTGCTCACATAATTTTTTTATAATAATGATTTTTTTCATTAATGGCCTATTTGCAAACGCATTTACCAGTAGACAGATAAGCAGCAATTAGGAACTTTTTCTAATTGCAGGAAGTTTCAATATGGCAAGAAATGCAACTTCTCAGATGCCTAGGATGAGTTAAATAGAAATTTAATCTAAAACACACGCTTAGCAGGATTGTGCATTCTTGTATTCTACTGTAAGGAGTGTTAGCACTTGATTTTAAGGACCTGTTTCATTAATTGCAAATAAGTTTATAAGATGTCCCATGAAGACACTTTGAAGATTTTCAGACCAAATTAAGGAAGATAAAATACAAAGTTTTCCTATAATTAAAAATAAAATTAGCAACAACTGATGCTGGTGCATATGAAAATGTAACAAAATATATTTTCATAAAGCTGAAGTGATAGAAATGTAATGACAATAAATTGATTTTAAAACTTACTTTCATTTGTTTCATAGGAAAGATATTTCTTCAGTCTTCTGTGTTATGACAGAGGTAGTATTAACACATTATAAGTTACATGCACAAAGTTAGTGAGTACACTTGGATGCCACAAGTAGATGCCTATAAGGCAGTACTGGAAAAAGAGCTTGAAAATCAATACAAAATAAAATCACGCCAGCTGTAGAAAATTAAAATGCAGCAACTAAGTCAACTTAACTAAAACTTTGATTCTTGAGTGTTTTTTACAGTGAAAGTAACAGTAATTAATGCAAGTTCTCAAATTCACCTTTGTAATTTACAGTAATTTCATTAATATAAGCCGCACCTTTTTCATTGAAGAATCCAGC
>VRYO01001269.1:13023664-13044643 GCA_009812075.1 Sialia sialis | reverse complement strand
AAAGGAAAGGAAAGGAAAGGAAAGGAAAGGAAAGGAAAGGAAAGGAAAAAAAATAGTGCAGCTTATATTCAGGTGCAGCTTATAATCGTGAAATTACTGTAACTAAAAAGCCTTGTTACAACTGAAAAATCTTTTCATTCTTCTTATTATGAGACATCCCAACAATTGTCTTATCTAGTGAGTTATTCTATTAAGTAATCTTTAAAATTTGTGATTTCTGGAGGAAAAAATTAAAACTCAGGTTGTGCTGATAATTTCTACCAGTTGTCATATACAGTCCAGAAATAGAATATTACACAAGAAGTAAAAACCCAAGACCAGCTCAGGATATGAGGACTTTCTTCATGGGATAACTAGTACTAACCAGTATGACTAAAAGAAGTGTGATTTAGTCAAAGTCAGAATTAAAAACTAATGAAATTAATTGTGCTGGAAGAGAGTTCTTACTTGAGCTCCCTATATAAAGCAGGTGCCACACTGATCTGTGGCAATATCTATCTGGCTGTGCACTTTCACTACTCACTACCAGGGAGATTTCATTTCCTTCACAGGAGACCATTCCAGTCAGAGATGCCATTCTCACCTCCATTCCAAACAACTTTCTTCTACTTGCTGTATAAGAGGCATTTCTCTTATTAGCACAGTAGCCTGCAGTGATTTCACTGAGTCAGGCTCACTTAGATCTATGCCAAATTTCCTCTGAACACACTTTTCATAACATAGACTTTAAATAGAGACTGAACTCAGAGAAGCATGAGCTAGCACTTCCAGTGAAATTACAGCTTCTGACCAATTTCATTGTGAAGAAAACAGTTGTGATAAAAGGAGGTTTCAAGTGTAAACAGAAAAAATAAAGTCAGCTGCAGAATGAAACAATTGAAAACAGACAGCAAAAATTGCCGATGGATATCAGAACTTACAGGTGGCAAGAATTTTTTTCAGCCTGGGTTAGAACTTCAGTCTAACTTCAGCACTGTGACAACAACACTACAATGCAAAAATTAGTTCAGGAAAGGCAAATAAAATACTATTGTTAGGTAATGGAAGAAAGTGATTTATGAGATGAGAATAAAAAAGGTATATTCCAATTTTGCTAAGTAATCACCCACATATTGTAGGTGGACACAGGTACAGAGGAAGGAAAGGAATTATTTCAAGTATCACAGCAGACCATAGCTACCTAAAGAAGTAATAACTTACCTTGAGAAAAGGATCATTTTAGATGTACATTGGTAAATAGTTTCTGATCCATTAGACTCTGATATAAGCTTCTGAGGAAAGTGCTGAAATCCTAGTTATTTAAGCAATTTAGCAATTAGACTGAAAGGGGTAACAGGCATATGCTATGAAGAGCAGTACAGAGAACCTGCAAGAAATTGGAAAAGTTCTATCAGTTCTAAAAGTTTTATCATCTAATTCACCTTAATTTCTATGAAAATTAATGTTTGCTCTTTTCCCTTGGTTTAAATTTTGCTCATCCAGTCGTGAAACCTTTTAAATCTCTGGACTCTAAAAATGTCTTTCATTCAGGCAGCAGTGCCTCAAAGCTATTCATGCTAATTAGCCAAGGTCATTTAAATACATTTTTCATGAAGCACCTTAAACTCAGTACGCCATTTTATCTATTTATCAAATTGCTAATCAATATGCTATACCACAGTTACCACTGGGCCTCGAGTTACTCACAGAATGCTGCACGAATTTAAATTGTGCAAGCTGCTGTCTGCATAAATGAAATTAAAGTGTATGCATTGCTCATTATTCACAATAGGAAAGAAGTGGCCTAAATACATTCACGTCAGGCATCTGTATATTAAGTAAATCTTAACTGTATTGTTGGCCTCTTTTTTTATATGTTTTTTAACAAGCCTTGTATTAAACTAGCTTCGATTTCACTTTCTTTCTCCAGCATATTACCTCCACTGTATTGGTAAAGTAATTTATTCCATCCTCTGTGGAGACCCTGGATCTCATTTGCCAGCATATTTATCTTTCCTGCCACTGCACTGTCATTCATCTGCAATCTCTACAGAATACCAGACCTGTGCAGAATTTCAATTAGGATTGATTCAACTAAATCCAGGCCACAGAACTGAGGCTGACAGGGTGACCCCCTGAGAATTTAATATGTTGAATCCTAAAAAAAAGGCAGTAAAACTGCAAAACAAAAAAACAGCTCAAGTTTAAAACCCTAATTCATTAACTCCTCTATACACTCAGTTTAATCTGTCTCACAATAGGTGTTTTCAGACTCTTTGTATTGTTTACAGTGGTTTCGACTACCACAGGAAAGACATTAACATAAAAATTTTTACTCTTCCTCCAAGGTCTAATAAATTTAAACTCACACAGATTATAATGAACAGAAAAAATATTTCCACAGAGGCTGAGCTACCTTAAGTTTTCTATTCTGTATACATATATATATTCAAAACTCAGTACAGTATAGGTATAAATAGCTTTTATTGGATCCTCGACAGATTTCCAGTGCTTTTCAGTGTAATCATTGACAGACTTCATATGCTTGTTAGTTAAACGTCCTAAAATGATTTCTTAAATAATATGTGGTTACTAGAACAGTCTTGTATGTTTCAAGGCAACTAAACTCAAGAAATAGGAATCTGAGAGGTCTTTTTTCTTGTAGTATGTAAATATCAAACTCAAGAAACAGGAATCTGAGAGGTCTTTTTTCTTATAGTATGTAAATATCCACTGTTTGAGTCCTAACTTTACCTTAGTCGTACACAACTCGAGACTTACAGTAATTTCACGATTATAAGCCGCACCTGATTATAAGCCACATATCTGGGTAGCTGGGTAGACCATGGGATTTGTCCACATATAAGCTGCACCTGAATATAAGCCGCACCTTTTTTTTTTTCCAAGGGAGGATCCATGTGCAACAAAGTAATGAGTTTGCAACAGAATCGTGCCAGCGCAGGGTTTGGTGTCAGGTGCTCAAGTTGAAAACAGTTTTCATAGACCAGCAAAGCCTTTAAAGGCAGCCCCAGGCACCCTCCCGATGCCAGGAGCCCCCGGGGCGCCCAGCAGCAGCGAGCCCCCCCACTGCTCGGCGGAGCTCACCGGCAGCGAGCCCCCCCTGCTAGGCAGAGCCCGGCAGCGGCGGGTCCCTGCCTGCTCCGCGGAGCCCACCGGCAGTGAGTCCCCACGCCCTGGAGGCACCCCCTGGCAGAGAGCCCACGTGCCACCGCTGGTCACAGCCCCGCTGCCCCGCCCACTGTCGGGGCGCGGGGGCTTGCTGGGGGGGGTTGGCACCAGGGCACGAAGCCCGCTCTCCACGTGCCCCCAGCCCGCCTGGCCCCTGCCCCCAGCTGCCTGGCCACGGCTCCACTGCAGCTCCCCACTGGCTGCGGCTCCGCGGCAGCTGCGCAGCAGCTCTCTCCCGGTCCGGCTCGCACTTCCACTCTGGCATTTTGCTGGAAATTGTCCATAAATAAGCCGCACCTCATGATTAGCCGCACCACTGGCGTAGGCTTCATTCTGCAGTGAAGAAGGTGCGGCTTATAATCGTGAAACTACTGTACTTTGATTGGACACCAGAAATAGGTGTAAGTACACAGTCATTTTTACACAAACTATTACAACAGAATAGAAAAATTATAACAATTCCACATTAAATTATATTACAGTAATTTCACAATTATAAGCCACACCTGATTATAAGCCGCTCATCCGGGCAGCCCGGAAGACCACAGGATTTGTCCATAAATAAGCCGCACCAGATGATAAGCTGCCTTTTTTTTTTTTCCAGGGAGGATCCAGCTCTGGCCAGCCCAGCCCCACTTTGGGCCAGCATGGCTCCAGCTAGCCCCGCCTGCCGCAGCAGCTCTGAGAGGGGCCGCGCCCCTCCCCACCTCCCCCTTCCCGCCCTGCCATGGCAGAGGCTCCAAGAGGGGTCACCCCCACCCCCGCCGCAGCAGCTCCAGCCCCACCCCACCTTGGGACAGCCCATCTAGCACTTTCAGGTTGGCATTTCGACGGAATTTGTCCATATATAAGCTGTACCAGATGAAAAGCCGCGCTTCCAGGGTCAGGTCAAAAACTCGGTCAAAAAGGTGCGGCTTATAAACATGAAATTACAGTTGTTAGTAAAGGATTGTATTGAATACATTTTCCCTAAAGATCAAATTTAACTACTGAAAAACATAATTTTCTACCTCATTTAATGTGAAAGGTAAGATATAAGGTCACATATTAAACACTTACCAAACATTAAGGCAAAAAAAAAGAATAGAAATGCAGTTGGGAAATATTGATACACACATATTAATGCTAAATAGAGCATGAGTCTGCTGGAACTGGATGAAATAATTAAAAGATGCATTGCTTTGTTTATACATAGAGATACAACACCAATGAGTCTAGCATAAGTGAAGAAATTAAGAAACTAATTGATATTTGGGAGGGATATCATTTTAACTTGACAGCTAGAAAATATTTCACATATGACAAATACTTTGGAATCCTTGATCTGTCACAGTCAGAAATTTCTCACCGTATTACAATTATTCTGAGGAAGATACACAATTATCACCAACTAAAAATTAATATCTATACAATATCCAGAAAGGACCCCCTATAAGGTAGATTTCTTTCTGAGATTTGGTCACAAGGTCTATGTGTAACTGCAGTAAAGAGAAAACTGCATTAATACACACAATATTGCATTAATATAATGGATCTGTGCTTTTGGTCTATAAGCATAGTGTAGGGTAGTGAAGGTACAAAAAAAATCCTGGTCCCAATATATTCTTCAATAATTAATCCTTTCAAAGGCTGTTCTGAGGTATCAGATTATGACTGTAACCGATTAGAATTTTTCTCCAGTACTACATATATATGGAAATACTACAACAAACACATAAACACAAAGCATAAATATTTTTCATTATCCTTTCTTTGTAGTGCGGGTGAAGAAACACAGATGTGTTGCTACACTACTTACAGCTGTCATGTGGAGACAAGGGAGAATTTTAAAGTATGAGAACATAATAATGGGATTCAAATTAAATTGAAGAGCATACAGGAGAATTTTATAATCTTCCTTCATTTGTCTAGATTTGATCCATTTCTTCACTGATCATAAACCAGATTTTCCTTGCACTGGGCATTTGTCTGACTAATAACATTATTCCCCAGTTCATACTCTGAAACTAAGATCAAGTTGTCCTATTGAGAGGTTTGTTTCAGTACTTGGAAGGGTTTCTATGAGTTATAATCAAAACGAATAATAAGCAAAAATACTAATAGAAACTAGTGCTGGTGGAAAATTTGGCAGGTCATTTACTACATCATTTTTCTTGCCCTATGACATAACTCCAGATAAGAGAAGATCAAGCATTTCCCCATTTGTGATCAATTTATAGTTAACCAGACACAAAATCCCATTACTGAAAGTCACCCTAGGTAGTGTCTCATAAACTGTCTAATCACTTGACTTAGCTACATTTCATTTCGCTCATTCTTCTTCTGTTATACTTCCTACAACCTTCAAAAGCCTTAAGAATCAATCATCACGGATTTTTTTACAAATACTGTAGAAAAAGAACTCCAAACATCTGTCTCCACTATGTTGCCCACTATTTTCTTTTCTTTCTGATGAGTAAGACATTTTGTTCTTTCGATTTATTTATACAGTCTTTCTTACTACACTTTATTGCATGAAACTGTTTCTTGTGACTTACTTGGTCTAATTGGCCTGTTATTTCTATTCTAGCAGCTTACATTCAGATCTTTTCCATTCTTGTGTGAATTCTGTTTCCCAAGTTCCTAAAGTAATCTGATAAAGTAACATAGATCTTTTGCTGCATTTTCTATCTATATTTCTCTCCAGAAATTTTGGCTGTTCTGCTTTTAATAAGGTTCCTTACTTTGACTGACACTTCAATTATACTGATTTTCCCTTAGAGATCTATTTCATTTTCAGTGACTTTATTGAGATTTTTGTTAGGGTTTGTTGTCACTAATGATATCACCATATTTAAAATACTTTAAAATTGCACTTCTACTTTTACAAATCAAAGTAAGTAACTAAAGAGAGAAAAAGTGACCTTTTAACTTTCATCTATCTAGGCATACCTAATTCTGATAAGTCTCATTATATTTCTATTACTCTTCTTCTTTCAATCAGTTTTTGATCTTATATTTTATTCACTGTTAATGTCACTTATATGAGACATTTTTAGACAATTTTTGCAATTACTATTTGTTCAGAATAGAATTTTCAAAGATATGTTCACACTGTTTACTGTTCCAATTGAAATATTGCTGAATGCTTTTTTAATACAGTAAATATAATCATCCCAATATAAAGGAAATCGTTCTCTTATTAATGTCCTTAGCAATTTTATATTGGCCTCAGTGACCCTCAGTGGACTGGGTATCAGCCACAGAGAAGATGTGAACAGGTAAGGATGAAGTAAGGATAATGACTTTGAAGTTTCTAAGTATTTTGTCTACAAGCAGCTCTGCTCAATCCTCACTGCTCTGCTCTTCCTTTAACTTTTAAATAGGTAGAACAGTGACTTGACCAAATGCACTAGAACGCTTTCAGAATACACTGCATAATACAGTGCGTTCCTGACATCTATGTACAGCACAAACACTTTTCCTGTTTGAAGCCGGGTTGATAGATATATGTGACATAATTTTCATCTTACTACTTTTTTATAACTGTGTGTCTTACTTTCATTCTAGAGCTTTACCCATCTATGAAAACACTAAAAAAAACAAAAGTAAGCACATTATTCTAGGCTGTTCCCACTCCCACAGCAAGAGTACTAGAGGGAAGAAAGAGGAGCCAGAAATACTGGAATGATGGACAATTCAGGACATTGGACATCTGTTGATTGGATCTAGGATCATTATATCTGCCATTTACCGAATGGATTGCAGAGGATTGTTTTCCTTTGGAGATATTTTCAGAAAAGAACGATGCAATTACAGAAATAGCTGTATGATGGCATGGCCCCACCTGTTATTTGTTCCCTATCCAATACTTAAAGCATCAGAGTTTCACCATTCTACAGTTTAGTAAGACTCCATTCCTCACAGACTATGCTCCAAAGTACAGACTATTTATTTCATCTGAGCTCTGGAAACAAGTTTTGCATATTTTCATTTAGCAACGCTTCACCAATGCAGCTGGTAATGCGAAAACTCAAAAATGTCCAAGATGTCAATTAGACAAGATTATCGAGACATATCAGTTATCAGGGCTCCACTGCACTTATCAATATACTCACACATGAAGAAAATGTGTCCTCCAAAACCAAATCCTTATAATCTTAATAGATAGGAGGAGATGCTACCTGAATCATAAAACGATAAATAGTCAAAGTTCCTCATTAAATCTACAGTAATTTCACAATTATAAGCCGCACCTGAATATAAGCCGCACCTTTTTTTTTTTTTCTTTTAAAGAGAGGATCCATGTGTAACAAAGTAGCATATTAGTAATAGAATCGCTGCCAGCTGGGTTTGGTGTTGGGTGCTCAAGTTGCAACTGTTTTCACAGACCAGCAAAGCCTTTAAAGGCAGCCCCAGGCACCCTCCCCTGCCAACTCTCACTGGCATATCACTGGGATTTGTCCATAAATAAACCGCACCTGAATATAAGCTGCAATACTGGGGTAGGCTGGATTCGTCAATGAAAAAGGTGCGGCTTATAATCGTGAAATTACTGTACATTAATTGCATGATAATTCATATAGCTCATAAAAGCACATATCCATAAAACACCCAGATTAAGATATATTTAAACACTGCATTCTTCAGTAGCTTTTTTTTTTAATTGGAGACTACCTGATAGCAAATATTGTGAGCTTATATAATAAAATAATAAGGAAAAATAATTCAATTCCATAGTCAGCCTTCTATTCCAATCATATCTAATGTGACAGTTGAAGTAAAGTGTATGTCTAATGAAAAGCATCTATATTGCTGCAGCTAAAGGAACAAGGAAGAATATGGGTGTTTTAAGATTAAAACCTCAGTGAAAAAAAAAATTCATATGTACTTACTAAGCTTTTTCCTTAGTCACATTACTGTAAATTAAGTTCTGATGTGAATTTACAGCACACTAATGACACTACAGTGATTTCCCATGGGGACATTAGAAATGCACATTAACAGTATAATAAAAACAAATTGAATTGAATCCTTTCTCTGGTAAAACAAAATTTAGTAGAAGTTGTCTTAGCTAAGGGAAAAACCACAGAAAAAAGGGGGGGAAATCTAGATTAATCTATTTACATAAAATTATTTGAGTTTCTAAAACGTCAATTGACTAATACGTGTTCATTAATAATGCATTTGATAATTAACTGGGAAAAACTTTATCTCATCTATTATTCACAAATACTATTCAAATATGTCAAAAAAATATCCTGCACGAAAGATATGACTTCTAACACCAGTGTGGTCTGCAGTACCACTTCATAGTTCTATGAATACTTACTGCTGCTGTTCCATTAGCTTTTTAAGAGTCGACACAGGAGAGTCAGATGGGTTCAAATTAGCAAGGCTCCATTACAATATAAAATTCCATTAAAAAAATCTCAGGATTTGTCCCTCCATCTTTTAATGTTTTACACTCAGAAAGGTGTTATGCTTCATATATTTCAACAGTTCAATATATCTTCCATCTGATCACTCAAAGAATGTAACTTTTTTGCATAGTGACAATGCCAAAGCAGAAGAAACTCATTCAATAACTAACAACAGTGCTCACTTCTTGCTAAAAACACCTCTTGATTTCAAATTCTTTACACTTTTTGTAGAGCACACTCAAATAAAAGAAATTTTGGACAAATATTTTCATGCTTATTATTCCAAACTCATTGAAAATTAGTGTAATTTGCATATTTAAACAAGATGATATCTCTTTAATCATTATCTCCCAGTAAAAGTAGCTAGAACTTATGTTGTGTCAAGTATATCCCTCCTAAGCATAGATTTTCATGGTTTATGTTAGCTCTAGCTAATAGATGTCTCTGTTATAGACATGTACACACACAGATTTTTGCTCTGAGGACTGCAGAGATTATTCTTCACATTATTCTGACTTCAGAATCACAAGGAAACCTTTAAGATTGCAGTACAAAGTGAGAATATCCATAAATTGTCTCATACACACACATATTCAGGTAAATACAATGTCTTTCACCATCTTAAATGAAACTTAAACATTCAAAATAGCTGAAGTCAGCTCCTTTTCTAGTTAAAAAATTATACATATTGGAAATGTCTTATGTCAAACTTTGTCAAATATTAATCAAATATGTCATTTACATACATGTTTATATCCTCCAGAGAATGGTAAACTCTTTGCATATATGGAGACAAAGCCTCCATTTAAAAGCATTTTCTAACCTTGGTCCTAGAAAGGGCTATATGCATTCCAGTCTTCCCAAGAAGAAATAATGCTATTACATTCCTTGGGATTACTCACATTCACTCGTTTATTTCTAGGCAGTATATTTTAGAAATTAGGTACAGTAATTTCACGAATATAAGCTGCACCTTTTTCATTGAAGAATCCAGCCTACCCTAGTAGTGCGGCTTATATTCTGATGCGGCTTATCTATGGACAAATCCCGTGGTCTTCCCGGCTACCCGGAAGTGCGGCTTATATTCAGGTGCGGCTTATAATCGTGAAATTACTGTAAATCATAAGCAGATGGCAGACATGACTACCATGTGAATAAGCTAGCACTAATGCTCAGCACAGATCTGACCTGCCTCCTTTAGGCCCCTTGGAGTTTGGTGTCAGTGAACTGAATTCCTCTCCTTCTGAATGCCCATGTGGTGAATAATGTTTTAATTTTTCGTCTCGTTCTCATTTTATGAAACTGTCATAGTGAAGTGCAAAGGAAGAAAAATAACAAAAAAATTAAGAAGCTGATGAAAATTAATTTTTGAATGCTTGCTTGATCAGAGAGAAGAAAAGATATAACCAGCATAATTAATAGTCTTATCTTTAAAAACTTTTAATTAAAGTTATGTATGTTCTTCCTGAATATAGGTAATAAATATTAACGAGGTACACAATATTCAGTAATACTATATATGGTTTAAACATCATAAATTTCTCAGCATATACTTATTCACATAATGTCTGAAATTGTCCCCAGCAATGTAAGACGGTTTTGATGTTCCAAATATTTGCGGAAGGAAATACCTAATGAATGATTTTGAGAATTCAAAGATGACAAAAAACATATTGTAGAAGACTCAAGCTTTGATAGGAAATGTTGGGAGTTTTTTGCTTTGACTGATTGGATAGCTTCCACATGGATGAAACACATGCTAAATTATTTACAGATAATTACATCTCTGTGCTGTTGCTAAAATATTAAGACACCATTGTCCCACAGGAGAAACTGTGACAGACATTGGCACATCAGCTAATGAATAGCTGTGGGGTAATGGAAAAAAAAAGACCTACCACAAGACCTTAGTATTAGGAAGCAGAATGTCTGTAAGTAATCCACACTCAGAGAAAAATGACACTTTTCTTTCCCCCCTCCCTCCTACTAATTATATATAGAGCAAATATTCAACATTCGGTAGAACTTGTTTGAAGGTGATTTTTTTCTGGAAATAGTCTCAAGGCTCTCTCCGCTCCCTTTTCATTATAGCAAACTATGACCTAGAAATACAGAATAATTACCTTCAACCAAAGACATTTTCAAATATTCACAAAAGACTAGGTATGTGTTTTGGAGAAAAGATTCATCACTACTGACACAGGGATACAGTTCTCATGCAATTTTTGGAGTTATGGTCGTTGTTTCACATCACAGAGTGAAAAACATGAGGGGAACAGTCCCAGGACAAGCAGCCAGTGTAAGAGCACCAGAGAATTGAACAGAAAGTCTGCATTTTTAACAAATATTTGAACATTAAAGCCAACTATCAGCTGGCAAATTTCACTCTTTATTTAAGTCAACCAAAAGAATAGTACCTAGAATATTTTTACTGAAAATTGCATGGAAATTACTGAAAAGTAAGATTTGCAAGATCTGTTTTCTGTTGTCTTCTTAAGAAAAAAAAAATTCCTTTACCCTAGAATTATGGGATTTAATATAGTCCAAAGGCACCCTTTTAAACAGGTGCTCACTTTCATAGGTCATACTGCAGTAAGGGAGAAAGGCACATCACTAATAATGAAAAATCCTCATAAACTCTGTATAAATCTGCAGAACTGTGCTAATCCCAAGGATCCATGTGGCTTCAACTTGCCATAAGTGATGGAAATCCATCTTTAAGACAGCATATTGTGTCATTTATCGAGCATAATCATTGCCTGCACAATTATAGTGTTAGTACAAAAACAGTTCATAAAGATTCATCTGTTCAGCAGACAGATTAAGCAGAGCCGCTACCAATAGTAAATAAATTAGATATAAACACATCCTTGAAGTACAGGCTTATGATCTTGCCTGGATAGAACCTGAAGGCTTAACAAGTTTAAATTTCTGATTTAGAAATTTAATTAACATTTTCTTTAAAAATACAAGAGAATATACCAAAATACAAATGTGCAATGAGGCCTATAATTCCCCCTGGGAATTAAAGCAAACTAGTCACCCAGCATCCAACTATTCCTTTAAATATATGCTTCTAGCAAAGCACATTTTTGTGGTATTGAGCTATACTAATGTGAAAGGTGTCGCAACTCTGAGTACAGATTCATGAGTTTGGAGTACAGCGTATGATACCACAAAGTTAGAATTCTAGAATCAGAATATCCTGGGTAAGAAAGAGCTTACAGGGATCATTTCTTCTAGCTGCTGGCCCTGCACAAGTCCACCTCAAGGACCACACCATGGGCCTGAGAGCATTTTCCAAATCCTTTTTGAACTCTGTCAGGCTCAGTGCTGGCACCACTGCTTTAGTGCCCAATCAGCCTCTGGGAGAAGCTCGTTTTCCTAATACCCAACCTAAACCTCATTTGACACAACGTCAGGCCAGCCATCTCAGGTTTTGCCACTGGTATTTGTTGGGAAGAGTTCAGTGTCTGCCCCTCCACTTCCCCTCCTGAGGAATCTGTACACCACTAGGAGATCTATCCTCAGTCCCCTCTTCTCCAGGCTGAACAAGTCAAGTGACCTCAGCTGTGCTTTTAGGTCTACCTCTCTAGACCCTTCACCACCTTCATTGCCCTCCTTTGGATGCTGTCTAACTGCTTTATATCTTTCTTAATTTGCAGCACCCAAAACTCATAATGAGGCTGCCCTGGCTCAGAGCAGAGCAGGACAATCCTCTCCCTTGCCTGGCTGTGATGCTGTGCCTGATGCACCCCAGGACTGGCTCTCCTGGCTGCCAGGGCACTGCTGGCTCAGATTCAACTTTCTGTCAACCAGGACCCCAGGGTCCCTTTCCATGATACTGCTCTCCAACATCTCATTTCCCATTCTGTTCGTGCATCCAGAATTATCCTGTCCTGGATGCAGAATCCAGCACTTTCCCTTCTTGAACTTTGTGTGGTTGGTGATTGCCCAGACCTCTAACTTGTCAAGGGCTCTCTGCAGGGCCTCTCTGCCTTCGAGGGAGTCTGCGAATCCTTCCAATTTAAGATTATAGGTAAATTTTCTCTGTATCCCTTCTAGTCCTGAGTCAAAGTAATTTATGAAGTTGCTAAAGAGCACCAGCCCTAAGACAGAGCCCTACAAACCCCACTAGCAACAGATCTCCAGTCTGATGTCACCTCATTGACTGTCACCCTTTCAGCCCAACCCGTGAGCCAGTGGCTCATCCATCACATGATGTGTTTTCCCAGCTGTGTGCTGGACACTTTGTCTTGAAGGATTCTGAGAGACAGTATCAAAAGCTTTACTGAAATTCAAAAAGATTACATCAGCTGGCTTCACTTGATCTACAAGGTGGGTTACCCAGTCATAGAAGGAAATCTGGTGTGATAAGCAGGACTTTCCTCTCATGAAGATGTGCTGGCTGTGATCAATGACTGTGTTGTCTTTCAGGTGTTTTTCAATACCTCCTAGAATAATCCTCTCCATAAGACACTGAAGCAAAACTGACAGTCCTGTACTGTCCAGGGTCATCCTTCTTACTCTTCCTGAAAACTAGGACAACATTTATCAGGTTCTAGTCTACTGGGACCTCACCAGATTCTCCACAGCATTCCAAAAATCACTGACAGAAGTCTCCCAATGACACCAGCCAGCTCTTGTATTCTAGGATGAATCCCGCCAGGGCACAGAGACATACTGCAACAGGGATCCAGCTGGAGAAGGAAGTTCAGAGTCAGCTGGGAGTCTATCACTCTCACAGTCCTCCAGCTCATGCCTTTGGGATTCCCAGAGCCTACAACTGGTGTTGGAGATCAAAGTGAAGAAAGCATTAAACATCTCTGCTTTGTCATTGTTCGTGTTTGTGAGGTGACTGTCCTCATCATAAAAATGGGATAATGCAATTTCTGGACTGCCTTTTGCTGTTAGAGTATTTTTTAAAGCCCTTTTAACTGTCCCTCACAGTAGTCTATTTGCGTTTTGGCCACATGAGTTTTCTCCTCACAGTGGCAAGCACTAACTGTATTCTGTTATCTGTCCTAGCTTTCACTGGGCATGCACCTTCCCATTTTGCTTTACTTATAACAGATGATTCATGTTCAGGTAAACCAGCCTTCTGCCTTACCTGCTTGACTTCTGACATTTGGGAATTGCCTGCTCCTATGCCCTTAGAAGGCAGTGCTTAAAACATAATCAGCACTGATGGGCCCCAGAACCTTCAAAGGCATTTTCCCAGGGGATTTTACTAATTTGCTGAGCAGCCTGAAGTCTGCTTGCCTGGTGTCCAGGCTTGATGTATTGCTGCCACTTTTCTTCCTGTCACCAGCGATTTTAAATTCAACAGCTTCATGGACACTACGGCCAAGAGAGTTGACAATTGTTTTGCTCGTGACACCTTTGCTGTTAACAAGCATCAAATCAAGGAGGGCACCTTCACTAGTCATCTCTCTTAGTAAATGTGTACCATGAAGTTACCATCCAGGTGTTTCAGCCATCTTCTGAACATGTTTGCAACAGCTGTGCAGTATTCTCACCCTACACCTAGCAAAAATCCCCAGTGAGAATAGGGGCAGGTACCCCTTTTTTCCTTGAAGGAGGATGCCTTCACCAGTGTCATCATCCCAGCAGGGTTGCCTATAGTAACCTCTCACCATGGTATCCCCTGTATCTGTTCATGCCATAACCTTTATGAAGAGACTCGCAACCACGCCAACTCATGGTGTTAATACAACTTGATATGGTGAATCACAGGGAATTAGTAAAACAAGAAAATATTGCAGCAGAAAGCATTCAACTTTTAATATGTTTCAAATGTCGAGCATAAGACATTTCTTATCAAAGAAAACTGGAGACAGTAGAGATTTTTACTGCACGTTCAAAGTCAGACAGTATCTCCTTATATTTTTTTGCTGTACATGACAGGCTGCTTTGAACTGGGTTTTATGGCGCTGTTCTTTGTCTCATGCATGTCATGATAAAATGTAACATGACTCTCAGTTTCATTATGTCAACAGGAATGAACAAATATTCACATGGTTTAGTCTTTTTCTGATGTGGTAAATATTAGCCTACTGGCATAAGCATCCTTGAGTAACACAAAAGAGCAGCTCATGCTTCAGGGGACACTCAAAAAAACATTTGGAAAAAAGTCCTGCTCAAATTCAAAACTTGACATTTTTATCCCTTGTCCAGGTTTGAATGAATGGTAACCATAATTTTTTCCCCAGCTAGAAATTGTGATGTATGTTAGTGGTTTATGACTTCAGTTGAACACAAGGTTGAAAGAACATATTTGTTCTGAAGAAAAAAAGACTTGACTGTAAATAATTCTGCAAAAGAAATAGCAAGCTATTCAGATAGAATATTTTCTCATTACAGAGCCAGTCTCATTGCAAGAAAGAGTTTGGCACTACCTGAAAATAAACTTCTTGACAGTTTTTTACCATAGGATTCTCAAAATTGTCAACAAAATGAATGATTCTCTACTTAAGTAAAACCTCCCAGACAGTGCAGAAGTTCAAATGTCTTCTACTTTTCCAAATAGATACCTTCCATGCTTTGTTTCTGCTGTCAAAAAAAAAAAAGTACTATAATACATCCATTAGCTACCTTGCTGAAAGTCCTCAGGGAGGCCAGGTGCTGCAGTTTGAAATGAGATAAAGCAGCAGTGAGAAGAAGTGTTGACACCAACTATATCACAGAGAAGACTGCAGACGTGTGACCTTCGCTGTGATTTCACAGGGAGCTGACAGTTGTCAGTTACCTGTTCACATCTCTGCCACTTAGAGCCCTATGGCGAAAGGGGCACCACACTGGTCACTCTGAGATGGGAAAAATTTTAAGTGAGGCAGTCTGTGCCCTGGCAGACACCACCTAAGGCTCATGAGAGTGGGAGAAGTCAGACTGCAGTTAGTATTTATGTAAAGAGAGCTATGCCCAGCCCTTACTTTCCTTAGCCCTCTTCTGAGCCTCTCATTAACTCCCTGAAATACAGTTGCTCCCACTGGTTGAAGGTAGTACAGTCCAGGCTTTATTTCACTTTTATGACTGAGAAAGATACCTAGATTGTTTTGTTCCTGCAGGTTTTTTGCAGAATTTTAGCTATCTTCAGCAATATTTTAAAAGAAGCTTTTCTGAGACACATTGAAAACTGGAAATATATCCTGCCTGAAAGTCAATTTTTGGTTTTGAAGAGTCTTTCTCCAAAAGTTAGGAGTCAGGGCAGCTGGTTCATTTATAGCCTCATGTATGTTACATTTTCACTGTTCTGAAAGCATGACTTAGTATGTACATGCTCTATATCTTTCTTCTAATGTGTCAGTCTTCTAAAATGGATAAAGTAAAAAGTCACCCTGTAAATTTCATTACCACAAATACAGAGCAATAGTCAAATGTACCCAGATTTAATAAGTGCGAAAGAGAGAAGAGGATAGACACGTAGGAACATAATCAGGACTCTCTTTGAGTAGGTATTAAAGTCTAGACTGAGATTTACTTGTCGGTATCACTGATAAAAAGGATAATTATTGACTCCTGAATTTCAGAGATAAAGGATGCTGTAGAATTTTATGAATTTTCTTGGAATAAGGTACAATAATATATTAGCCTAGCCTGAAATTTTTGCTGCTGTGAAATTCTTTCCAGCTATTGCCCTGCATAGAAATACCTAAAATCTAAAAGCAAAATCATAGTGTGTAATTTGACATAGTGTATCTGGCAGTAATCTTTCTTGTGCCTTCAAATTTATTTATCATAAAAATACCACTCAACATGTTCATCCACAGTATTTGATTTTTCTTTGTCTATGTCAAAGCCATTATGCAGAAGCAGGTACAAAATTTGCTCATAACTTTTAAGTTTGGTAGCATGGATACTGCAGGTATGTTCTCTGTGGAAGGATGTCAGGGTTGCCTGTGTCACTCACAGTCCCCTTCAAATGGGGGAAGTGAGTGGGTGTCAGCTCACCACATTTAGCAATAAGTAATTGCATTGACACTGTTTAAAATACAAACACAAAATGAGGATTGGAAGTAATGAGAGCAAAGGGGATTCAAATGAACTTCCTACCCAAAGCAAAGTATTTTTCATCACAAAATTTGGATAATATATTTGTATACTTAAAATAAAGTTACATGAAAAACAAACTAGCATTTTTCTTTCTTTTTGGAATGATGAAATAGTTATTTCCCTTAAAAAATAAGGAACTACCACGCAAAAATCTTGATTGCTTAAAAAGAATTCCCACAAGTTTTTATTAGAACAATTGCTAGAAAATTTTAAGCACCAGGAGTGAAAAGAAACACAGATAACAGACAAGTGTGGCTACTCACTGTTTATGCAATGACAAAGCTTTGTTTCCACTTCATAAGCTCAAGAAAATTTCCCTACAAATAATATAGTAAATCTTCCATTTTTCCTTCATTATAATCAATAGAAAGTATAATCACTTCAAGTAGATGATAAGTGACTCTGTCAAATCACATTTGTTTTGATCAGAGGTTATTTTAGGAGATTTCTTGATCCCAACCTTTTTTTTTTTTTTTTCAGGTAATAATCTTTTTTAATTTGCACATCACTGCTTTCATACTTCATGGCCTCTTAGTTAACGCTCACTAAAACAGATAAATCGATTCTGCCATGTTGCTCCAACAGTGACAGTTTTCCCTTGTCCTACACATATGAGTATTTTGTCTCAATTCTGTATATTAATTGACCATGGAAACACTTGCACAGCCCAAACCTGATTTGTACAGCTCAGATATGACCAACTGCTGGGGCAGAAACACAAGTGTGAGCAGAGTACTTAAATGGAGCACCCCACAAGTCTGAGATGTCATTTCTTCAATATTGATCAAGCTAAAGAACTGCCAGTCAGATTAAAACATAACTGGGGAACTTCAAGGAGACTTCTGAAACCGAAAAAGAAGTCAGTTTCAAAACGAAGCATGAAGATGAAGATTTGTAACTATTGAAAAATACGTTGGAGCACAAAGTGGAGGAGTGATAGTGATGCAACCTCAAAGCCACCTGCAGAGCAGGCTGAGCAGTCTCACAGCTGAATACTGGCAGCAGTCAGGGAGGTGATGGAGCAGAGGCAGCATGCAGGGACACAGGCCCAGGTGTGCCTGTGGAGGGGGCTTTGGCAGCGAACAGAGAGCGGGAGCACTCATCCTTCCATGCAAGCCAGGGAAGAGGCCATGTGCTCAATGGGATGCCCACTCTGCCAATGATAGAGGGAAGCAGGGGTTGCCTAGAACATTTTGGTATTAGCTTTCAAGGTTGCTTAGAAATTTGTAATGTTTCTAATAGCCTGCAAGCACCTTGTATTTTCATTTGTCTTCTGTATTGCTGATACAGAGCCTGAATAGTTCACTGGCTGCTGGTTAATTGCATGTCACTGATGAATCAATAAACCACTTTGATCATGATTTGATTTAAGCTGCATGAACTGAGCAGTGTTTTCCTGCAACAGCTGGTGTCTTCCTGTCTGGTTGAACAAACAAGGAAATGTGGAAGGTAACTCTTTATTAAGCAGAATACTGATATTTAAAATTGGATGCCTTCTGTTCTTTATGAAGATCTCATGAATTATATTTTCAAAAGAATACTGAAACCCTAAAAAGTGTATCTTTAACAACCTTATTAAAGCACAGAAATATATGAAACTAATTAGATTTATAACTTTATCACAAATTGTGAAATATATTAATCCCATTAGCTCCTATGCTGTGAATGAACATCAAAACCAGCAATTCACAATAAATCTACATAATCAGTGAGATATATTGCAAGTCAACAATGTTTGCGCCTTGAGGTTTTTTTAACCAACCAGTGTTCCAACCCACATTCTCAACACTAATAGTTTGTTATGGAAACCTCATCAGCCTTCCTTCTGAGTGATGAAGTGGCCAGTTACTATCATCCTCCTTACACAAGCAGCCATGGATGATGTGGACTGTGCATGAACATGCTGGATGTAGTTCAAGAATTTTACTGTGCATATAAATGATTTTTTTCTTTTTTAATTTGACAGTCAGGTTAAAAGCAATTAATAATGTTTTAGCTAGATTAGAAAATTCTTTATCATTTTCCAATATAAACTGTTTACTTAGTTTCAATGTTAAATGTAAATAAATAATGGGCTCATAAAACCTGACATGAAAAGCATTATCTCATTTTTCTTAGTTTAGGATGTATTCTAAATCACATATATTATGTTTGAGACCTGAATTAAAATCACTTCTCTGTCTAATTTAGAGAAAGTTACACTGAGATATTTCCCATATAGAGTAATTCAATGTACAGTAATTTCGCAATTATAAGCCACACCTGAATATAAGCCACACTCTTTTTTTTTTTTTTTAGAGCGAGGATCCATGTGTAACAATGTAACAAAGTAACAAATTAGTAACAGAATCGCTGCCAGCGGGGTTTGGTGTCAGGTGCTCAAGTTGCAACAGTTTTCATAGACCAGCAAAGCCTTTAAAGGCAGCCCCAGGCACCCTCCTTGGCCGGCTCTCACTTCTGGGTTGGCATTTCACTGGGATTTGTCCATAGATAAACCGCACCTGATGATTAGCCACACTACTAGGGTAGGCTGGATTCTTCAATGTAAAAGGTGCAGCTTATAATCATGAAATTACTGTAATTGCTTAAACATTCACAGGACAAAACAGAAAAGTATGATTCAGACACTGTGCTTCGGGTATTAGCAAGCTCACCTCAGGGTTAGGACTCCAAGTTGGAGGACATCTTGGTCATGGCTCTTCATTATTTATACCCAGATCACTAGACAACAAATATTCATTAATTGATATTATCCACACGGATGTACTGAAAATATAGCTGCACAATATTGCCTCTATGCAGTTTAAAGAGCCTCCATTGTGGTGTTTTTATACAACATTCTTCTATCTCTCTTGTAGGCACCCATGAATAACTGATATGCCATCTGAAAGTATTGATGCAATAATATTGTACTATGTAGATATTATTTTTATTTTATAAACACACATTTTAGAGATAGACCAGTCCTCATGTCTCAGTCTGTCACAATCTTTTAACTTTCAACAGAATTATAATTCAAGAAGCTTAATTGCAAAGACAATGGGTTCAGGGCTATAATCTCAGTCCCTCGGCTGTGCTGTGGTATTGCATTGTTGCTGTGCAAGAAAAGTAAAATTAATAAAAGCTCTTAAGTTCATGTGATATTGACCTCCCTTTATCAATCCACCATGAGCATAAAAGATGAATCAAATGAAGACACTGGAATGCTTAAGAAAATTTTCCTCTATGCGTCCTCGCTTATACTCTTGTTTAGCCAAATCTGCCAGCATGTAAAGTCAGCAGAGTACCAGCATACCATAGGAACAATTCATAATGTGAAAAAATTTAGACTAGCTGCACATTTCTGGGAGATCAGGATACAGAGAGAGAGAGAGAGAGAGAAAATGAACCAGCACACAAGAGGTCTAAACTGTGAAATGACAAAATTATGCCGGTCCAGTCATAAGTGCAGTGAAATGAGATTTTGAGTGTGTTTAACTCCAAAACTATCCCACAAAACATTATAAAGTATTGAAGAACAATAAATAATGAGATATTCAAGGTCACAAAGGACACTTCCCCTGCCTGATATTTCCTAATGGACAAAAATTGCGCTGATACAATCCTGGAATACGACATTAATTAATATACCTGAAGACAAGCAAAAAAATTGATTTCATAAATGAAGAACATTTGAAAATTGAAGGCTGAAATAGAAAATTATTCAGATTCATGGTAAATGTAATTCTACAATAAAGGCCTTGTCAAGGTCAAAAGCCTCCTTAAACAGTACCGAAGTTCTGCTTTTACAGGTAGGAATGGAGGGACTCTATCTTTACGAAGTAATTCCAGGATTTGGAGTTTGTGGTGAATAACTAAGTCTGACCTTAAATTGTAGCACTGCAGCCAAGACCTTAACAAAAGTCACCAGTAAATTAATAAGAAACTAGTTAGTAGCCAAACAGATGAGACTTTACTCCCTTATATGAAGCAGGTAAGATAGATATTAGAATATTATATCCTGTCATTACTTTAAAATTATTGAAAAGCAGGGAAATATTCAGAGGAAATTGAGAAGTGTATGTGAGGACTTCACAACCTTTACAGTAAAAGATAGTTTGTTCTCTTATTATACAAAAAGTTTCCTAGTGTCATAAATAGACATACAAATGTTTCATCTTAGAAAGACAAGATCAGAACAATTCAAGCTAAAAATGACCAATAGTATTTCAATGGCAAACAGAATTCACCACTAGTATAACTAGCAGCAGATTATTTTCCATTTGTCAGGAGTGAAAACAGCAGGATTTTTCCTAAATTTCATAAATGGAAATCTTCATTCCTTATATAAAAATACAGTAATTTCACGAATATAAGC
>VRYO01001269.1:13009247-13022664 GCA_009812075.1 Sialia sialis | reverse complement strand
TCGTGAAATTACTGTACTTTTCTACTTTATTTTCAAATAAAATATTTTTCCTTATTTCACTGATCAATATTTTCTAAACATTCATGTCAATTAATAAATAAAATTGTTAGCAAAACTTAACTATTTCATTTACTAAAAATTAAAGACGTATATTAAGTTTCCAAGGTGTGCCAATTTCCCATGCAGATCTCTATCTCTCATTTACATAATTTTATAAAAATGTGGTTTTTGCACTAGGCTTAGTAATGAAGCAATTAATGTGAATATATGAGTTGACTTCAGCCATGGAACAGAGATTTTTATATGGAATAGAGAGGCCATAGATTTCCACAAATATAAAATACAGGTGATCTCCATGCCCAGCACTCAACAGGCTTCTCTTCATAATGCTCTCAAATGCTCATGAAACTTCCACATCCCACTGTCTCATAAATAATTTCTATTTCCCACCTTCAAAATAATAACATGTAATAAATTTAAGATCTTATCTTGGTTTCGTAACCATACTCCCCATTTGTATTTCTGCACATATTTACTCAGATATAAGCAAACTACATTTTTGCAATTTGTTTATCCGTGCTAGAACCTTAGGAGCGACTAAAGCAGGTTTTATTTTAGCTTTATTAATTGCTCTTTGGAAGAAGCAGGGACATAAATTAGAGAGTGATTGCTGTTGTAACAGGAAGAGATGATCTGTTCTTAGTCACAAAAGTTGGCAGGATAACAGACAAATCTCCTGAAGAAAAATCAATCTAGCAAGCCTTCTCTATATTTGCTCACCACTGCACTTTCCTCCAAAAGCCAAGAAATTTAAATACACTTATGAAAGGTGCCTTACTTAAATTTTAAAAATCCAGTTTTTAAGTACAATTTGAGGAAACTAAGCAGAAAGAAACTTAACAGGATGGTGCCAGTACAGAGTCATTATGCCTCCTAAGCAAAAGGATTGAATCATTTATTCTGTTGGGGCCAAACCTATGGTAAAAGTACAGTAATTTCATTACTATAAGGCGCACCTTTTTGACTAAAATTTTGATTGAAACCCAGAAGTGCACCTTATAATCCTGTCCGCCTTATATGTGGATAAAATTTGGAAATTTGCCAACTCAGAAATACGAGCCGCGAGAGCTGCGGTGAGAGCCGGCAGCAGATCCTCGCTGCAAAAAAAAAGTATGCCTTATAGTCCAGTGCGCCTTATATGTGGACAAAGTTCAGGAATTTGCCACCAACCCAGAAGTGCACCTTATAGTACGGTACGCCTTATAGTTGTGAAATTACTGTACTTTGCATTAGCATTTTTTGTATCTCTAATGCAGATGCAAAACAATTCAACTTCCTTACATTTCATTAAACACAAGAGCCTGTTACAGATAAAATGTTAAGCAAAGACTTTACCTTTAGTGTAGTTAAAAAAAAATTATGCAGAACCAAAATGCATCAAACAACTACTGCTATTGGTTCCGTTACAGAGGTAGAAACTCACTTGAAACAAAGAAGGAATTGCTTAATGCTACTGCAGTTAAAAACTGTTATCCAGCAAGATTTCCCATTGCATACCTCTCTCTTTTTTTGTGTTGCCTCCACCCTTCTGCTTCTTGGTCTTAAAGTCAAAAGATTTGGTGAAGAGGGAAAACGTTTGGAAATATGGCCTCTTCAGCAGAAGTAGGGAATATTGACAGAGGGACAGGACGTTGCTATTGACATTTTTCCCTTTGTCCTCACTCCTATGTTCAATTAGGCACACTCTTCTAAGGGATTTTAACACATTTTAAACCTTGATCTTTTTTTCCTGGTCCATAACTTCATGTTACAAACAATTTTCCTTTACAAGGTTCATTGTATCTGTTAGACTATTATTATTCACACTTTCTGTTACCTAAAATTACCTTTGTTAAGCTTCTAAGTTTTTATTTCCTTTAGTAAATGTCCACTGGTGGATATTCATGGAACCTCTGTTTACTGGCCTGTGTTCACACCTACAAGGTCTCTGCTGTCAACCCCAACCTGTAAGTCCTTTACACTGCATCATCATCACACTGCAAAAATAATTCACTCTTACAGAGCACAGCTACTTTTTATGTCTGCTAGCACCAAAACTATAAAAGATAATTATTCCACACCGTTATACAAAGGTAAATAGAACTGAAACTAGATAACAGCCACCTGGTCATTAAACAGTTATTGTCACAGCTAAGTAAGGTAAATCTAAACTCCAAGAGAAAGCACATCAGACAAAACAAGTCTGACAGCAGCAAGTATGCTGATGCCTGTGCTGTTCACTGACTTAATACTCTGATAGAAGGGATCTGGCTTCTGCCATACATAAACACACTTAATACTCTCATGTGCATTGGTAACAAAACTTATCTTAAAGGAAAAAGTTACACACAGCTATTCTTCATTAAAAGAATATTTTATATATGTAATGTTAAAGGAATTCTAGCAATTTATCTAAAGCCATTATTTGGAGTTATTAAAAAGTAGCATAGAAAGTAAATATTTTTGTGTTCAAAACCCCTTATTTGATTTAAGGATCATGCCAACATTTTAATTAAACAGTTCTGAAGCTTCTAATAATATCTCATTAAAATGATCCCAAAAAATTTAAACATAGCTATTAAAGAGTGCACTGGTATTAATTAAATATCCAGATACAATTGGTAAATTTAAAAAACTAAGCAGAAAGAAACTGAACAGCATGATGCTGATCATCACACCACCTCAGCTAAAGGACAAAATAAACTATTTTGTGGGACTACATGGACCCTTCTAATATTTTACCTGTCAGAAATGTAACAAAACAGTAATTGTTGCAAAGTGTAAGAGCATTCCGTGCATTCTGTGCATGTGAATGTCAGTAAAGCCCCAATCAATGCAAATCTTTCCAGTTATACACTAGATCTTCACCATGGTCAAAAATCCCCTATCAGCTCTCATAACTGAGACGCAAGACTTGATCTTCCTAAACTGTTGGGGACCATCATCTACTCTGTTTAAGGGGATATTGGCCATGCCTTGAAAAAAATATCTGTCTTATAGATTGCTCAGAGGTCTTCTGCTTACTGGCAAATGCTAAATAGAAGGTAAAACACCTGACTAGTCCTTAGCTGATTTTGCTTCCCCATGGAAAATCTAACTTTTTTCTGGATTCTTAAAATGCTGGCAACTGTTTCTCCCAACATGGGCTCCCACCTGCACAACATTCCTATATGTTTTCTGCAGTCTTGCGGCTAAAAGGTAGAAAAGAGTTTTAGCTATTTCTGCTTCCCTGAAGTAACAGTAGATATTCTACTCTGTAGACAATAAGGCAGAGATCTGGGGTTTTGACTTTCAGCTTAAGTTTAGACAGGTTAAACCCTCTGTTGTGGTGCAGACACTATATACAATGTGGAAAAGCCTCAGAATCCACCAGGGGCAAAAATCTGCCAATTCTTTACCATCTCCTGGGAACTAATATAATCTCTCTGCTCTAAAAATTTATGAAGTAAGTTTGAAGAACATTTGGGATGTGCATGCAATCGAATCCTGCTCAAGTAAAGATGTGGGTAGAATGTCCTGCAACTAACACGGCTTTTCCATTACTAAAATTTTTTTCAAGTGATGACAAGAGAAACTTGCAGAATCAGAATTTCAATAACCTCCTCCATATGTCTGAACAGAAAAGAACTAGAACCAGAAGGAAATTAAAATTCATAGTGTTTCCTGTCTTTACTTCAATATTTGCAACCAGAAGAAGGCATTACAAAACAGGGTACAAAAACTTTTCCTACATGCTGTTCTTGACATTTACAAAGTTTACACGAATCCGCGCAGGATGAGCCAAAAGGCTGCGGATCGGAAAGTTCAAGGCAGATGCTCACTCAAGTACGGCAGCCACGTATTCCATACTGAGCCTTTTTGCAGAGGTCTCTGCAAGGGGAAAGAAAGGAATGAACATGGCTCTATATGAAACTGGGCTAATAAAGTAGTGGTGAAAGGACTATAAGCCAGGGTGGCATACATTCTGTTAGACAGGCAAGGTACTAAAGAAAGGAAAAACATTTTATTTCCTGACAGCAAAAGATTTAGCTGCAGCCTTTTCAATACAGTGCCAAAAAAAGAATTAATTTTAGCTAGTCAAGGCAGGGACTTTTCATTTTTCTTTAATATTTAGACTAACAAGAGGAAAACTAGTCTGCTTTTAGCAATCAATGATAGAATGATGCATAACCACTCTCCCCTTTTCAGAAAAAGTCTGGGCATGTTCAGCAGAGTTGCATGTTTTTTAGGATATCAGTAAAATCCTATCATATATTCATACGCTTGAATCACATTTTAAAAATACATTGAATATTATACTCAAGCTAATGCACACTACATTCTTATTTAAAAGGTTGGATTTCAGAAATTAGCATCTGATTCAACTGGTCTCAGTCATATGTAAATTCACATCTATGTATTCAAAACAAGGCTATATCTTCAGGAAAAATATACTTGCATCTCTTCATCATACAAAGATACCTTACATATACAATATTAAATCATCCCAATACTTTATCCAAAGCTGTGACTTAAGGTTGCTCATTTTTAAAATATAGAATCTAAATATCATTGCTGCGTTCAAGAACTTTTATTTGATTTATTTGATCATGCTAATTCTAACTAAATGCTACTGAAAAAGCTAATAATATCTCATTAAAACAATGCTAAAAAAATTAGGTCAAAAAATTAAAAAGCTAGGGATAAAGATGCATTTGGATTATGTAAAATCCCATCTCTCTGTCTGTTCTCCAAGGCCTTAGAAAAGATTTTGTAGTGTTCATGGATCAGGAAAACAACTTGATATTAAACATATGTCACTGTAACAGCACAAAAAGTTCAAGGTGAATCTTTCACAGTGAATACTTCCATGATAGCATGGTTTAAAAAAAAATCTTGTCATCTCTAAGAAAAATTGGTAACATTTTCAAATCACTCAGTATCATCAAACACCTGGTTTTTGCCCAGTTGTCTTGAAAGAATTTATTCCCTCAAACCCTTCACTGACATGTCTGGAAGATCACTACCAAGTTCAAATTCAAATTAAACATGACTGTTTCTGTTTAATAAATATCAATAAAGAAGGCTCAGGCATCCCCACAGATTATTCATTTTGTTTCCATCTCATTCTGCCCTTATTTTGGAGTTTTGGGGTCTAGTTCCAAAATGCTGTGTTCAGTTACGTAGGGATAAATATGAAATGCGTTGGTTTTTTTCATTGTAAAGTAAACTAAATTACACAGATCTGGTATTACCACAAAGTAATCCATGAACACTCGGTTGATGAATAATATTGAAAAATATTGACTATTCATGACAAATTCTATGGGTTCATAAAAATACTGCAATTTTGGTATGTGCTTTTGTTCTAAAGTGAATTTAAACAAACAACCGAAAAGTCTTCCCTAGAGAATCGCAAGTGACAAAATACACATTTTAATATAACCTGTTCTTTTTGTCTTGCTTTGAGATTGGGGTTTTTTTAGTAATTGTTTATAGGGGCAATAGGTGTTAAAGTTCTTTCACACATCAGTTAAATCATAGGTGAGTTAAAGAGAGCACAGATCTATTACACAAGCTGGAGAGTGTTTGATGCCTGCCAATTTTGATATAAGCCATCAGAAATGCCCTTCAAAAATCATTATATTCTTAGTCTTGCAATTGACTGAACCAGTTCTTGAAATCAAAAAGAAATGCTTTCTTTCAGTGCAGAGGGGACATAAGTCCTAGTGGCTTGAACTTTTAAATACCTCCTTTTAATAACCTCCTTCACTATTCTCCAGTCAGTTTTTATGAGCTGGGTAAAATAATGTTAGCCTCAGCCCATAAATAAGAGCTATGGTTTAAGAGCTGTTTTTCTTTAAGCCTGAAATACTGTCTACCTAATTATGATGATCACTGTGCCTTTTCCTTTGAAAGAAAATATTGACCTTTCTTGTATCTGACACTGGCAGAGCTTGGGTGCCTGTAGTGGCAGCTCTGGGGCACATGGCATTCAAAGGACCCCAGATGAGAATTCACTGAGAGGGAATAAAAAGAGCAAAATTAAACATGAAAAGCAGAGATCTGCCCAAAGTCCTGACAATGCTGCATTCACACTGTCATGTGGGAGACCCAGCCACAGGTGACAGAAGCTAACCTTGGTCCCCTACAATAGCTGGTTTATAATAGGGGTGATGCCCTCAATCTCAGATGCAGGGATTTGTGTAGCATCACTCACAAGCACTCTACGGGAGCAAGTGTGCTGTACTGCTCTGATCTTTCAGAAAAGTAAAAACTCCTGCAAAGGTAAGACTGGCTTGAACAATCTAGTTAAATGTATGTAAGGCTAGCAAGAAAAATTAAATGAGAGAGGATGCAGTCTAGAATGTAGTGGTCAGAAAACGAATGGTGCTAAGGAGATCGGTGAAATGTTCTGTGCTTTGCAAAGAAACTGGCCCAAATATCCCTTCTAAATCCTCTATTACCATAAACGCCACTGTAAAAAATATTAAATATGCAGACAGCAATCGTTTTAAAGGAGATCCTCTATTTAATTTCTTTTCATATCATCTATACTCTGCTGGAGGATTTTTAAAATCAAGTTAACAGAGGAGAAAAACACTCAGATATTAATTTAACTACAGAAATTGTGCATTTCATGCTTCCAAAAGTGAGAAGCTTTAAGCATCTCTTTAGAGGAAAATATCATTCTGTGCAAGTAGTCCACAAATTTTTTAAGTACTTGCTTTTTACTCTGCGGAGCTCTCTTAGACACTGGAGTATTTGCAATAAATAAATTTAAAAATGTTTTAACATCAGCTCAGTTATGTTTTTCTCACCCTGACCAACAAATATCCATGCAGTCACTAAGATGTGATATTACACACTCAGGAAATGGGAATGAGCAGCTGGGTACAGTGGAACACCATGTTCAAGGCCAGGTTGGCCATCCTAGACCAGGATTTGAAAAACCTTGTGTTGTGAAAAGCGCCCTGCCAATGGCAGGGAGGCTGGAACTAAATGATGTTTGAGGTGCCTTTCAAACTAAACCATTCTATGATTCTGTGATTGTCTTAAGCTCTTAACACTGATGGGTTTGTGTAATGAAACTTGCAAAGTAGGAATATAACCTAGGAGACAATCTACAGCACAGATCAGGTTCTCCATCTGATGTAAATCACTCTAACCCCAGGTCACCAAAGGTTTCAAATAATTTTGCACCAGATGTTAAATTGATAAAGTTTATTTTGCTGTATAAATGAACAATTTATTTTGAGAGCTTACTATGATAGATCTGAATTCTGAGAGCAGGTAGAAAATACCACTGAACTGAGAGCTTGCTTCTTAAATTCTGATCTGGTCAAGTTACAATGCATAGTCAAAGACAAGACATAAAAATATCTTGAAGTTGTAACATTCTAATATAAATTCTTCAGCTCCTAATATTTTTAGAGTATTTGCACGTAAAAAAATTATGCATCCTTTTTAGCTATTTCGGTGATGATATAAACCAAGTAGCTCCATTTTAATCACAGGACAAATCCTTTGTTAAAATAAGGCAAATAGTTTTCCTGTTTATTCCACATCTGTTCCTGGTTTTCTTAATTAGACCTAAAATATGAAGTGCTTTCAGTTTTGGGTTTTATGATCAAGGAAACATTTTCTTTAAAAAATATCATTAAAAGATAGCCAATTCTTATGTTCAGCTCTTCTCTTCAATCTCAGAAACTCTAATCCATTTTTGCTATCTTCACCAGGACAAGGTTTAATTAAATATTCACAATATTTGCCATAAAAATATTCCATAATTTCTGTGATGGCTAAAATAAGATTATAGTCCTCCAACCTGTATTTCACTGAAATGTTTAATTATCTCTGTACAAACAGGTGAAATTATAAAACATACTTTCCAAAGGAGATAACAAGCTTTAATTGAGGATATTTACAACCGAGGGGAATCATATTAAGTGCAGATGTTAATTTACCATAACAAGACAGGTCTACTGCTAACTACTTCTTCTTTTAAAAACAAAAACATTTGAAATAATTATTTTAACTGCAGGTGTTGGTAATGGCTCAGCAGGAACAAAAGTATTTAAAATCCATCCTATCCTTCAGCTGTGTTTGCAACCACAGCTTTATTCATTCCAACAATAGAAAAAACCATGACTAAAAGCAGCTTGTTTACATCCTTGTCAACAGCAGAAAGGCATCATTTGGGACCCACAACCCTGAAGTGTGCTTATTGTTCTAACTCAAAAGCCTTTCAAATATTCTGATTGAGATGACCACAGCCAAAAACCTATGGACAGAGAAAAAAATTACTTTTTGTTTGTTTTCTAGTTCAATACATTATGCACTCATTTATATTGTGTTCTAACACCCTAAAAATTACCAATTGTAATTCATTGATTTTTATGCTGGGTTTGCTTTCAATTTCATTCTGACTAATATAAGAATTAATTTGTTCATCTCAAGCTTCTCTTACCGAATGCTAGCTGGAAAATGCACAGAACCATTTGGTCCAAGTCATCACAACTTAGAGATTCCTCTGAGGAGAGAACAAAGAACTTGTAAAAAGAAAATTTTTTTCTTTTTTTGTTTTTTTCTGCAGAAAACAAATATGGAACCTTAAGGACATTCTTAAAATTAGTTACTATAAAAGATTTACCATTGGTAAGGTACAGATTAATTCTCACAAAATAAAACTTTTAACTTGGAAAGTGCTTTCTAATTAGAAAATGTATTTCTGCACGTTTTCAGATTGTCATGTCAATCAAAGTAGCAATCCACTTAACCATTACATCCAGTGATGAAAGAATGGTTAGAAATTTAAATGTATAGGAAGGTTAGGAAACACTCTCACAATATTATTTGCATATTCCCTCACTTTACCTCCCCAAGAAAATGGATTATTGCTTAAAGAAACAATTTAAAACCATGCAATAACCACAGAAAATGTTGAGATGAAAAGCAAATGGTTTTAATGAGATTACTCTTGATTGTTACAGGCTTCAGAAAATGGGGCTGATAATTGTTTATATATGTATATGTCTCCTTAAAAGGTATGAGGTTTATTTGAGCATATTACAAAACATGCCCAAAAAGTGGTCACAGTGGAGAAAGCAAAATCAACAATTTCAATGCAAGAACTATCAAATTTTTCCTGACCTCAATTTGCCATAAAGCTCAAGCCATCCAATTCCAACTGATGTACCACTTTGATGCTGACAGAATTGTAAAAGTTAAACACAGTCCTCCGATAACTTTTCATCAGCTGTCATATTAAAGTACAAAAGTATAATCTCATGCTAAATAATAAGTTTAAAAATAACCAGATGATTCCATGGAGAAGATCTATACAGAAAACACCTTATACATTCTAGCTCTGGTTAAAGGAACATGAGATTTCTCTCATATATACCTTCATTTTATTTTGTGTACTTCCACATCCTGGTCTGATCTCTTTTTTATGTGCTTTTCTAGTCCCATAGTTACAAATAAAACAGATTTGAATAGAATGATTGCTGTAATTATAAGAACCCAGAGATTTACTTGCATTTCTGATTCTTCAGTGACAGATCTGCCATAGTCACACAGCATTTCTTAGGACTTCGCTTATAATGTAAAATATTAAGCTTTTGATACGGTAAGCATTAAAATTTCATATGTCAGTCAGTTTGGACTTTGGCAGATGAGTAACACAAACCATAGACAGCAATCTTAATAAGGAAATATTTAAATAGTAAGAACAATGGAAATAATTATAATTTACTGGCATTTGTATTCCTTCTCACTCATATCTACACAATATTAATATCAGCATAGAAAATCAAAATCAGAGTTTTCATTATTAACATTTATATAACAAAGCCAGCATTTGAAAATCTACCAATGCCTTTTTTGCTTCACACTTCATCATCAACAATGACACAAAATTAGAACTTCATTTGGAGCTCCAGAAGTGGAACAGATTACAGTTTTTCTGCAGAATAATAGATCTACAGAGTAAGACAGTACCCAAGGTACAAAGTGCTGAGGAGTTCTCAGAAGATATGAGCTGGAAAATCAGAAGTGGCAAGAAGATTTTTTTAGCAGCTGTGAAAATATTCTTTCCTCAAGAAAATAAAAACCCACCACAATACCTGTCTTGTTCTCTTTACATTTCACTGCCTAAAATCTGACTTTGATATCTATCTCTTTTACCATATGCTTCTGTTCTCTATTAAGAAATACAAGGAAGCAGAATTAATTTCCAGTGCTGGCTGAACAAAATTCCCATTAAAATGAATGTGATATTCTGTGCATTGGGTATGCTTTTAGATGATTATTCTCAAATCTTATTGAAGTGATTCAAAAATATTACTTACTAACATTGCTATAGTATTTGAATCAACAATTTTGCTTGGTTTTCTGGATGTCAAATTTAAACAGAATAAATAACTCTTTTTGGAGTCCGCTCTATTCTGCAGCCCCTGTAGAATCTCCTGTTCACTTTATTTTTCACTGTTATTTTAAAACAGTATTTCTTCCCTGTTTTCACATGGTGTAGGATATTCATTCTCCCTTCAGTGATCCTGGGTGTACTATACACTTTTCCCCAAAGCGATCAATGACTTGAATTAGGCAAAGTGGAATGCTACAGTAATCAGAATCTCAGTTACCTCCTGCTAACCTGGATGCATTCCTAAATAACTCCCACTATGGGCTTCAATCACATCTTGCATACCCAAATCTGATAGCCTAATCTCATAACAGGTGGACACATCTGTTCTACTCTGTCAAATCCAACTTAGGGTGATTGTGCTTTGAAATATTTGCATCGTTTTTTTCCAAAAACTGTGTACATCTGTTATGCTTCAGTTAAATAAAAAGTGACATTTTAAAATTTTTCAGTGATTGTATATGTCTACATGCTTTAAAATGCCCTTCAAATGTTTTAAAAGATCTTTACATTTCATGACCTTTGGTTTTCTTTTAGCCACTGAGTAGGTTATCCTCTTTATTTTAAGAAACTACTAAGTACAGATAGAAATAATAAATGAGAAATACTCATCTGCTAAGAGATAAATCACCCATCATATGAGAAAGTTCATACTATAAACAGAATAGCTAGTATGCTTGAATATTGAAACTGTTAGAAAGGATTTTTCTTTTCAGTTTTACCTAATGTGGTAAATAAGCAAATGTCCCATGCATTTTAAATTTTTCTGAAATATATGACAGGTAGAGAAACATGGCTAGATAAAGAAACAAGGAATGGATAGGACTAGAACAGAAGCAGTACAGAATTTGAAGAGGGTTTCCATCACATTCTTCAGTGAGAACTGATATTTTTATCCAGAAATATTTTAAGAGAGAAAGCTGCATTTATTGGTGTGGAGGTTTTATTTTATAATAACTGGAGAGGATTCAACATTAGATCATTCGATACTTCCTCCTATTGAAAGATATCAAAACAAGTTTGTGAGAGAAGTGTGAAAAGGCTATAAAAACTGTGACCTGTGGGCTTTATCAGGCTGCAGTTTGAAGTTTATTAAGGGTGTGAGTCTCATTCACCAAGACAGATCCTACAGGTCAATTAATACTGTGGAGATCAGATAGAATTAAATCCACAGAACAATTTACTTGAATGTTATACCAACCTCACATTTTAAGTGGACAAATAGAGATCTGCAAACCTAAAAACCAATAGATTTGTTGTTGCTCTACTCTGTAGGCCCTTAAAATTTCTGTGCCCTTAGATCTTCAGGAATGAAAATTATATTTGTCCAAGATTTCCTTTATTTTGACAAGTTTAGGGGTCTAGTATTTAAATTCTAATCAATATTGCAAATAAAACTTTTCTTCATTTATCTTATTAGGAGGGCCTCATCTAAAGTAAGTCTAGTAGATTTTATCTGGCAAAACATAGGGTATTTTAGGAAGTTCGCTCTTTCTAATACAAAATTTTGAAGGTTTATCCACTATTATCTCCCAGGCACTCGAGGGACTAAGAGGATTTCTCTTGTTGAGACAGTGCATGACATAAAGATAACAACACCTATAATATTATTGTATAACTACTATGTGTGCAGAAGAGTTATAATAGTAGTTAATATGATTGAATAAATGTGTCCCCCTGAATGAAAAAGCAAGCAGGAATAAGGAGTATTCTTTATGCCAGGTGCAAGCACTCTTGCCTGGGAAAACAACATCTAACACATGGCTTGTGCTTCAATGGATGCATGTACATTATTCCTTGCATAGCATGAAACATGCTATGATTTTTTCCATAAGTTGAGCAATCTCAAAGTTACTAATTCATGCTAGCGGTTCCTCCTGCTCTTTCTAATTATTGCATGCGAGAAGAAACTGCTCCAATAGAGCAGTCCTCAAAGGTACTCTTGTGAAAAGTGCACCAAAAGTTTTAATCTTATCACACTGAGACTTCTTGTTGCACTTCTTAAGTGTCATATACTAGGGATTGCCTAGGAGACAGGGAGCCAGAATCACTAATGGACTGAGGAGGCTGGTATAATTCTTTATGAAAGTAAAGAACTCTCATAGCCACATTCAAGAGCCACAGCTCAGACTGGCAGATATCAGAACAAAGAAGAAAGGTTGAAATATTTTTATTTCTAGAGATGTAAAAAAGGAGGGAGATAAGGGAGGGAGATAAGATGTGCAAGACTGCTCACACTGCACCATTTCCTAACAACTGTACTCAGCAGGTTTGCCTTTCTCTTAGGCAAAACATTGAACCATATCTTTTATACCTCATTTGGGTAGACCTATCTTTGAAGTAAGGTGCTAGGAAAGTTCAGGAACAGCAATAAGTTCTTGCAGTCCTGTTGACAAGAGCCATCTTTGTATGTCAGAATCTATATATTAAATCTCATATCTCTCTAGATTTAAAGAACTATCCCCTTAGTGAATCTCTCTGTTAAAAAAAGAAATAATTTTTAACACAATTGAATTCTTCTGATGTAGCTGAGGATGCACATCTTTTTAATTCCTCAGTGCCGCATTAATTATATATGGCAGAAAATTCTGAATGTACTCTTAATCAAGTTTAGAAATCAAACCATCTGGAAATCAATATTATAGGCAAAAAGAAGGCAAAAAAGGTTTTGGAAATTCTTTGCTCTGATTTAGAGCAAAATCACAACATTGGGAAATTTATTTTTCATAGTTATGAGGGCTGACTCCTATCAAAGTCAAAGGATTTTATTTATAGTGTATAAAGCAATCATCAGTGGTGTCCCAAATTCTAAGAAGAGATGTAAATTAGAATTTCAGGTACTTTTTTAGCACTTATTTTCAGAAATCTTAGGAAGGTGAGGAAGAAAAAGGAGATATTTACGGGATTACTTTCATTTTTAGCAGATTTGGGAATCTTTGATCGTTTTAAAAGGTTGGAGAGACTTTTGCCAAA
>VRYO01001269.1:12978048-13005512 GCA_009812075.1 Sialia sialis | reverse complement strand
GTGGCACTTTTCATGTCACTGAATAGTTGTGAAGGTTAGAAGAAAGTTCATGACTACCCTGTAAGCTCTCACAAAACCATCAGAAGCCTCCAATTTATCCACTGTCTTTTGCCTAGCCTGCCAAGGTCAAAGTTCCACCATGTCTTAAATACCCAAGAAATGTCTACAGCCGAGCACAAAGCCTGCATCTCAGCAGCTCTGGAAGCAAAACACCCTTTTTCTAACTGTGATTTCTTTAACACCTTACTTTTATATGGAACCTGCAGCAGCCCGAAATATGTTAGAGAAAAGTAGGTAACCTACCGCTGCAAAGAGCTTTCTACAAGAATTTTAGATGAAAGTTAAAATGGTTAAAGAAAATTAAGCTTCTGATGTGAATGCAATTACAGGTCTAATTCTGCTTTCCAGGCTTAGAATTTTATAATTCCATTTAATTCATTGTAATGATGATGAAATAAAATTGGACTAATAATACACTGGGGATGTTTGCACCAGTGGAATCCCTCAATAGCAGTGAAGAGAAACAGGCAATTATTGTCTGGATGCTTGGAAGAACAAAGAAAGCAGAGATATTATTTAGAACAGATTAAAAATACTGGAATTAAACTAGGAAAAAACTTAAAGTCAGGCTTAATTTAAGGGAAAATACTATGAAGACTGTCAAATACCTTAACGAGGGAAATTAAACTGTCTTGTGAGACTCTCTGAACAAAATTGGTGCTTTTTGTGTCCATTGTGGAAGATCAGCTTTTAAAGACATTCAGTAGGACATTGTGACAGAGTGGAATGTTAATGCTTATAGACTCACCCATTACCAGAGGCTACAGCTAGGTGTTAACAAGACAAGGAAAGAGAATAATAAGAGGCAAATCCTGTGAGGTAAAATAGTGTTTTTAATCATGCCAAAGTCCTTAAACCAGTGACTCAGCTGTGAAAACTCCCTTCTCAGGAAGTACCAGGACATCCACTTCTAGGCCTGAAGGTATTCATGGCTCCTGAGGAGGCACAATTGACTCAACTACGCTGACATACAGGCAGCAGTAACATCTTAGAAAGTGTCATCAGTTATTAAAAACTCCCAAGTCTTTAAAGTCCCAAAGTGTCCTGCAGTCCACAGCATTACACCATTCAGTGTGAAACTCCCTGAGCTAGGGAAGGCTCTTAGGCATTCCCAGTGAGCCTGAGCATGATATTAACACACTGGACTTTGTGTTTTGTGGGCTTCCCCCACCCTGGACAGATCAAAATTGTGACCATCACTTTGACAAAACTGGTAGCATCACTTCGACCACCAGACACAGAAATTGCAACAACCAAGTCTCATTGCTGGACACGTGGATGGTGGCTATTTACCTTTTTACTCTTATTCTTTCTTTTTCTCTTCTTTCCTTCTTTCCTTCTTTCTTCCTTTCTTCCTTTCTTCGTTTCTTCCTTTTCCTTTCTTTCTTGCTCTTTCTTTTCCTTAACATAGTTCCTTAAGTTTCCTTAGGTATTATTTTATGCTTTTATGTTATACTAGATAAAAACACAAGTGGCTGCCTACCTGCTATCATTTGCAACCAAGTTGCTCTAAAATAAACATATATATATTTATAAAATAAATGAATATTTTTATAAAATAAACCTATGTATATTTATATATATATTTATAAACACTGATCATTTCAAGTGTTCTTCCACTCTAAACCACTCCAACGAATCTATTAACAAGTACCTGGATTGCTGTCAGCTTCAGGCGCAGGTGGTAACACACATTTCTTGGACTGGACTGGAAAACCTGATTATCTTTCTTGCAGCAGATGTGGACTTGAATGGCTTTTGATAATGAATGATGTTCTAAGTGAAGATGAGCTCTTCCCTCTGCAGGTACTTCTTTAAACTCACACTTGAAGATTAGTCAGTAGTAAGATGGCTTTGACTTTACAGTATCAAATACTGTTTTCCAGTTCAGAATCCCTAGATGTTTGTCTTCTATCCAGCTGGGAACTGGATAACAAGTGAAGAGAACTGAAAGGGTTACCTGGCCACTGCTTACTCAAACACATCTTCAAACCTTAGTTCTCCAACACAGTAGGGAATAATCTCAGATCAGCAGAAACTCAAACTGACTCATTGTGCTGTATCTTTTCTATCTTTACTGTCTCAGAATCTTGGTAACTGTTTGCTAATTTAATTTGTTGTGACTAATAAATTCCAGTGTTCCAGTGTTTCCTGCTGTTATAGACTGCAGGAGAATTTAGTTATAATGATGGCTAAACTCAACAGCAAATTTTAACAGCAGGAATTACGGCACCATTATGCAGAAATGTCTAGGAAATTATGCAATTGTATCTACCACAATATAAATCTCAAATATATTAAACCTCTCTTTGTTTCTTTGAAACTGTTAGCCTGGGTGTCAGTCAAAATGTAAAATTCACAAAGGCTTTTTTTTTTTTTTCAATCCCACGGGCATTTCAGAAGACTGCTAGCTGAAACTCTAGATCGGTATTAGCTCTGCTGATAGAAAAAATGTATTTGTTTACACAAGCTGGATGTTTAACACAGGTAATAAATAACATCCCAAATATGATTCAAATGTCTTATAAAATATTACTAATAAGCAGATAATCCAAAGTGATTTATAAATGCATAAAAATATCAGATTAGCAAATATAAGAACATTTACAAAATGAGCCAAAGAAGTAGCAAATGCTCGTCAGACACTGAAAGGCACAAACAACTGTAACAAGCTTTCACTAAAAATGCATATGAATGCAAAAATAAAGAAAATAAAGGAATGTAGGACTGTAATTTGATAACACTGCTAACATTATATAGTGAGCTAAATAATTTGCCAAGCAAGTGACGCATGTTTCAAATAGCAAGAGACAAACTTCAAAAGCTTTTCCAGCCCTCTGTGTACAAAGCAACCAAGTCTTTAATCAACTCTCTTCTACCCACTTTCTCTAATTTCCTTATCCTAAACTATTTCACACTTTACTAATCCCTACAGCTTGAATTCCCTGGGTTTTTTCAACCCCAAATTCATTCCTGCCCTGTTCCCCTTCCAGCTTCACCACTCCTTTCATCTTTTCAAATATTCTTACTACAGGTCTTCAACAGAGTCTGCAATGACATTTCTAGAGTCTGCAATGACATTTCATGGGCTCCAAGAGGCAGGTGTTGCAAAGTTCAGCTCAATAGAGTTCTCATACTGCCGTCGTCAAAATACACTCCATGTCCCACAGCAGGTGAGGGAATGGGTCTGGAAGACAACAGATTGGCTGCGTTTTTTCAATCAGATGTGTCAACTTTCTGCCTTTTCTTCTTCATGTTTTACCACCACCTGGTGGTAGGACCTCAAAACACTGCTCTGAGACATCATGGATCCTACAGAGCTGCCAGTACTGCATATCATTCCTGACTTACTCGTGGTTCATATGCTGCTGGCATATATTGCAGATACAAGTAACATCACTTTCCAGAAGAACTATCAACATCTAGTTCTATAGTTTATCTAATCTATCACACTCCAGTGAGGATCAGTTCTGTTCTTCTCAAAAAAAAACAGAATTAAAGGAATACAACCATGTATTAAACACCACAACCTTTGCTACATTCTTCTAAGTTTTCCACATTTACAGTGCACACTTGATCCCCAGCAGAACACGACTTGACTATTGTCTCTTCTTCCAACCAAATTGCTTTTCAAATACTAGCAGTATCAAAAAGCTGTGTGCAGAGAGGCAAAACTAAGAAAACCGAAAGAAGCTATGTTGTTTGAAGCATGGGACACCTGTGATAGAAATAAAACATATATATTGTTGAAAGGAGATACATGAATAAGAGATAAATTGTAAGATTAAGTGAAGATAGTTCAATCTTGGTTTTATAGGTTTGTACTAGATGTGTGTAAGGGTAGCTACTCAAAAAGCATATTTTCACAAAATAGTCTGTGTTTCAGCATTGTGAGCCTTTGACTTCAATCACGCTCCAGGTGGCTTTCCAGCATGGGAATCAAGATATGTTGCTAATTTCAAATCACTTCCATGGTGGTATTTTGACACTTTTTGTGCTTGGTTAGAAAATACTGAGTGCAGCAGTTATCTGGATAGCTGAAATTTAAACCTGTGAAACTACTTCACAAATCTATGCATTTGACATTAAAAAAAAAAAAAACAAACCAGGAGATTTTATTAGTTTCTTCACTAAGTTACATATTAGTATTATCTCCAAGGACTCATTATGGGTTCTTGTCTGCACTCAAAATAAAAACAAGCATGTTTTCTTACAGAAATACCACACTTGTACCATCTCCTGCAGAGACAATTATAAACTACCATTATGATTTATTGTAACAACTGTCATTTCTAATTTGAATTAGAACTAATTTTTAATACCATAAAAATTATAAAGGTAATTCAAAGTTCTGCATTGTCAAAGATTCTGTGCCAAAATTTGTGAAGATCAGTGATTATTTACTTACTAATTATTAAGATCAGTCTTTAGGAATAAGTCTTGGAGATAAGGGGCTTTATCTGTGTCTGTGCATTTGCCTTTTAAATAAATTTAACTCTGGAAATAACTAGGGCTTGGAAACAACTATAAAAACCATAAAAGTCTCATTTCAAGAAACTTTATTTAAATCCATATATATATAGTGTGCTAGAAACTGTAATATAGCCTAACTATCAGCTCTGTCTATAAAGATTTGGCTCATGTCAAGTTTCTGCTCTCCCTTGGAAACTTGATAAATTGAGTGAGTAGACAGAACATCAAGAAAAGAAAACCGAGTCTTACAGGGAAGCAACTGCACAGTTAACAATAGGAATAAAGAGTAATATTTATCATAAATTTAAAATATGTATTTGGAAAGGAAATACACATGACTCAACATGAAAATAAGTCCTCATATGCTAGCCTGCATGGTGAATTAAAATTTAAACATGTAAGGTCATGATTAGATAAGAGACATTAAAATTGTCATTCTCTGTTTTTTCTTGATGATTGTTGGATTAATAGGGTTTTTTCCCAAAAAGGAGATCATGTAATGGCTTTTCATTGCCCTTTTGAGATTTTCTGGATATTAATAACTTATTATTTAAAACTTCACGTCATTGACATATTGCTTCTGAGGAATCATATTAATTTCTCATTCATTTTGAATTCTGTCATGTTCTTTTTTAAATTATAAAAAATCAGCTTTTATACTACATTCTTATTTATCTATTTTTACATTTCAATCAAAGGAAGATAAGTACATTTCCCGAAGTAAGAAAAGAAGTCCTATTATTTTTTATATTCTCATTTATTATTATTTATAGACAAATCTAGCGCTTTCTGAAGACCTCTCACAGACAATATAAAGATGGGAAAATAAAATTGTATGAAAGCCCCAACAAGACCACCTAATTTTATGGAGTTTTGAAAAGCAAAGGCTGTCAAACAGGGAAGATCTCAATCTATAAATACTTGCTTCAAAACTAATGACGGAAAAGAAATAACTTGTACGTAAAGAATAATTCTCCCCACTGAAAGAATCACAGGATGAAATTCTATGGCCTGTATTACTCATGAGGTCAGAGTAAACATTTATCACAATGCCTTTCTGGTCTTAAGCCTGTAAATCAGACTACCTAAGGATGAAATTCAAAGAGACTGTTATACCTAAGGAGAAAACAGTTTAACTGAGATTTAAAAGGAAAAACTTCTTAACAGTAAGAGTCTGGATATTCATGTTTTTCACAATGCCTATCCTTTGTCCTTACTAATATTCAAGTTGAAAGTAATTGCATGTCCCACCTTTAGCAATTTAGAATTACAAACCATAAAAAAGAGATTTAGAGGTTAGTGAGTATGTTGCATGAGTAACACTGCAAAATGCAAAGGTCAGACTAGGTGACCCAATGGACTTTTTTCTCTGCTTTTAATATCTGATTCACTGACCTGGCTTACTTCCAAAGACACTCCAACAATTCTTCACTCTTTGCTTCCATACATGTAACCCAAAGGGAAGGCAGTGATGTGACAATCTCAACTACAGAAAGAAGAAAATTCAGAAATATTGTACATGTGGAAAGTGGCCATACATATATAAGTTCTAAATCAGGGAACAGAATTAGAAAAATGCAAATATGTGCTTGCTGAGATTAATAGAAGTAGGTAACTGGATACTATCGAAAATCTGCATCTTAATGTCTATAAATACTCCTGCTAATCCACCACTTAGAATTTGGGATTTTCCCTGTCTAAAGAGCTGAGCCTCTCTGGATGGTTTTCAAGTAAAATAAAGTGAAATTCAAATGGATGTGTGTGTGCATGTGCATGCAAAACTTCCGATTTGAGAAAATAGCAATATAGTGGGATTATATTAATAACAGCTGTGCTTGAAATATTATTCTCAATTTATGGATGTAATAGTGACAGTTAAGCAAGGAAATAAAATGTTTCCCTTAAGTACATATCACTCTTCAAAACAGCCACAGAAACACAGCCTTACTGATTTTAACACTTAGCAATTTGCTGAAAGACAGGAGTGAATTTAAGAGTTATGGAAAAGAACTCAACAGCACTCAATGTAGTTGTTGCACTGTAACACACAAATATGCTTCTTTCATGATGAGAACTACCAGTGCAGGGTTAAATGCAGCTGCCCAGGCTTCAATTTTTGCACACCTTTGTCATGTATTGTCTCAATCTTACCATCTGATCTGAAGTACAAAGCAATCATCTTTTTACTTTTAATTATGAAAAGAAATACAAAAAATGGCTTTTATGCTACATTATTATTTATCTCTTTTTGTGTTTAAACAGGAGGAAGATAATTACATTTCCTGAAGTAAAAAAAGTCTTAATGTTTATTGGTTGAGCATTTCATTTGCAAAGCAAAGGAAATAGAGACATCTCCACATTCTCTCATTTTCAGCAGGATAATCTCATGTTTCTCAATGTGCATTTTAAAGGCTAGTTTTCAGAATTCCTGAAAAATATTCTCTAAAATTCACAGTTTCTTCTCAGCTTGGTGTTCAGTCCGCATTTGCCCTTCCCCATGTTGCTTGCACCAACAGCTACTATCCTTTCCTATCAACAAAAGAGCTTAGTAGATGACTTTTTGCCTGAGGAAGTTGCATGTTCTTCCCTTTTGCTAACCTGCAATGCAGCGGGACATACTGCAGCCTTTTTCTCCTAGAGCAAACCTTTTTTTCTTACTGTAATTCTTTCCTTTCTTCATGTAATTCTATCTATACCAGGGAATAAGAGTGGCTAGGAAGCATCTAGTCTGATATTTTGCTTTTGCCTGGCTGCTTGTAATGTCTGCCTGATTTTGTACTGCACGTTGATAACATTCTTTGAGATTAGTAGGTGCTTTCTATAGTGGGATATAATACTTTACCCTGTAAACTCAGTCTACTTTAAGACTTCAGTCTTTTAAAAACTGTCCAATTTTTGCAAAGCGTTATTTTGGATTTTTAATTTGGAACAAATTTGATATAATTTGACCAGCAGATATAAGCCCACTTACAGGTCAGTAACTTGCTAAACTCTGTGAAAGATCTCATCTTGTACATGTCCCAAGAGCTTTCTTTAAAAATACTAACTCCAGGCACAAATCATAAGTTTATTTGGGATTTTGTTTTAAACATATCTGGAAGTTATGTCAACATTTACAAAATAATAATATTTTAGGGAGCTTGTTTAGAAAGGGGGAAAATTACTCCACTCCTCTCTTGAGCCCTGGGGAAAATATCTCACAGCCACATTTCTCATTTCCATGGGAAGGCTGTCCGTATATTATGGAGTTCGCTTTTGTAAAAGAGACTGACCATCCCCTTACCCCTCCTGACTGAGATTGTGCCAAAACATACATAAAGATTTCTTGCATCATGGTGATGGATAGAAACAAGAGGAAGACAAAATGTGTTTCTGCAGGGTAATGTTTAGCCTAGTGGACAGTTGGAAGAATATAAACTAAAGTCTCAAGGTACATTTCCTATGTAACAAAACATACATGCTAGGAGCAAGTATCAGAATAAAGGCACCACTACTCCAGCATAAATAAGACCTTAGCTTACAGAGCCCTGACTGTCCCTTCTTTATTTTCCACTTCAATGTTTTTACCAAAGAGCAAAGGTGACATATTACTTTGTTATCTTTCTCCACAGGTCTTGAGCTGAAAGCAAATAAGCTGATCATGAGGATCAGACTTTGACATACATATTAAAAAACAAAATGATAATAAATCAAAATAAGTGTTTCCTTTGTCACAGTACCTACAAATATCCAGTGTAACTTAAATTGAAGAGAATTACTGGGCACTGCACCTGAACTTTATTCCTCCCAAGTGGAAGATTTCAGCTTTCATTTTAATATTTTCCTTTGTGGTTGAGTGAACATAGTTGACTTCTACACCTGCTGTGGAGGACTCTTCCCCATGACTGAAGAGGAAAACACCACCTGGTTTTCACACCAAATGAGAGCACTCTCTGTGGAGACATTTTTTATCATTGTCTTTCTGCCACAACATTTTTCCTGTATTATTTAAGTTCTGATTGTATCAGGTCATCAGCTGTGCAGTCATTTGTCAGAAAGCTGGCTTAAACTAATCAAATACAAAAGATTACAGCCTCAGCGTTAGGGAATATCAGCGCAGGAAATCTGCTCAGTGCCACCTGTTCTCCTACAGCCATGTAGCTCTGCAATACACCATTGTCATTGCTATAAGCAAGCCATAAGCTTTGCACTGAATTTGCACTCTCTCAGGACAGAAGTTTGCCAGCCTTACTCTGTCCAAGCTTTTCTGACCTGCCTGCAGGTTTTGTTTTACTTGGTATCCTGGTTTCACTGGGGGTAGAGCTAATTTTCTTCTTAGCATACGATGCTGTGATTTGGATTCTGTGTGAAGATTGTGTTGATAACACACTGATATTTCAGTTGTTAAGTAATGCTTACCCAAAGTCAGGGATTTTTCAGTTTCCCATGCTCTGTCAGTTGAGCAGGTACAAAAGAAGAAGGGAGGGAGCATGGCCAGGATAGCTGACCCAAACTGGCTAAAGAGATATGCCATATACAGATTATGCCCACCATATAAACTGGGGAGAATTGGCCAGGAAGTGCTGACCATTGCTTTGGGAGAGGGCCAGCTTTAGTCAATGGATGGTGAGCAGTTGTATTGTGCATCACTTATTCTTGAATTTTACTCCTCTCTCTCCCTCTTCTTTTCATTATCATTATCGTTGTATTTTACTTTATTTCAGATATTAATTAAAATTTATTTCAATTATTAAACTCTTCTTATTTCAACCCATGTGTTTTATGTCAGGTGGGGAAGAAGGAATAGTGAGCAAGCAGCTGCAAGGTATTTAGTTGTCATCTGGGTTTACAACAAGACATTTGCTTTAGCACTATTTTTGTCTAGTTCCTTGCTAATTTGTTTCATTTTTGTTGATTTTTGAATGATAGCACCATAGCTTTACAAACTTAGAATAACGAGGTAATGTAGAAAATACAAGCCTGACATGCAGAGGTCTTGAGAGGCAAAGACAAAGAATGTGGTGTGGAGAACAAGCCTGGGGGGAAAAAAGAAGGGTCATAGACTGGCTCTGGAGGCTGCACAGCTGTAAACAATTCCTCAGTAGTCCATTAAAGAAATGCAGATCTAGAGATGGTCAAAACTAAGCTTAGTGGTATCTAAGAATAAAAAGAAAAACTAACTAAAATACATTTAAAAATGCCAAGTATGATAAATTGTGAAATTAGCATGGATCTGCAGACCAACAAAGAGCCAAGATGTTAGCTAACAAGTGTGTTAGCTAAAATACACAAAGATACAAGTGAATCCTTGAGTGAAGAACAAATCATCATCATCAGAACATCACATCCGTCAGTGATGGACTTCAAGTGCTGATATTATTAGCCTCTTCACCAGAATGAAAATAATGACTTTAGGATCAAAGGAGCAGCAGAAAGGTGAGGATGACACCAGGAACAGGAGAGAAACTAAGCACACATATAACAATTTTAACTTTAGTTATCCCTGCTTTTATTGCAGTAGCTACATCTGGACTACAGTAATTTCACAATTATAAGCCGCACCTGATTATAAGCCGCACCTCCTGGTAGCCAGGTAGATCACGGGATTTGTCCATAGATAAGCCGCACCCGAATATAAGCTGCACTACTGGGGTAGGCTGGATTCTTCAATGAAAAAGATGCGGCTTATAATCGTGAAATTACTGTAACTATTATTCAATTCTTAAATTTCACTATCTAAAGCCTTTCTGACTTTTTATATGTCTAGCATATGCCTACCTCAGGTGCATTTTCTCTTTGTCCATGAAAAGACATTTTGAGCATAACATCATAGTTTCTGATGTTCGGAGTTTGATTCTCACTGGGCACACTGCCATGGGTTACACTAGTTTACTGGAAAGAAATTCAAGTAAAACCAAGAAAACAAAACAAAACAAAAATCAAAGTTATTTCCTACTGAAAAAACAAAAAGTACAAATCAGGATTAAAATTCAGGCACAACAGTTCAACACTGTTGAATTTGCACAGTAAATATTTTATTTTTTCCACTTTATATAAATCCTTCTAATCTCTTTTCAGTGTATATTTAAGTTTTAAAAATTCTTCAGTATAATAATGCCACCTAACAAGTTACTTTATTTTGCTGAACCAGAATATCCCTGCCTGAATGGCAGTCCCATAAAATTGTGGCTTTGATAAAAAACCAAGAGGGACTGAGGTTTTGAGAATTCTGGAAATGTCAATGATAATGCAGTTGGAAGCACTTTATTCTGGACCTAATGTCCTAGAAAGGAAATCCCCCCAAAATTCCTCTGGTAACATTTATGTCACAACATGTGTGGCAGGACTGATGGAATGAAACGATCCTTAGATTGGTTTAATCCTGCTGGGCAAACTTTCATCGCTGTGAGCTGCAATCCAAAAGGGATTAGAGTACCAGAAAGACATGCAGTGCCATCCCTAGTTCTTTGTCAGAAATAAGAAGCTTCATTTCAAGCAGCATTCCAGAAATGTTTGAATAAAGCTGATGAAAACCCACACAGCAGTTAAGCCCAGTGTCAGCCCTAAAACCAGCACGGTAGCCTCAGCTTTCTCAGTCCTTGCTTAGGATTAAAAAAAAAAGCACAAATCACAGCTTTAAAATAATGCACAGTTGTCAAGAAAAATAAGACAACTATTTTTTCTTTTTAATCTTTGCATCTTCTGTAGTCATTTACATGAATATAGCATGGTGTAAAATCACCCCAAATGCTAAGGAAAAAGAGAATTTTGAATTGTAGCCTTGTTTACTGATTTTGAATAAAACAAAAGTACATGACTGTTTCTGGAAAAGCAGTAAAATGCTTCAAAAGCATACACATTTATTCAGACTCTAGGGTAGGCTTCAAAGAAGTGCAGGCTCTCCATATAAACAGTAGGGAAATTAAAAAAAAACAGGTCCTTCTAAAGAGTAATTGAGAACATTAAAATTAAGCCTAGATGCTGCTTCATTTTGCACATTTAATCACCTTTAAAAAGACATATCCCTGTCCTCCACAGGGGACATGTGTTACTGAAGGTACCAAATGTAGGTATCATGACAAATTTTGACTGAAAATAATTCTCTCATTCTGCCACCATAGTGTAAACACACATTCAATCCACTCTGAATGAGAAGAAATTGTAAGTGGCACTTTTTTTGTCCTCTAAGCACACAAGATGGAGATGGAAAATGTTTATATATTCCCATCCCATATTATACAATGAACATTTAGCTGTTTCAAGCAGTAGAAGTTTATCATTTCCTTTGGAAGATGGCTTACAACACAACGTTTTTGCATAAAAGGCGATTTCAATTTCTGTTTTCCTGTTTAATACAATCACAAGAAATGTTCCTTTTTATCATGAAAAATAATTCTAGCAATATTTGTTGTGCTAATAAGCCTGTTTTCAGAACTATATTGGCATGTACGCAACCACTTATATCACTTATCATTTAGAAAATTTAAGGTTTTATGATTTTTCCTCATAAATCAATTCCTTCTACCCACTGAACCAGCCTATTTCTTTTCTTTTCACCCATCTTAATATAAGCCTGTTTTTGTCTTCTGCTGTGGCATATCCATCAGTCAACCTTTTTCTCAAAATCCAATGTTGCTATGAGCATTTTGGATTCCTCCCCATTTGGTTTTGTCATATAAAGCAAAGTTGACTGCCTATAAAAGGCAGGAGGATCTGCAAGCTCGAGTAAGCAATATGTGGTGGAGCGTCTGGTTATAGTCAATGTTTCTCATAACCTTTCATAGATCATACAGTATCTACAAAATCAGATGAAAATCCTTTCAGTAAAGTAAAACAAAGTGCAAGAATCAGCCTTGGCTGTAATACTCACTTTAAGCCAGCTCCCCTTACCTCAGCTATCTTGATGATCACACTGCTCTGCAATGAGAGCACTGCTTTCCTTCCAGTTTTTGCTCAGTTAACATAGTTCTTCCCCCTTCATGTTGTCCTACAGGACAAGGCACTGATACAGGCAACATTTAATTTTGCTCTCTTATGAACACTACTCATAAAGAGATGCCTATGCCACTCAGCTAGGTAGTAATATGTAACAAATATGGTACATCAGGACTGCAATCTACTGTAGAGGGTACAAGATGGATAGCACATCAAGAATTACATTTAAGGATAGCACAGAAAATCCTACATTCCCAGAGATACTTTCTCATATTATTACCAGTGTCAGAATATTCAGAATATTAATTTAGCCTTTTTTTCCATCATTCCATCATTATGTTATGGATGATCAAATGTTTGCAGTACGACACTCCATGAAATAACGCATACTCCTTTAAAGCAATATGGGGAGATTGCTGACAAAATTATTTCCAACACAAGATATAAAGAAGGAATATTCCTTTTTCTGCTACTATTTGCTTTTTTAAAAAAATCCCATTCCCTTATCAGTTCAGAGTTTCACATGACTGAAATTAGCAGCATTAATCTTCTCTTCTGTAATAAAAAATATGTATAAAAATTACACAGCAATACCTGTAATACCATCCATTTTCCAATTCAAATGCTAAACTAGACTCTCACACTGCTGCATGGACACATTACACTAGCATTGAAAATTTGTCACTATAGGAAGAAAAACGCTTTTCTTTTGTTCCTTGACTCCTTTTTAAGTCAGCTGAAGATCATGGTATTTCTTCCCATTTTAAACACTGAGGGGAAAAGGGAAATGTAGGGTACAGGGAAATCAACAATTTTCTTTTTTTTTTTTTTAAAAGGAGGCATTAAAAGATTAGCAGCACTCAGGAGGAATAGCATGATGCTGTAAAATAGCCCTGTGTCCTGTATTTCAAAATGAAAAAGATTAATACAAATTCATTCTATTAGGTTAGCTTGCTTTTTCTTTCTCAAATACCAGCAGCTAGGATTTGCATAAAGTAGAAATTCACTTTTGCTTTACCATATTATGATATTCTGTGTCTAACAAAGGCTGCCTACGTTTTCCAGGTCTTTTTGCCCTTCAAGTAAACTGCAGTAAGCAATGGGAAGATGCGTACAAGGGCCCCGCAGTAAAACTGCTCTTCCTGAGACAGGAGGAGATTGCCATCTGCTGGTCTCTGGCCACTACACGAAGTCAGGAAAAGGGTATTGAGTGAGGGTCTCTGCTGTGACTTTTTTTAAATCAGGTAATATTTTTCTTCTCCCTGCTCCTCATAAGCATATATTTGCATAAATAAGCATGTATTTGAAAATAAAGCCAGGCTATGCAGTCACCTGTTACAATCGAGCTGGGCAGGATGCTGATGTGATGGATGGCCTGTAGCATCCATTTGATGTAAATTTCTGCAATTTCAAAGGCTAAACGGTGTAATAATACAGAGATTATAGGTATAGAGATTCTGATACATGTATGGACCACATCATACAACTCTGCCAAAATGGGATTCTCCTGAATGGCAAAAGAGGGCAGTTGTGTCAGTCGTTTTGGCAGAATATATCCAGCCCTGCCAGCACAGCTGCCAGGTAACCTCCCACTCCAGTGCAGTGATGCATTAAAGCACCTATGACATCATGCTTCTGCATAGGACAGACATTCCTGCTTAAGCTCACCTCTCTTTTGGGCATCATGTCTTTTTTGCAGCGCTGTCAGGAAGGCATGGATGCCCAGTCCCTGTCTAGTTAAATTACCCGTGTAAATTAGGATAATGTTAAAATACCGCACTGCAAACAGGAGTAGCTGACACAGACACACTCCATCTCGCCAGCCACTGACCTCCCATGAGCTAGGCAGACAGTAGAGCAGCTCTTAGACGTCATGACAATAGGCCATTGTCCTGGGAGACAAGCGCCCAGCAGTGCTGTGGTCCTGCCTTGCTCCCGGCAGGGCTGCACCAGGCTGCACAAACAGAGGCAGACACACGCACACGCTGCCCCGTGCTAATGCAGCACGATTCCGTTTCCTAGTCCAACAGAAAAAAAAGCCTTGAAACAGCACAAAAGGCTTTTAAACTGGAATACTGGAGAAGTATAGGTATACATGATGCAGAAACATGAAAAAAATATTTTGCATTATGATAATCCAAGGAAGCAATGTAAAAGAATACCTGGACGGAGCACTTGACCATATTCTGCAGCACTGCCAATAAAAGCATGAATCTGGAAACAGCTAATAGGACTAACACATAACTCCAACATGCCCAGGAGTTTAACTCAGCACCCCCTGCAATCCAGCATACTTTCCTGGTTACCTGTGGTCTCGGTAAACAAGCTGCCGGGCAGAAAAATGGGCTGAGAGAACTGAAAACCAGAAATGATTTCTTGACCATTCCGGCAGTTCAGATGTAAGGCAGTTAATCACTGAATGCAGTACTCTCTGCATTACATTTCAGTTTAATAGGAGCATAAGCCTAAGGCTGCATCAATACTCCTCCATCTGTAAATGATGTGTGCATCTGTAGAGCTGCAATTTCTGGTTTGGCTTTTCTTTTTCTAACTAGAGCAGCACCTTTTGAGAGAATAGAGTCTGAAAAAACAGACATTTCCATGCAAATGTTAAAAGAAATATTTCACTGATATGAAAAATTGCTTTGAGCAATTATTTTCCTTGTTTTTCAACCACTGAGGAAGAAATGCAAGAAACTGAAATCCTGTTTTGAATGAAATTCCAATCCGGCTTCTATGATAGCTATGTTGCCTTCTCTTCCTTAATATATTGTTCAAAATTCTTAATGCTACAATACACAGGAATTCATGTTTGCAGTCATTTCTCTATAACTAGTCCATCTTTTTCCTAATCAGTATGCTGGACGACTGCATATTTAGTACAGATCCCTTACACTGATTCCTTCTTCCTAGATGAATTGTTTAACATTTTTCTACATTAAATTGCATTTTCTACCTGATAGTTCACTTAAATGATCCAAAATCTTCTGTGTTTTGATTTTTTTACCACCTGTTCTATTTTTTCAGAAAATTAAGAAAAAATAGACAAAAAGTAGAGAAAAAATTATAGAAAAAATATAAATAAATCTAATAACAGCAACAATATATATTTAAAAATTCAGCTGTTTCCAACAGCTTCTGTTTCCTGTCCATCCTTTTCTCTAGAATAAGGTCAGAAGGCTGGTTTTCCTTAGGAAACTGAAATTAATACTTTGAATTATATTGTCTGTAATAATACCACAGACAATTCTAAAATAATTTAGTCAGACATAAATTAAGTGAATGAATATATATCTCTTTGGTTTGCAAACATGCATTTACAATCTAAAATAAAAAGGTAAGATAATCAAGGACCCATCTTCATGTAAATCATTTATAATTTTGGAATTTGTTTAGAAGAGCAACATGGCACTGTTTTTAAAAGTACATCTGACCAGTATTTGTATATTATAGAAACATCATATAGCGATGCATCTATGAGCAATCTGATACAGACAGAATATTAAGTCCTTTGCCTGATCCCATATGTAATGTATTTAAAACATGCTTTCACCATTTATTTTCGAGAAAAGCCATTCATACTGTGATGTCTTTTATCTGATTAGGCTGAGATTTTATTAACCTATCTAATGCACTGTTCCTCTATGTGACTTTCAATTGCAAGAGTGCAAGTCCTGTTTTTACTACCTTCTCAATTTGTAATAATGAGGAAGCTTTATTTTACATAGAAAAGGAAAATTCTGTCTACAACAGTCACACCACAAATTGAGTATTAAATTGCTCTATGAAAGATGTATAGCTCCACCAACCAGACCAAGACCTCTGCAGCCGTGTTTTCAGATGGCCTTTCAAATTTTCATCCATCCAATTGTGTTGCAGCATTTTTCAATGTAGATGACTTTCACATCTTGCACCAAAGGGCTTTTTGGCCTTCTTAAGATTTAATTCAAGTATTACATGAGAACTATCGTGGCCTTCTCCATATACCAAAACAGCCTGTAGCATGTTTTAATGACCCAACTGCCTTCATGCCTTTACAAAGGCATCTACTTCTCTTTGAAGCTTGCTGGTTTGATTTCTTATCACTAAGCCTTCCCTACTAACGTGTCATCACTGGCAAGTGCTGCAGGATGGAGCAAGTTGTAATTTCATATTAGCCAGAATGGCATTTATATAAACCCCTCCTGCTAGACTTTATCATGTCTTTCCAGAGTTCTTAGATCCATAGGCTGAATCAACCTGAATATGTGTCCTGTGCATTCCCTTTCCTCCCGTGCACGCTTGTAGAAAGATCATGGTACGGATCCCTGCGGTCTCTGTGCTCACTGTAACCAGAGGAGACCCCACTGCGCTCACAAGCCCAAACACACACAGCTCCTCCTTCACACAGCAGTGCAGTAGCCAAGCAGCTTGCAGGCTGCTGCGTTTTTCAGTGTGTGCTAGTTCACAGAGCCATTACTGGACGTGTCTCTCTGGCCACAGTGTTTGAGATGTTATCCTCTGATCTATACTGCAGCCTCTGTTACTGCAGCATCTTGACCTTTATTGACTTTATCTCCACATTTCTCTACGACTGGAAGAGTGACGGGAAGAGTGTAGGCACAAAGAGTGAAATAATTGTGCTGTCACACAGAGGTCTCAGTCAGAAAAAGGCAGGGTTTCGGATGTCCAGCATTTTAAAACAGTATTCATGTCACTTCATCCTATTTCTCAGCATGGTTTTCAGCACAAATCACAGAGTTCTACAAAGGACACACAAGGATTAGAAAAACAGAGGGAAATACATGCCTCTGTGTGAATGTCATGGAGATTAGGTGCTGACTTGCATCTGAAGGACAGAATTTCAGCTACTGTAAACTGGCCTGATATTATTATTGACATCAGTGACGCTGCATTATTTACACCAGCTTAAGAGCTAGTTCAGAAGATCCAACCACTGAACATTTCAAGTCCAAATATAAAAGGGGGGCTGGCAGGAGACTGGTCTGTGGCTTAAAAATAGTGAGCAGGATATCACAAGGATCTAGGTAGTGATTTGTTAAGTATGAGGGCAAGACTTAGAGGAAAAACTGGGCTGAAAACCATTTGCATCCAAAGGCTGCTGTCACACTAAATGAGCTACCTAGCAACACAAACAGACTCCCCAGTGCTAATGAATTTAAACACAGCATGGGTGCATTACCACCTATGGCTCCTTCCCTCCAAATCACCAAGAGAAGCTGCAACTCAATAAAATGAAATCAGCAAATATTTCTGAATCTGAAGCTGCATTCAGTGTTCATATTTTTATCATTTTTACCCTGAAGTTCATTGCAAACTGTGCCTACTGACACACAATTTCTTTCTCTCAGAACAGGATCCTCCTGTCAGTCTTTTCACCTCACTCCTGCTCTGCTCTGCAAAACCAGCTTTGACATGCAGCAGCATGTTGGTGGAAAGAGAGAAAAATAAGGAGACCTAACAAGAAATCATTTCCCTTTTGACCTGAGACTGTAAATCTTAGGAAGCATTCTGGCACTGTGTAAGGTTAATACCACAACAAATAGCATATCACAGCAACAAATATAAAGCACTATCTTTTTTTCTGTCTGTGCATTGAGTGGGCTGAGAGTTTTTCTTTCATATTTCATTTACACCTTACTGAGTGATGCCATAGAAATGGCAGAAGTTTCATCTCCTCCCACTTCTGCAGCAGCACAAGATGTGTAAGAGCAACAGCTCCCACACTGAGCACTGGGAGCTTGAGCCGGATGCTGATCACAGGTTCATTTCTATTTTTCCTACATGATATTCTCAGATGCTAGAAGACATCTCTTATTTTCTTATTAATGCTTGTTGCAGAAATAACATCTACCTGAGAACTTTAATCGTGTAAACTAAAAACACTGAGGTTTTCCTCAAAAGTTCTTCATAAGGAAAAATGGGAGACCAAATCAAAACAAAATCTGTTCAGGGAAAATGAAATGAAGAGGACAAGCAGTTGGATATAATACAGTCTCAAGCAAGCAGAAAGGGGTAATTTGTTTATCAGTGTATCAGAAACTTTCCAGAGGACTAATAGAAAATTCATGCTAAACAAGGTCAGCCAGTACCATTCAGAAAAAGAAAACATAGACGACTTAAGTCATGAGCAAGCCCAAGTGTCCTGCAAGAGGCTCAAGGCCATCACTTTGGTTATAGTTTCAAAGAAATGATAAATCAAAGTTATTGAATGGTCAGTGCTCTTAACCAAGCTGTACTTCAATCTGGAATCTTCAGAAAGCAAGCAAAATGGCCCATGAATTTAGTAATGAGCTCAGAACTTTTTTCATTCAAGAGAATCAGTTTGAAATTTGTTGATGTTGGAAGTTACTGAGTAGATCCAAGGTGTTCCAGATTTGCCCAGTCTGGTTTGTCCATCAGTATAGAAGCATTTCTCACAAGTTGCCACAGAAATCTTCATTAAGTAGCCCTCCACAAGCAGTTTCACTGAAGTGACCAAGAGCTGAAGCTGCATGTTATTGAATAATTTACTCCCATATCATGTCCGTATGAAATATTTTTCAGCAAACCCTTCACAATTCCACTGTACTGTAGCAGAGGACCCCCATTTCAAACAAATGTGTCAGTGATCCATGTCTGTTGTGAGCAGGTGGGATGACATATCTGCCTGTACACTACAGTAAAATGGTGCTTGTAGAGATAAGTAGCAGAGATAGAAGCTCTGTGAACATTTGGGGTATTAAAAAAAATATCACTCTCTTGAATACAATGACAATGAAAATCTTGATGTCTTCATGAGCAATTATCTGTGTACATTAAAAGAATTGTCTAAGCAAAATCATTTCACTTTAGTTAGATATATTTTTCTCCTTTAAACTTTTGTTTAGTCTAAATTAAAAAATATTTTTTAATTAAACCCCCTCAAATTTCTTTAATTATAAAATTGCAGGTATTTTGACTATTAAAATATTTGTTTTCTAACAAACCCTTATATTGGGACATTTATCAACACTGAATTTGGGCATTAAAGTCTGGTTCCAATAAATAGTAATTCAAGGGGATAAAAGTCAGCCATTTGTTCAGAATACTACCAGCTCAGTTGAGGTACAGTAAGGTCACACTTATAAGCCACACCGAGTGATTAGCTGCACATTCGGGTTCTAGGGAAGCCCACAAAATTTGTCCATAAATAAGCTACACTGGGTGAAAACTCGCACTTTTTTTTTTTTTTGTCCCCCTTTTTTTCCCCGCGCAGCCGGGGGAGGGTGCTGCTGAGGGGTTGGGCATGGCCAGGGGAGCAGCGGGGTTCGGGCAGAGCCAGGGCAGCAGCAGGGTACCAGCCCCTCACCAGGAGCTGAGGGGCAGGGAACGCCTGCTTCCCCCTGCGGCTCACACTTCCAGGTTGTCATTTTGCTAGAATTTGTCCACAAATAAGCCACAACTGGTGACTAGCCACACTTCCAGGATCAGCTCAATTCTTCAGTAAAATAGGTGTGGCTTATCAGTGTGAAATTACTGTATTAGCCACATAAGAAATTTTCTTAGTCCTTCAAATTATAGTTGAAGTTTCTAAACGATTGCAAAGTACAGTAATTTCACGATTATAAGCCGCACCTTTTTCACTGAAGAATCTAGCCTACCCCAGTAGTGCGGCTTATATTCAGGTGCAGCTTATCTATGGATAAATCCCAGTGAAATGCCACCCGGAAATGAGAGCCAGCCAGGGAGGGCGCCTGGGGCTGCCTTTAAAGGCTTCACTGGTCTATGAAAACTGTTGCAACTTGAGCACCTGACACCAAACCCAGCTGGCATCCATTCTGTTACTAATTTGTTACTTTGTTACACATGGATCCTCGCTTTAAAAAAAAAAAAAAAGTGCAGCTTATATTCAGGTGCGGCTTATATGCGGACAAATCCCGTGGTCTACCTGGCTACTGGGAGGTGTGGCTTATAATCAGGTGCGGCTTATAATTGTGAAATTACTGTACTGTATTTAATAAATAATAGAATTAAGAAGGTTCCAACATTTTTTCCCAGCCAAAAATATTGCAGATTTAGGAGTTCCACATACTACAGGAGCCCTAAACTTAGTTTTTAGGAAATGGCATTCTAAAGATTAATTATTCCATTACATTGGTATCAGGATCTTTTTCAGAATATAACCACAAAGTTTGTCAGTAGCATTCTGTCTTGCAGAGTTTCAGGGCCTTAACATGCACAGCAATACTCCACTCTCAGTATGCTGCAGGGGCAGCCACATTTGTTTCATATCTGCCGTGAGAGGTATCTCACAGATCTCATAGCTGTGTTCCAAAAAAAAGCCCAAGAGCTACTTTGATAGACAGACCTCAAGTCTCGCCTGTAAAAGAGCACTGCTGCACTTCAAGACACATGCATGGCAATACCCTGAAACTTGACTTGCCTAAATCAAAGCCAGATTGCTGACAAATCTGGCACAGAACCAACAGAAGTACATTGCATATTAGAGGAACTTTGAGAGACTGGTATGCCTTGTGTCTAGATATAATGTAATTCTAAATCCTACAAAGAGTCATCAGAATTCCCACTGCAAAGATCAGAGAAGTTATGGTGATACATACCCCATGGATTTGAAAGCTGAAGTTGCTACTCAGGTAACATGGATATCACCTCCAGAAAAGTTTAAGGATTCCACACCACTCACACATCATCCTACCAAATCCCACCTAGAGTGGCTCTCGCTTGAGCACACAGAATATCTGACAATTAAAGAAGCAACTACCACGTAAGAGTAATTGGCATCTGGTCATGTTCCCATTAGCGGAACAGACTGAGAAAGCAATTGCATATGACAGAGGGGTGTGAACTAGTTAATCATTAATGTCCCTTCCAATACAAACCATTCTATGATTCTATGAAGAATTCAAGGGCATCTCAGATGAGAAGGATGGCAAAGACAGTACAGTTAAGCCACTAAGACAAGTAAGAAGAACAAGTGTAAAGAAGCCAAGGGAAGAATATCTGTGGAAAACACCATCAAACATTTAAATGGTTAACCAATGTGGAAAATCACTGGTGTGCTCCTAACATTCATTAGACTTTATGAAAATATTGATCACAGCAAGCCTTTTAGAGTTTGATATTTTTAGGCAGAAGGAGTTGACAAAAGCTTTGAAAAATAGCAGCTTAAGGACCATGAATTAGATGCACTGGACACAAATTTGTTTAACTCTGTCAGATACCTAAGGTCAGAGTCAAATGCTCAGTTGAATGGTCTGAGGTTTTAGGCTATTGAATTCACACAAAAAATGAAAGTGAACTTACCAAAGTTGCTTCTGACTTTCAAATGCTCCAATCTGGACATTTCTGCACTACTACAAAAGCGCTTGGAAAGGTATTAGCTGATATTCCTGATGTTCCAAGATAGATCTTTCAGAATTCTTCTCCTTTCAACATGAGATAAATGGGAACACAGAGGATAGACTTACCTTGCAACACACATTAATGTAAACAGCCCCCAAATTAATTTCTTAGTCAAGGTGACAGAGAAGAATGCTGCAAAGTCACTGAAGGGCCAACACAATTTGAGAAATGGAAAGCATATACCTCAAGTGAGAGAGAACAGTTGAAATAAAAATAATCACAACATGTGAGGTTTGACGCGAGTTCCAATGCTTGGATTTCTGATTTATTTCTCTCGTAAGCCCTTTTAGTCTTCCTATGTATTTTCAGCTTCTACAACATAAATGATCCTTATCCAATTCAAAGTAAAACTAAAAAGCAAAAGTAGCAAAACTCTGCTTAACTCTATTTAATTTTGGGAGCATGAGAAATACCCAATTTTCATGTGTTCTTTCCTAAAATAAGCTCAGTGACTAAGGCAAGGAATACATTGTAAATGGGCTGAAGCGCAATGATCCTTTTAATAGCAGAATGGAGAATGATACCAATGTGCTTCCTGTGGACTCAAAATCCATTTTAAATGTCACAGAAAAATAAATAATTATATGGAAAGGCTGAAATGGAACAATAGTATCTAAGAATACAGATAGTCTGTACTTTCAAAAATGTTGCTCTTTATAGATTCTTCCAAGTTATGTCTGGAATCTTGCATTTGTGACTTTCTCATATCCTTAATGTGTACAAGCATGAAAACAAAAGAAATATATAGCACTGGAAACACCAGTTATATGATTGCATGTACAGCTGACTTAGAAGAAAAAAAACTTTGACAGAGACAGGCAATTTCCCATTAAAACCTTTAGTTTATTTGAAAGCCATTTTATCATAAATAAAAACAAAATTTCAAGATGTTGTGAACAGCAAGTTTTCCCTTAGCTTATCATCACCTCTTCCCACACCCAGGAACAGCCACAGCAATGGATGGCAATGAGATCTGAAGTTATGATGTTACAATCTGTGCCAGAAATTGTTTAGGAATGTACAAGCCAGAAATGAGATGGTTGTAAATTACTTGCAGGCTTATAATTTCTCTGTGATATTTTACAATTTTGAAAATAAAATCATGTAGTTAGAAAAAAATTATGCACATACTGGTTGAATGGCACATACACAGACTCATGTGGATAGTTTATGTTTCTCTCATTATCCTGTTCATATATTTGAAGTCAGAAAATGCACAGAGAGTAGCAACATTATAAACATAAGCATTAAGACCTACATTGTATTTACAAAATTATAGCATGTCCACAGATTTTGCAAATCAAATATTTTTCTTATAGGGAAAAGCATCTTTTTTCCTATATGATGCTTTCTTTTATCCTAAAATAGATACTCTTTAGTTCCATTGCATAAATGACTGCAAAACACAATTAGATCCCTGTACTACAATTTTAAGGTCACTGGCATAAAATGTTTCTTCCATATTCCTAGCAGTAATTTTCTGAAAACTGTTGCTAAAATGAGAACAATTATATACAGTTTTATAGCATGTGGATGCAAGAGAACTGCTTATCGGTGTCTAGACACCGTCTTCCATTAAATTCATGGGCCTGCATGTTGCCTCTGAATGCTGCATCTTTGATTTAACTGACAGATGTGCATAATCTCAACCATTGGTTAGCTCCCTCGTAGCTGAACAGGTCTTCAGATGTATGTGCCAAAACTATTCCAGCTGAGGGAGCAAACTCAGCTCATGACGTTTCCTCCAGATATGGATGTTTCAAGAGGCAGCTTAGTAAGGATAGAAGCCCAAGTTTACTCCTCTTGCTGGATCCAGAATCTATTTCTGTTTTGCTTCAGAGGTCACTGATGTCACAAAAGTTTGAGTTCAGGCTTACATTTATGAGCTATGTTTATAAGAATGTAAAATGAAGTTTAACCCATAATATTTACCTTTTCTTCTTGGAACAAAGGTTAGCTAAATAACACTGTATATACTCAGTCAAGTATACCAAAGTAAATGCTGCAAAGGTAGAGTTATATGAAAGAGCCATGTAGTGGGAAGCGACTTTTCCTATGACAATCAGATTATAAGTCTGAAGACTGTAAATGTTTTGGTTTACTTCCTTGCTAGGTTCATATTTCAAAAACATAAACTCACATAGGAGACTGTGCATAAAAGCAAATTTTTACATTATTATGCTTACATCAAAATATAATTAACCTAAACACTCCCCCTGTGAGATACTGAAGTGCTGCTTAAGATTAGTAGTTAGGTAGAACTACTTTCTGGGTTTCTTTACTGAAACAGTGATTTTTACAGTAACTCCAAGAAAACTAGTGATTGAGTAAATAAAATTTCAGTTGTAACACAAAGGTTTGATCTTCACTATCGAAGCCTGAAATAATATTAACAGCAGATCAATTTTCTCACTAGGTGACTAGGCTGATGGTTAAACTTATTTCAGGTTTGGTTAAGACTTCAATTGCTGGCATACAACAAGTGGAACAGATGCATGAAATTAAATGCTTGCAGTTCATTTAGTCCTTTGTCCCAGAGAGGGGAGACCCTTCCCAGCAGTAGGTGGGTGCAACCTTACACAATTTTCTTCCAGGGCAGCAGAACCAGCACACATTTTAGTTGAGGGCACCAGTGGGTGGGTGATCTGACCCCACGCTACTCTCTCCCCTTGCAGACACAGTCTGGCATTAAGAATGAGTCAGGTGGCACACAGGGGAATGGTTTGACAGGGGGCAGGACAGCTCATTATCTGCTGCTGCAAGCAAGGCTGAAGGCTGCTTATGGTGAAAGCAGCAGGAACTGGCTCTGTCATGGAACCCTAACACAACATCAAAAGAGATGTCAGGGAGAGGCCATCCAGCTGCAGCTCCTGCTCCTGCTGCAGGGCCTGAGGCAAGACAGGTGACTATTCTGATGCACCCATCTCATATTAGGAGCCCTGTTCCCTGCATTGCTCCAGGGCACCCAAAAGAATCTGAAGGGGAATGAAGAGAGAAAGAGAATCTGAACATCCATGCCCAAGACTGAACACATATGGGATCCGAACAAAAAGCTTTTCATATAAACATTCTAACATCAACTCAATAGACAGGCACCACTTCTTCACAATCCTCATGGGGTCTGATTATTGTTGATAACCCCATCTTTGGGGCATCAGAAAGCAGGTTTCTTGACACTCCAGCCAATTACCACTGGTCAACTGTACTTCTTAGGGAATCATTTTGTCTCCATCCCACAAGCCAGGACACAACTCAAGTCTTTAATATTTGTGACTGCTGAATTCAGAATTCTTGTTCCAGCAATTGCAGATTACATATTATAATAATATTTGCAAAAAAATATATTTCCTGCTGTGGCATGGTTCTGATCTCCTTCCAAAACCTTTCTCTGCTTCCATAAGTTTTCTATAATGCACATGAACTCATTTAAAAAAAAAAAAGCACATTCAAATATCAGAATTTTATAAATGTGTGAAATAAACTCAGCTCTACCAAGTCTCCGTACTCTGCTGCCAGCTCAGCAACAACTAACAGTCTCCTCATCAGTGGTGGACCAAGGTAGTACAGGCCTTCTAGTACAAGCAGAGCCTTGAAATAAATGTTTATCATGCAAAGAGAGAAAATAAATTACTTTCAAAATGTTTTTCACTAGTCAGACTCAGTGTGTCATCAAACTCTCATAAAAATGGATGTTTCTACACAATTACTTGTACTCTGAACTCAACCACTTCATCTAATAATTGATGCCTCCTACTCGCACACATTTGCTTAAGTTCTTTAGCCTCCTCTGCTAGGAAGATTGTGAAAACTCTGTGTGGATATGTAGGAGTAGGCATATACATATACATTCAAGACAAGAACTTTTATTCAGAAGAAATTATTTGGCTCTAAAGGAAATTAATTAGGATGGATAATTCATAATTCAAATACCTCTAGAACTCCTGAGGAAAAAACATCAGAGGTAATATGTTTGAGTGCAATGCCTTTTTTCAAGCATTGTTTCTTCAAACTCATGCAGACTGCTCAGCCAGAAAAGAACAAAATGTCTTATCCAGAATTCACTTAATTCTTTTTACTGAAAAGGCTCATATGATAAAAACCAATGGTTTTATTTTCCAAGCAGCTCCACACTACTACCTTAATCTCTTAATTTTGGAAGGACACATCTTCTAAAAAAATCCTGAATCTGGACATATAGGGAAGAGAAGGGGATTTCATAACAAAAATTGATTTCTCTACATTCATCCTCAACATGACTTTCATTTACACCAGTACATTGACCTTCACTGAGACATTCCTCCCTCTGAACTCGGGTACTAAAACAGTACATAAGTACTCAACACATTTCCAGAGGATGGCTAAACAGCTTGGTTGTACACACAGCCATTTTTTTAAAGAGCTGGAATTGCCAAATAAAATTACAGTAATTTCACACTCATAAGCCGCACCTGGTTATAAGCCGCACTGCCAGGTAGCCGGGAAGACCACGGAATTTGTCCATAAATAAGCTGCACCAGGTGATAAGCCTCACTTTTTTTTTTTTTAAAACAGCAAGGATTCCATTGCAATAAAGTAACGAGTTAGTAACAGAATCGCATGATCGTGGGGTTTGCTATCACGTGCACAATTTGCAAACAGTTTTCACAGACCAGAGAAGCCTTTAAACACAGCCCCAGCCCTCCCTGTGCCACCCCCAGCCGCTCAAAAGTGGCAGCTCAATGGGCTGGCCGCATGACACCAGCAAAAAGCGATGGCAAAAAGCAGCGGCAAAGTGATGGCAAAGCGGCTTGGCTTCGAGAGAAGGCAGCAAAGCGACGGCTCCCTCCCTGACCGGCTTGCACTTCCGGGTTGGCATTTCACCGGAATTTGTCCATAAATAAGCCGCACCTGGTGATTAGCCACACTTCCATGATCGGCTCGATTCTTCAGTGAAATAGATGTGGCTTATCAGTGTGAAATTACTGTACTAAATTTGCATTCCGTAAGTTTCACTTTCAAGGAATACAATTAGTCAACAGCCACTGTTAAGGCAAATTAATAAACCTAGTTATTTTAATTTAGTTTTGTCCATTGGTCTTATCTATTTTACAGAATATTTTAACAATGTGGAAGCAGCAAGAGTGCCCGGTGCTGTGTAAATATCATGCAGACACGATAAACAGCAGCCAGGCTCTGCGACAGACACGGCAGAATCAGTGCAAGTGCACGAGGTGAGGAAGTGGTGCTTGAAGGTTAAATTTCAGGAATTAAACTACAGGAATGCTGTTTTAGGCACTGAATGTCCACCCCCGTCCCCACTGATGGCTACCAGGCTGTGTTCCGGGGCTGTATCTGGGTGGGTTGGCAGAGCGCGGGGTAGCCGAGCGCTTGCTGTAAGGCAACGGCAGTGTGCTGCTGCTCGGGTGAATGGCCGAGCCCGGGCAGGAGGCTGACGGGGACTCGGTGCCCCTGCACCGGGCTCAGGCGCTGCCGCAGTCACCGCCTGAGGCCGGAGGTGGCACGGCGGTGCCGGCAGGTCAGAGCGGTACCCGCGGCCCAAGCTGTCGGGGCCGCCGTTCGCCCGACAGCAGCCACAAGGCGCGGCGGGGAGGCCGGCGGCGCTCTGCAGGAGCGCTGTCCCTGCCCTGCTGCTG
>VRYO01001269.1:12965196-12977048 GCA_009812075.1 Sialia sialis | reverse complement strand
CGGGGCCGGGGCTGGGTTATATCCGAGCCGTGCCGGAGCTGGGGCTGGGTTATATCCGAGCCGTGCCGTGCCGTGCCGGGGCGGACGCGGCCGAGGCGCCGTGCGAGGGCCCGCAGCGCCATCTCGTGGCCGCCGCTGAGATTGCAGCCCGAGTTTCGAGCCTCTCCCTAACCCGTGTTTCGCCCCGAGAAATCTCTTTTGAAATTTTAAATGCTAAGACTATACTTACAAAGCTCCATGTTCTTCTGTTTATGATGAAATTTATTCCTTTTTTCTTTTTTTTTAATTTGTTTATTTTTACCTATTCTGTAATTTCATGAATGTATTTACTTTTCCTCTCCAAGGAAATGCAAGATCTTTAGTTTCATATAAGTGAAACCAACATATAGAACACAGACATATGAAAAACACCTATTTGTGTTGTCAGAAAGTTTCCTTTTTCTCTGATGATGAGGTGCTCCTATTCAACATTGCCTCTCCTCTTCTTCAGGAACAGAGCTTTATTTATTATCTTTTCTATATTAGAGAAAAGGGGATGTATACTACAGTCAAGGAATTTCTGAATTAGAAAAGATGATTGTAACTTTGATCAAGCAATGTCTATCTTAGTTCTCAAACTAAATTTTTAGTTAATACTAATAAAAACATCTGTTTAGGAAAAAGATTTTAAAAAAAAGTAGCTAAGATTAGAATTAAATATTAACAACAATGATTTTGCAAGTGGATCAGCAAGAACAAAAAGAATCACGACTTGAATTTTAGGTAGTTGCTTTGGGATAAGGGTAACACATTAATGCCACTTTGATTGCAGGCTGGAGCATGTTTTGATGCACCACATGATACAACTTCAAGGTGCAATCTTTGCTGATTCTGTCACCTCAAGTTTCTTTGTGAGTCCAGAAGTTGTGGGTTCCTGCCAGAGCACGTAACTGTGTCAGGACAAAGCAGAGGCTTGTAGTAATTGCACTATTCTCTTTTACAACCCTTCTGCTACAGGTTTAGCTCAGGGAAATCTAGTTTCTGTTAGAAGAGGGGGGGCAGAATCAATTTTGTTAAAACACCAGTTGGTGCAGAGAAGGTGAGTTAGGTGAGGGCACATGATTCCAAGTTTGTCCTCAGCATCATAAGCCACACTGTTGGTTGGTGGACAGGAATTAAATTCAAACAGTCAACGTGTAATACTGTTTTCAGTGTTCTCAAAGCTTTGGTTTCTTCAAGAAACATTGTTAAACCTCCACCTGATGGAAAGTGGGAAAAACATGGTAGCTGTTTATGGGAGTTGACAGTGCCATTAGTAAGCTCATATGTTTTCCACTCCTCCTGTGGTGCCAGCCTACTGCTGTCCTGCACAAAGACTCACTCAGTAACTTGCCAGAGCCGTTCTTTTTCTACCAAATAGCTATATATATTGAACATCACTCAGTAGAAAAAATGTTGTCTGGTTTTGAAGAATTTCTAAAACACAAGAATCTGGATGTTTTGATAAAGCATTGAAAAGTTCACCTGGAGGAAAAAAAAAAAAATTACAACTTCCCACGCTATTTTCTAGCCACATTTGAAATTACTTACCCCTGAGCACCAGGAGCACCTACTATCTTAGAAACAGCTTTGTTAAATTCCCCAGACAACAGGCATTGTGTTATATGTACACCAAGTTGTACCAACTGGACTCAGATGAAAGAAGAGCAAACTGGACTCAGCATGGGAAGACAGACAGCCTGGAGTGTACCAGTGTACCAGAACTGCAAAAAAGAAAACATGGCCTGCCAAGTATATACTGCATCAGCTGGTATTAAGGCATTAATGAGGTAAAACCACATTTGATCTCTCTTCACTAGGAAACACTGCTCACTCCAACCAAAAATTAAGAGTTTCAGATTAAGCGGCCAAAACCCAGGATTTCTCAAGCCAATTTCTACTTCCAAAATTCCCTCTTTTTCACTGAACAATTTTGAGCACACAAACAGACATACCATGCATCATTCCATTAGTATTCATGCAACATACCATTAGTGTTCATTCATTGGATTCATTGAAGGACAAGACTATTAAACTAGTAAAATGAAAATATTTTCATGAGAAAATCTGCATGCGTGTCTATATATAAAATGTAGATACACGCACAGCAGACAGACATGCCTATATGTAATTCATTTATATTTATGTAACTCAGATATTGTAGTTGTGTAAGTCTATCACTGGCATTCTTGATTCATATTGACAGCAAAGACTGCAAGAGCAGTACAGTATGGTTAGTGTGCTCATTGAGCTGCAAGGAGTCTCAAGTTCCCAATCTTTCCCCATATGTGTTGCTGTATACTAAGCAGTGTGAAGTATATGATATTGTATAAAATTTAATGTCACACTCTCAGTCAGATGCAGCAGAGAAATTCTTATGTTTCTAAGAGCTTTGCACAGTGTCCTCCGTGCTAAATAATTTTGAGAGTTGAGAGCATAAGCTGCTACAGGCTGAGCAAAAGAACTAGCCTTGATAGTTTAAAGTCTAGAACTAACTCTCATCCTCAGTGGATCGATGAAAAGGTGATCATGTAAGTATCTCTGTCAAATGAGTTTCACAAACAAGTTATTTGGAGATGATTTTCAAAGATAAATTTGAGGTTATAGCAATCTACTCCCTGGCAGTTCAGGAATGAAAGACACAAAAATAGCAAGCTAAATTCGTTAACTATGCTATTTGTGGGTCTCGTTATCCCCATGGTAATGCCATTCAGTTACAGAGATGTAATATACATACGTGTGTGTATATACGTGTGTGTGCACACAAATCATATATATGTGCATTACTACTCTTGTTCATACTTTTGTATCACAAAATACTTTGAGATCACCGCACCTATCCTTTTTTTACCGATATGACGTCCTTATAGAAAACATAGGCATCTCTCTATAGTTCTTTATCTCACTGAATGCATACATGTCTGAAAGCTTTTCAGGATTAGGGCCAATATGCCATTTTAGCAGCAATGTGTTATCACACATGGCAAGCAGATCAGCAACTGAATGCTATAATGGCCTTTTGAGCAAGGGGCTGACTCAGCCTCTTCCGCAGCCTGTTGTAGAGGGTTTGCCGTCCAACTCCATATTCTCCATTCTGGTGCACCATTCCAGTGGTGACAGGTTTCTGGGTGACTGTTCTGTGGCTCATGATCATCTGGAAGCTGGCAGAAGGAAGTGTAAAGAAGCTCTGCTCTGCAAATAACACTCTGCAAAAAAGAAGCCGACGTGAGCAGGGAGTGTAAATAAGATGAGGAGGAGAAGAATGTCTGCCAAAAACAACATGAGGCTTTAAAGGTCTGGTTTCACTGCTAAAAAGTCCAAGCCCCAGCTTCTCTAACTGTACCAAATTCAGTCACAGCTGATCCCTCTTACTCTGTTCCTTCTCACACATCAAACTCTATAAAAAGTTATCTCACATCTTTCTGAAGCTTTTAACAAAAGGGTAGTCAATGTGATTTGAAGTAAGCTTATAAACACCATCATCTTCCTAATACCAGTACCACTGTCATTCTCGGGACACAGAACAGTGCCCCATGGTTATCAACATCCTTCTGGAAGGAACTATGGACAAGTCAAAAATATTATCTTTGATAATTCAGATGTTTGGCTTTTAGGCCTTGGTTGTCTCTTGAAATGCTCTGAAAACTCTGTTCTTCTTTATTTTTTGAAGTGGATCTGAACAGTTTATGCAATCAAACAAGAACTGGACCCTGGAAACAAACACAAGAAGAGCATCACATATGTGACAGAATCAGCTCCAGTATCCTACCAGGCTCTGGAAGATCAGTATGAGTTGACATATCATTTACTCCCTTCTGTGTCCTTTTCACATAGTAAGGAACCTAATTGTTCAGATTAGCTCTAGGTGAGATTTTGGCATATCATCTGCATAGTTTAGAACGCGCTCCAATTTGTTTGGATAATTGCCAGGCTTCTCAAAACCTCCTGCACATACATTTATGAAATACCAAGAAATAGAAATATCATATGGACTGTGTATACTTCCTATTACAGAAATCTAAATGAGACCAGATGTCCAGCAAATAAGGGCTAAAAAGAGAGTACTGCAGCTCAAGCCCAAAATGCTTGAAGAGAAGCATGGCACATCCAGTGTCGCTGTGAGCCTGGAAGGAACTGCTGCAGAGAAAACTTCTGGCATGGCAGAAACCCGGGGGAAAGCAAAACTTGCACTTTTTCAGTAGAACATACCATAGGATTAAGTACTGAGTTATTTTATAATTTCAACAAGCAAGTCTGAAGTCCAAAGGTCTAATTTCTGTACAAACAAATGCATGTGCTGCCTTCAATGAGGCAACTTTATCCTCTGGGGATAAAGTTCACATGCCTCTTGTTGAATCTTCTCTGGCTACCAAACTAAGTGTTAAGACTTCTGCATAACAATTATCCCTCAAACATTCCTGAAATTCTATTACATCCTGCAGATATTATAGACATTGGAACTAGGAATACAACAGCTAAGAAATCTTGCAGATCTAGGCAGTCACTCTTCGTTCCATGTTCCATGCCTGGATTGCTCTGCACCTACAGGGAGAATTAGAAAGGGAAAAGAGAACCAGAGGAAGACTTTGAATACTGTAACAATTGACATGGCTGCTTTAGTAATTTTGTATTTCTGCCTATATTAATGTTCTTCTACACCTTTGGTTCTGACTGCTAGAAAACTGTGCTAAATGAAACATCATTTTTTGGTATCCTACTTACAGTGGTTTTCTGTAACTACTTTCATGTGACAACAAATAGCTTTCCTAATTTACATAGCTTTCTTGGAAGGGTCACATCACCTACAGGGATGTTTTCTGATTTTGCAGACTGATAAAACAGTTCATTGATATCTCAGTCCTGCTTCAAGAGTCTTCTGAGAACACAGCAGGCACCAGACCCCACTACAATGTTTTACAAGAATGAAAGCTAAATAATTTGCAATGTCATCTGGTCTTCAGTCTTTCTTACAAGCTATTAATTCTCAACCCTCAATTACCTCAAATATAAATGAGTGATCTGGGTAACCACATATCTTTTCCAGTGAGGATTTCATAATTCCATCATTTCATCACAGTGAAGAGAGCTCAGTACTTCAAAATAAACTGTGGCTACCCGTGCCAAATGCTTAGGTCATTAGAAGGAAATGGGTTTGTAACCTATGCAAAAGGTAACTGTTTCATCTCAGAGATACAGCATAAGAGAAAACATGCCATTGTTGGGATCAAGATGAGATTCATGGAGTAGAGCTACAAGCACCACCCCAGAAGTGCAGAAAGTGCATGATGGAGTATGAGAAGCAGGGCTTGACACACATGATGAATATGGATGTGGATCAGGCTGGCTTGTGTGGTGTGAGTTCACAGGGTAAAGTCACAGAATACAGCCAACCTTGTTACAATAGATAGGCAGAGGAATCTTCTGAAATATTTGGAAAAGACTGCCACTTAAGACCACTTAAAAGACAGATTAAATTTTTGAAAGCTTCCAGAGTCATAATGCCTATTTTACTAGACCTTTTATTCAACCAGGAGATGCCTTCTTTCAGGCATTTTGTTGGTTCTCCTCTTTTGTAAAAGTAATGCTGCTTTAAAACCAACTGTGATTCTCTCACTTTTTCATAATTTGCCTGCTGAATCTTCATGAAATACAGCAGGATATCATGAAACTTATTACCCTTTAGAGACAACATTGAGCAGATGAGCAAAAGGTGACAAGTTATCTTTATTCCGCTGCTATGTTACTCACTCATGCCAATTAGTCTTTACTGGATTCATTTGGTGCAATAATATAAAGTGCATGGCATGGAATACATGAAGTCTCCCTCTTAGACACTGTTCAGGAAGTTCTAACTATTTTCCTAATAAAATTTCAGATAATGTCATGAACATCATTATTAGTAGCATCTCAGGGATGGAGCATATGTATGACTTTACTCTGAATCCTGTGCAGTTATTCCTAAACTCCTTTTATTTTAAAGAAAAGGGGATTGAAAAAATAAGGAGGTATGTTATACTCAGTTGATTGCAAGGTGATAGTGTTCATGAATACCACCCATTGTGTCAAATGACTCACACATCTGTCAGGTGTGCCTCATTAGCCCACAGAAAATCTTTTGTACATGTTGTGTCCTATTTAAAAAAAAAAAAAAAAAAAAAAAAAAATCATTGTCTCTTGATGTCAATCATGCTGATGGATGGGCCCAAGGTGTTAATGAGTAAGTTTTAAAAAATATTTATGCTCTGCCAAGTCTCTGCTTCGCGTCAGTAGGCACTAGGCTAGGCAGTTGGAAGTAAAAGAATATTTAGAAAGGACAGCTCTTCTTGTGACTCATGAAAAAAAAATTAAAAAAAAAAAAAAACAGTGCATGCTTTTAAGTTCTCTTTACCAATCCTCTTAAGCCCTTCGTCGGTTTTTATAAACACGATTTAACAACATTGTATCAGTTTACCTAAAACAGATTAACTCCAAGTGACTTTGATACTTCTGTTACCCTTGCCTTACATTTTGGTAAGTGTAAAGTCTTAAATCAATGAGCCAAATTCTTGAGTTACTCCAGATTTTTTTTCTGGGTAACTAAGACAGACATCTTAACACATTCTGTTTAGTACGTGTCATGCAACACTTTCAATTTTGTTCTGCCATGGAAATAGTATAACACAAAAGTCTCTAACTGTGAGATACAAGAATTGTCGATTGGGGGGAATAAAGTGTGACTCGCAGTTTCTCAGAATTAAACTCAGAAGAGACTGCTTTGACTGTCCTGTTGGATTTCCTGCAGAGCTGATCCCAGCATGCTTCCTCTATTTCTCTCTACCTACAGCATATCTTCCAAAGACGTACACTGTCTTGCTTGCAAGACTGTAGATTGTGGCACACTCTCTCAATAATTTGTTCTCATGATTACTGCCACAATCAGCCAAATTTCTAGCAATTGGATTATTTACGTCCTTTTTGTTCCTCTAAGGATCTACTTACAATTGCCTAAAAATTGAAGATGGATATAGTGATGGCAAATTTTGGGTTTGTGTAAGATGTTTGTTTTTCAGCATAGAATTTCAAATTATTTCATTCTGATAAGTTCTATAGTCATAGGATTTTTTTTTTTCTTCTAAGTTTTCAGGAGAAAAAATACTCTTAAAGTATAATCTATCTCAATAATTTTCATCCAAGTGTGAAGCTATTGAAAGAGATAATGAAACAGTCACTCTTTTTATTAACCATCTTCCACACTAAATTTTTTAATATTTGTGTTCTGTGGAGAAAATAAATACATGTATTTCAAAATATATACTGAATAATGATTCTAATTACCTTCCTTTCTTTTTTCATGGCACTAGGTTTCTGGAGAATCTCTGACTAAAAGAGAAACTCAGTTAAACTCATAACTTTCTTTCTTGCAGTTTTCTTAGTGAAGCAATTGAATATGCTTGTTTTATATGGTTGAGTTGAGTCATCCATGTCAAACACACAGCATTGTTCAGGGCATGTGTGATCTGAAAGAAATCATGTTTTTAAGAATGCTTAAAGATTAATGCAGACAGATTGGTGTCTATAAATGTAGATATACACATATATGCACTCTATACACATATGTATAGGTATATACATATATAAATGCATATAAATAGATATATACATATATGTATGTGCATGGAAGATACATACATATATAATCAGAGAAAAATATAAAATAAATTGGTTTTCATTTTGGTGTCTTCAATTGCTGGGTTTTAGGCAATTTGACAATAGAGATTGTTTTTCAGCCTTAAAAACAAAGCAACTCGTTAGAACTAGATACCAAATATTTCTTCCATTTCTGGAAGAAAATTGAGATTTAGAGAAATTTTCTCAATCTGACTCTGGATGAAGGGAGTCAAAACATGAAAACATGCGAAAAGAGTGAACGGAAAACTAAAGTATAAGTCCATTGTAGTTTGTTTTATTTTTATTTCACTTTATTTTCTCTTACTATATTAGCTTAAATTTTAAAATAAAATAGCTCTAAAAACTGGAAATCAGATTTTCTTTAAAATAACATAGACCATTTTGCTAACATATACTGCTACTCCTGGAAGCTGAAAATGAAAATTGTATTTTAAAAATATTTTCCTATCATTCTACAGGCTTCCAATGAAAAAAAGTTCAGGTTTTCAGTCTCATTTCTGTCATATTAATGTTTCTAATTGTTACCAAATGGAGTAGATTAGTTTTTTCTCTGAAGAGCATATGTTAATGCCAAGCCCTGAGTTGATTGACAGCAATGATGATCAAAGATGCCACCTAAATTGCTTTTCTATTCTTATTGCTAGTGTATTTCCCAAAGGACTCAAACCAAAACTCAAGCTATATACCAGCATTAGCAAGACTGAAAGTAGCTCTGAAAATGTTTCAGAGCAGATCCTCAACTAGTGAAACTTGGCAGTGCTCCACTGACTTCTTGTTTTCACTCCTTCTGTCTCGCTTGTGCTTATGTGTGGGCTGCTGCCCTGCCTTAGACATTTCTTGAGGAACAGACTCACAGCAAGCAAAGCAGATAGATTAAATAGGTAGAAACTTCTGAGCAACCTACAAGAGATTCAACAACAACCTAAAAATAAAAGTGGTACAAAATAATAGAGTTTGTTTGTGCCAGAACAGTAAGCTAAATTCTCAACTGCTATAAACAAAGATAAGTCTGTTGCTGGAAATGGAGCTAGACCAGTTGACATCAAATTACAATTGGCTTTTATTTACTCCAAAGGACCTGCACCAGCTGATGAAGCTCTTGTGTATTTTATTGAATTAATAAAAATTATGGCTACTGTGTGATAGTTTTGTTCTAAGAATAGATGAGAAATCTCTCTCAAACCTAGTTCTTGTCTTTTAATGGTGTAGTAAACCATCAATAGTACAGCTTTAAACAATGTCAGCATAAAATTGGTTGGGGTGAGAAAAATTCCAGCACAGGAAAAGTGGGATCTCTCAGACTTAAGCAAAAGTATCAGGACTTAACAGACCTCAAAAGCTATGGCATGGGAGTCTGTAGCACCAACTGACTTGATAGGTCTATTTTTAAACTGTAATGAAAAGGTGCTATTTTTCTGTTGAGAGAGGGGAAGGGAGATCTCTAAGAGACAGCAACAATGTCAATATGGCTAATTATCCAGTGTTTTCTTAAAAACCACAACAAGGGCTTTTTAACTTTGCTCCCAAAACTGACTTACTCACTCTGTGTGAGTAGTAGCAGTGGTGAACAAATGAGGGTGGATATTTGTTCTCTTTTCTGTAATCTGTACTCTAATCATTGGCACGAGTGATTTTGGGTATTATGTGCCCACAAGTCAACAAAAAATAAAATTAAGAAAGCTTGTAAAACACAAAAAGTGGAAGATTTTGAACTAAAATTTCTCTGCCACTACACCTTCCTTTTGCTTTCTCTCCAATGTGATTTTAAATTCTTGCACAAGAGCATCTTATGGTTTTGGCCTTTGTTATTTACAAACTAAAAATAAAATTGAGTTGAAAGCAAGAAGCTATCTCTGAGAAAGAAGAAAAGTATATACTCAAAAGGTTAAGGCAAGGTATAATTTCAAAAGAAGTAAAATCTTTTTTAAAAAAGTAAGAAAAATTAAGCACATGCTACTTTACTTGGGGTCCTGCATTTTGACCCTTTCTTCAGGATACCAGATGAGATTCAAATTGAGCATGTCTCAGCTAGAGTTTCAGTAAGACCAGACACACCATGAGCATTTACTCCAGTCTGAGAGAAAGAGCAGAATGGTAGACCATGATCTGAAGAGTACCAGTTAAGTTGCTCTAGATGCTGGAGTCAGTTAGTTGCAGTTCCGGGGAGGTATTTCTTTGTTTCATGTAGAATTTGTTGGCACAGACAGTAAGATGGCAAGGATAAGCATGTTAGTTTTTTCATCAGCATTTATGATCAAAGTATCCCAAAAATTAAAATTACACCAGTCCTGAGACTCAGTTTAAATAGTCTTAAAGCAAACCTTAGTCTCGGCTTTGCTCAAAGTTTTCAAGAACTTGAGATTTATCCCAGATGACCAGAAATACTTTCACAGGAAACATTTAAGGAAGTTGTCTCTTACTCATGCACAGAAATGGAATTTGACTCCCCAGCTTGCGGAGTTGAAATGAAGAGATTTCTATGTCATAGTGGTTTAAACCCACTAAATATAGGATGCAACCGTTCTGTATAGCAGATGTTATATCAATAGGCAAGCTGCATGACAGAAGGTTTGAGTCTCTTGGAGGGTAAAGATCTAATTGCAGTTGGTTGTGCTATAGATATTTTTAAAAAATAATAAGAATGGTAAAACTAGAAAGGCAGATGAGCAGAAGTGAGGGAATATATCACAGCATATATCAGTGAAATTGGGCATTTTACTGGGCTGCGGTGGAAACAATATTTTAATCACAGTATTAACGGGGACAGGGAACAGGCAGCTGCTGAAGTCCCTTGAAACCAATTCTGTAATAACAAGCTTAAAAATGAAACATTAAGAATTTAAATAAATTACTCAAAGGAAAGCAGGGTATTTACTATGGTTCAGTATTTTCTGAGGCACTTCCGTCTAACTTAGTGCTTCTAAGTTGGAAAGTAAAATTAATTTTGAGATAATTGACTTAGTGGTAGGAATAGATAGGATGTGAGGAAACAAAGCTATTTCGTTAAAGCTGTTATGACATGATAGCTTTCAACTATTGAACTAGGTCCATTCTCTTGTAGAGAAAAAAGCACTATGCACAAGGTCAGATAAGAGTAAAGGAGGCAGAAGATGCAAAGAACAGTGCCTGCTAAAGATATCTCACAACGTCAGTGGCCACACCTGAGAGATGAGATCTGGGATCTGAGAAAAGAAAATCACCCAATTCAGAGGACAGTGGTAAGCATCTGTGGAGGTTTTAGCATAAGTACAGAAAACAAGCCTCCCTGTAACTTGTCTGTTGTTGGCTGCCTATTTAATCTTTCCCCAAAGAACTCCATGTATTAATCCTTAATAAGTTATGAAGTCTTTATTCCTGCTCTTGGCATATCTTATATGACAAATTAGTTACATTTACCTTTGGTTGCAAATAAAGTTGCAGCCCTCATGCTCAAATCAGTTTTCTGATTTGAAATGTGAGTCCAAATTAGCAATATCAGAGTTAGAGAAAGTTAAAGCAACATTACCAGTGTCATTTAAATGTAAAAATATGCATTATATAAACATCATAAGCATACATATACATTTATATAAACATATATAAACAAGTGTATGTAGATAGAAAAGAGAGAAAACAGAAGACACAAAATTTTGCCAGTCTAAAACACAGAGATGGCATCACTGGAAGATTAATGGTGCCTAAATGAAGATAAAAAAGCCAGAGAATGTGATACAGAAAAATCATCTACAATTAAGCAACACTTTATATCATGCAAGGAGATAAAAACCCAAATGTGAATTTAAAATCAATCAGTCTTTTAGAAACCAATGTTAAAAAAAGTAAACCCCCATGTTGTGAAATATTAATGTGAGATATTTCTCACATTAAGAAAATGTGGTGATAAAACCTAGCATATAATTATTTGCAGAGATCTTGAGGTAGGAAATCTAATAGTGGAAAAATATTTGGGCATTTTATAAGGCAATCAAGATGAATAAGTCAGCTGTTTATATAATGTTAGGAGAATCTTAGCATTTCTAGTAAAAGTGTAGGGGGTTTTGGTCATTTTATTCCTGCATGATTAGTAAGAATCAAAACATAGAATAATAGAATGTTTTAGGTTACAAGGGACCTTAAAAATCATCTAAGTGTGACCCCTATGATGGAGCAGGGACACCTTCCTCCAG
>VRYO01001269.1:12946479-12964196 GCA_009812075.1 Sialia sialis | reverse complement strand
CTGTTAAAACCCATGAGATTCCCATATTCTCTTATTTATACTTGCTTTTTAAAAATTGGCAATTTTTCTTTTCCACCTACTTTACTTCCACCCATTGCTAGGTATGCATGACAGATTTTTTTTTTTCTTGACATGTCTATTCAAAATTTTGATTACATGTCCAGGCACTCACACCTTCTCTGGTGATTCAGCTTCTCTATACTGATGACTTTCTTTTACTGATGCTGCTGCAAAATAACCCAAAAAATCCAGTCTCAAATCAACTCAAAAATTGTCCAATAAATGTCAAAAAGTTCCTATTCCAAAAGACAATTCCTGTGATTTTTTTTGTCATTGTTTTTGTTCTGCACTCCTGAATAATTTCTAAAAGGTAATTACTTAAATGGCACCCCTTAATCAAATCCTACATTCAGGATATTCAAAAGTATTATATTTAATATAATTCAAGACAGTTCATAGAAGTCATGGAAAGGAATGATTGGTGAAGGCAAGAAGTCAGCAATGAAAACCTAAGACTACCAAAGGGCAAAGATTAGTTCCTGCTGAAAACCTCCCTTTCTGAGCTACTGAGCTGGCATGTACCTGCAGAAGACAATAGTAATAGAGAAATAAATAAATGAAATAAATGAAATAAATGTAATTCATGAGGCCTCCATGAGAGAATTAAACTTGCAGACATTAAGAAATTAGCCAGCATAGGAGAGAGCTTGAAGTGATTTCAACAAATGAAATCTCAGCTCTATTGAGAAGAGGCAGTCTTGGAGCAAACAGAGTATTTTCCACTCATCAGAACTTCAACGGAAGGACACAACTGTAAGATTTTTATTGCAATAACTACAGAAATATGAACTGCATTTAGACTTGCTTGGCAACTAGGCTTGATCCAGACTGTGAAGGTTGCAGGGTGTTTCTCATGAGGGGTTTGAATGCAACCTAAACCAGGTAAACACAAGTCACAACAGATGTTGCACATTTTTGTTCTACTATGCATGAAACTTCAGGTAACACAAAGATTCCCTGCCATTTTTGGATCATGTGATTAGCCAGAGACTCTAACCAGGACACTCAGCAGTGCACAGTATGTATCCCTGGTATAGATATTGTGAGTTATGGGATAGGGTCAGACCAGCAAATTTGGAAAATCTTAGTGCATTTTGCAGCATACCAGGAGCAACTCCAGAAGCTACTGGATTTGCACTCATATCACAGAACCAGAGCTCCTTCTTGCTTATTTCTTGCCCTGTGTTATACTCAGTGAATAAAGGAATGAATGACAGCTCTTCCCCTTCCCTCCTCTCTCCCACCCACTTTGCCTTCACTTGCTGATGGCAAGATGCATTCTCTCTTGAATCATAGCCACCCTATAAAAATACCGTCAGGTTCTGCGGACAGAAATAGAACTTTGTAAATTGTTTTTGTGCAACTGAATCATCACTGATATCAGTAGATATAGGAACTCGTAGCCTATAAACAAACCTTAATAGCTTCTCCCCCATTATTCAAGTACATACAATTTTTATTTTCAAGGTGTTTTTTAGCATCTGAAATGACCTCCCAGCAGACATACTATTGTCATGAATGCACGTTAATCTTCAGAATAATTTTAGGATTTCATATCTCTGAGGAAGCTTTTTTTCCCAACATACTTCACATTCTTCTCCAACTCTTCATCTCTATCAGATCCTTATCTAGCCTACAGGTTTTATGAGATCCTCAGATTTTTCTTATTGTATCTAAATCACCATTTCAACTCTTTTCCAATTTATCCCTAATCTTTCTCTGTTACAGAACCACTGTGAGCACAAACAATCTAACATACTTTTTCTACTGCTGTACAGCATCAGGCAATATCAGTGCTTCATAGAACTGATTACTTGGCTAGTAGCCACCTGCCCAAAAGATTTAACCAAAATTTCTTCCAAATGCTTTGATTCATTCCCATATGGTAGCTTCACATTTCATAACATAGCTTTGAGCAAGCTTGAGCAGAAAATATAAAGACTGGAGAATTACCTGATCTGTTATGTTCTCTAAAAGAGAAGCTTTAATGTAAAGCACAAAAGGTTTTTTGTTTTCAATCTCTGTTTTTACAAGCTTGTCTTGAGTTAAGAATATGCAATTCAGAAGAATAAACTTCTGATAGCTCTTTTTTGTATTTGTCTCTGTGTGTCCTTCCCATGGCTTTGATTCTTCTCTATGACAGAATCACAAGGTAAACATTCATAATCAGATCACACAGCCCAGTGATTCTGAATATTACCTGATTACTTCACTTCCCAGGCTGAGAGTACACAATGGCGTCCTTCAAAACTAATTGAGAAGTACAGATAAAAAGACAATCAGAAATACTTGCAAGGGGGAATACTTTTACTGGAAAAAATCCTGGAAAACAATTTTCTAATATGTATACCAGAATTATATGGTTGCCCTTCAGACACCAAGGAATAAACACATTCACTATAACTCAATGTGTTAACACAGCAGCAAAATATGCAGTTAATGCACACTGGAGCAACACTACACAGGAGCAACACTACAAATCAGTAGTAATTCTTGGTTTCTGAACTGATTCACGAGCATTTTCCTTCCCTTTCTTATTAAAAAGTTACACTGAAGAAAATGCCAAGGGATTTAAGATTATTCTGGTATTAAGTCCTTATAAAGTTGTAAGTTTTCATTCTCACCTTTGCCTGACATCTGTGGCACTACCTTGGGCAGGTCAGTGATGCACAGTGTGTTGTATTGCAATGAATTTTATGGTACAGGGTAGTTAATTTTATAAGTAAATGACACTTCACTAAGGAAAGCCAACTGAAAAAAGTATATGTGCAATTGCCTGGAAGGAGCAATAGCCTTTAAGAAAGACAAAAAAAAAATGATACTCTAGAGTTAGAATGCTAATTGAAAGTTCAATTAAAGTTTAGAAAATTGTAAATCACCAGTCTTAGGAGTTTTTCCTCATTTTCACCTAGGAAATGCCACAAAACAGGCTTTGATAGCCTACTATACAGGAATATAAAGTAGATGTAAAAGCAGCTCTTAAATTTTGATTCAAAAATATCACACTTTCATATTCCAAGAGAAGCTACTGAATAACTTCTGCCTCTGTGGTTTTGAATTTTTAAGAAATAGACTACCTAACATCAAATTAGACTAATGAAAGGGCAAAATGTTAAATTCAGGCCTGAGGCAAATAACCAAGGTTCCACTTCTGCCAGTAGACTGTTTCAACACTGGTGTACCATTATTTCTATAGACTCTCAAGATGATTTTTAAGCAAGCTAAATTAAGTGGTGAATAAAGTCCTAACAAAATGTTCTCTTTGAAAAGCTTCATTGAAATACAAGGAGTGGGCAGCTCATACTGCTAGGTGAATGCGATATGAATTACTTTAAGATGCTACAGTGACTCTGAAATTATTGTCAATTAGAGTTGCCAAATTAAGTAGGAAAAAGATAATGGACAAGATATGAAGGTGGGAGTTATGGAGATATAGTTACTACTAAAAATACAGGTAAAACTGTAAAGCCATCATGACACAATACCTAATGATTTGCTTATTATTCAACATCTATTAAAATATCAGGGGTTTTTTTCCTATATCTGATGGTTGGTAAATCATTTCTCTACTGGAGCCAGTATTGAGTGCCTTCATTTAATGCTGTACTTTTAATGTGATAGTGCTAAAAAAAAATCTTTGTTAAGGAAGAGACAGATTAGATGGATGAACTGCTAGATGGATAAGGAATTGGCTAAATGTCACATCCAGAGGATAGGGGCCAATGATTTAGAGTTCCAACGAGCATCAGTGACAAGTGGTGTCCCTTAGGGATCTATACTGGAACCTGTGTTATTTAATATCTTCATAAATGCCATGGAGGGATTGAGTGCACCCTCAGCAAGTTTGCAGATGACACCCCACAGAGTGGTGCAGTTGGCACACCTGAGGGATGGCATGCCATTCAGAGGGAGCTGGATCCACCCCAGGAGCAGGTCCATGAGAATCTCATGAGGTTTAACAAGATCAAGTGTTGGTGCTGCACCTGGGTTGGGTCAACCCCTGGTACCAGCACAGGCTGGGGATGGACAGATCAGAGCAGCCCTGCCCAGAAGGACCTGGGGATGCTGCTGGCTGAGAGGCTGGACATGAGGCAGCCATGGGCACTGCCAGCCCAGAGAGCCAAGTGTGTCCTGGGCTGCATCCAAAGCAGCGTGGGCAGCAGGGCCAGGGAGGGGATTCTGCCCCTCTGCTCTGCTCTGCTCTGTCAGACCCCACCTGCAGAGCTGGGACAGCTCTGGGTGCCAGCACAGGAAGGACAGGGACCTGCTGGAGTGACTCCAGAGGAGGCCACCAAGGTGATCAGAGGGATGGAGCATCTCTGCTACAAGGAAAGGCTGAGAGAATTGGGATTGTTCAGCGTGCAGAAGAGAAGGCTTAGGGGTGACTTATTTGCAGCCTCACAGCACCTAAAGAGAGCATCCAAGGAAAGTAGAAAGAGGATTTTTAGGAGGGTCTGGACGGACTGGACAAGGGGCAATGGCTTTAAACAGAAAGAGAACAGGCTTAGATTAGGTATTAGGAGGAAGTTCTTGATGGTGAGGCATTGGAATAGGTTGTCCAGAGAAGTTGTGGTTGCCTCATCTCTGGGAGTGTTCAAGTCCTGGTTGGATGGAGCTCTGAGCAACCTGGTCTGGAGGAAGGTGTCCCTGCTCCATCATAGGGGTCACACTTAGATGATTTTTAATGTCCCTTGTAACCAAAAACATTATATTATTCTATGAACTTATTACTTACCAAATTACCTTCCAAATGTATCATTCATATATATATGCGCACATGCGTGTGTGTGTATTTTGACAATCTAAATTAATTATTTTAGAACCTATCCATTTCTGTTTCTCTTGAATATTTGGAACTAATGAATTCAAAGTCAGTACTTTTACTAGTTGTGCAGATTTCTTAATCCAAGTTCATCATGCACTTTAATGTGACACTGACTGCTAAGGACAAACAGGTATTCACATCCTTTTTAATGGTGTTACATTTTCCAGATATTTCCTCTGCTTTAAAAGAAAAGAATCCTTCAGGGGAAAAAGTTGTCAACAGTTTATTTGCTAAAATACATACCCAGAGACTTTAGATAAAAAATATGCTCAAAATTTAGCAATTTGGAGATTCAAAATAGTAAGTTTCCTGGGGCAGAGACCATCAGAGACTTTATTTGTACATGGTGCTTAGCACAATGAAACCCCAGTTTTTGACTGCAACCCCTGAGTGCTACTGTAATAGAAATAATAAACTATGATAATAATAATAAAGTCCAGTTATTAAGCTGACAGGCAATTTTTGAAATAATGAGTCATCAAGGAAACTAATTTTTTTGCAATAAGCAATTCAGCCATTTCATCTTATCACAGATAATATACATCTGTCTTCTACGCTGTTTGCAGAAATTCTGTGGATATGCTGTGTCTTCTCATAAGAAAATTGGTTCATGAAATGGAACAATTTTTCTCAGACTCATGATTTCTTCTTTATTGAGGGCCAAATTGAGCCTGTGTTCAATTGCCCATGTCTGGGACAGCAAGTAGTTATAGCACCTCCAGAGCAAACTGGGGAAGAAATTGTGACTCAGAGAGTTCCAACCCCCTTCTCAGCCTCGCCTGCCTACTTGCTCCAGAAAGAAAGTAACCTGCCAATGCTCTATAGTATAGATTATTTACCACCCCTGCCAGCTCAGCTCAGCTCGCTGCCATGTTGAGGAGGGAGAGCCAAGATTACTTTCACACCCTCCTCATGTGTGCAGAGGACATGAAAGAGAAAGGAATTCTGAGTGAAAAGCCTTTATCCTCCATCCTGTGGCAAACCCAAAATCTGTGGAGATGATGTGGAGACACAGTGCTTCAATGAGGACAGACAAACCCACACATCAATCTGATCCTTTATTATCAGCTAACAACGTGTGGCTAAAGAAAAAAAGTCTCAAACGGGGGAAGTTAAAATCCTTCTTTCACCTAATCAAGATAATCCTAAAGTGAGGAATTAATTTTACTATTGTCTTTATTTGTTAAATTTCCCTTTGACTTGAGAAATCACCTGTAAAATCTTAAGACCCATATGTAGATCCTAACACACAACATTATGTTAGCACACGGGCAGGTCTCACTGGCAATATTCTATGGCAAAGCAGTAATGTTTCTAGACTCTTCTTTCGGAGATTTTAAAGTTGTCAGTTGGAAATGAAGTGACTTTGATTGCTTTATTTGAGATGCAGATCCATATTAATGACTAAACAAAATAGTCAGATGATTTGACCTCTCTCAAGAAGTCACCTCTGATTTTGGATCAAAGACATGTTTAGCAATATCCACAGTCCTCATGTGTCCACACCACACAATTTGATGTACTCATCATCAATCATATGCTGTATGATTAATTTGAGTCGTTATGAGTAATGTCTATCACCGCAGTCCTGGCATGAATAATTATTGTTCTGCACCCCGCTGAGGTAACTCATTTCTGACAAAGATCTGCAATTTGATTTCTGCATAAAATGAAAGATGAAGCAGGAATAGTTAGAATTGTATAGTCAGTTCAATTTTTTCATAATTAACTTCTTTACATCCAAGGCATTAGTAACTACTTTAGAGAAAAACATGTGAAACAAACCTCAGTATATTAGAGATATTGTTTTTGCAATCATCCCTGGATATTTACATCAATATGTGAGGTCTGTATATGAAAAACAGTAATGACAATGTTAGAGTCTGCTGGTTTTCTGGAGACTTGTACTACAAATAGCAATCACAGAAACAAAGTCAGGTCATTTTGAGGAAGACATAATAATACAGACAGGATCAAAAGAAGATGAAATTTAACACAAAAAAACAAATGGTGGTCAAGTACAGAGATTGGAAGTCAGACTGGAGAAAGAATGAAAGAACATGCAAGAGCCGGGAAGCTAGTAAATATAGATGGCACTGGCAAATAAGAGTCCAAAGTGTGTTCCAAACAAAACAAAGTTTACCAGCAATTTTTTTCAGCCAGAGATGCAGTTTGAATGCCATCAAGTGGTTTCACCCCTGTGTGTCATCAACAAGTTCCTTCTTTGGGAACATCAGTGGTGCAGCCTTGAACGACAGCCCTGGTGAGAGGTGCACCAAGGCTCACACACACAGGAGTGAGAACAAGTTAACACAGACCCTATTTGTTTCCATCATTAAGTCGAACAGCACCAAAAACTTCAGGTTCTCCATCTTCCAGGCAGGTGCTCAAGAAACTAGATAGCTATTTTTGTTCAAACTCGAAGAACATTTAAGTATGACATGTGAAGTGAAAAAGAACTAACAGAAGAGACTGAGAAGTTCTCCATTTCAAAATACCCTGCAGTCTGGCAATTGAGATTCTTCTTACCATAGAAATGAAAAAGACTTACATTTCTTCCAACAGCAGAAGAGGAATTTGAGCCCAGGTTTCCCACAGGCTGTACAAGAGCCCTTAGTATTGTGCAAGTGAGTAAAGCAGACAGTGCCTTCTGCTGTGTGAATCCAGTCTTTGAAGCCATAACAAGACATTCTGGCAGTTGGGGCAGGATGTCAGTTTAATACCATCCTGCCTTCTTTCCACATGCACATGTAATAAAAGAGAGGCAAAAAATAAGTGGCAAAAGCTCTTTACCTTTACTATCACACAAACGGCTACTCAGAAAGGCAGCATATGGCCCTCTTGCCCCAGCCTTGCTACAGTTTTTCTTTTCTTCTTTTTTTTTTATCTTTTTTTTTTCTTCCCTACTGAAACTACAGTTCATCAGCTCTTCTAAACTTGAATAGACCAAGCTGTTTTAAACACATCCTCTAGTGATTCAGCCTTAGTATCATGGCTCCGGTACAAATTCTGCCTACAACTGTTAAGGAAAGACAGTTTCCTTCTTTCTTGGCGTGCCTCTACAACAGCATCCCTTCCCCCGAAAAACACTGCCTGCTTCATCCTTCTTCTTCTATAAGATATGAAATTTTGTACTAGACTTAATCTTTCATTTCAGCTTTTCTAAAAATAAGCCTGTTGTTTTTCTAACAATAAGCAGGTATCCTTTTTGCAATTTCCACCTTATCCACTGTTATTCTAAAGAATCTTGTGTGTCTTCTATAGAGGTATTTCCTGCCACACTTGCAGTTCTCACTGATTTCAATAATAGCTTCAGTTAATTTAACTTTACACCTTTGTATTATTTGTATTAAATTGTCATCTGTGTTTATCTATTGTATTTCATATACATATGTGTATATCTTTCCCTTATTCCCCACATAAAGGCAAGCAAAACTGCAGATGTCTCCCTGAGTTTACTGACTCTGAAACAGCAGCAAGCACTAACGTCTGTGTTTCTTTGACTGGCAGAGTACCAGTTACGAGGCCTGAATATGAGCTTTCACATTTATGGGTAGAAATTTTTAATTCCTGAAACATTTAGAAAAATAACTAGAATAAGAATAAATTTTGTATTTTATCAGCCTCCCCTGAACTCTGATATAAGGGACTTGAAAACAATAGCAGAGATGTTTATTTTATTTTGTGATATGTTGGTAGAGTTTACCTTCAAAGAAGATAATAGTTAATTTGCATTAAGGTAACTGCTTTTGTAATTAGGCAACTCCCTGCAAAAATTTGCATGAATCATTCTTCTCAGTAAATATATCTTCTCCTTTCTGAATTGAATTTGACTTCAGCTTCTAATCACTGATTTTGCCATTCCTTTCTCATATTTCGCTTCACTCTGTGAAATTATTCACACTAAAAGTCATTCTCCAGTTTTCTTACTGATGCACACACTGCATTATTTTATTTTATCCATTAGTGTCCGGCATTTGCTCCATTTCTTTAATCCTGCTGATGTCAGTTTCCTGTATTTAAACACACCACTTCTCATAATTTACCCAGTTACTTCAATGCTGCCACTGATAATATTTTGATAAAACCACATTTGCCTTTTCACCTCAGCCCAGGCCAGAGTCGTGCTGTGATTAGCTGGATCTTCCTTACCATGGCAATAATCCATCAAACATGGTAATCCAATCCTCATTTGACTACCTCCCACCCACTCACAGCTCAAAATAGCCTGGATTTGGTAAGCTTCCAGGTGCCCTGCAAGGATGAGAGAACTTTTAAGCAAGGTTCAAGAAACACTTGTCATAGTGGTTGAAGGGGTAAAAATGAGTAACTCAAGATGTTTAGCTCATTGGATTTCTCCTGGAACATGGTGATTTTTGTAGAGACAGTGTCATGCTGCACAACAGTGAAGTGGTAAATTACTTTCTTAAATAGCTTTACATCCAAGTACAGTGAAAAGAACAAGATTTCCAGAGTCACACTAGGGAATTAGCCTTAATGTAAGTAAAGTTCAATTTCTTTTATAGAAGAGAAATGGCTGATTAATTTTCTATAATTTAAATGTCTTATTTTTTTTTCCATATTTTATTTTTGCACATACTTCCTTCATCTTTTGGACCTAAGATTGTCTATGTCACTTTTCTTTAATGTTTGTTCATTCTTCATAAAAGGGAATTACTATGGCAGATTCAATGAAATATTAAAATCAACTTTTAGGAGAATGAAAGACAAACAATTTTCAATTCCCAAATCATGAATATCAACATGAGCAGTTTGCTTCACATTTTTGAGGTCTGATTTCAAAATGCAGACAAAGACCCGGAAGTGCGCCTTATATGCCAGTGCACCTTATACTTGTGAAATTACTATAATCATTGGGTTACCAGTTCAATAATTCCATATCTCACCATCATGCTTGAATTCATTAAGTAGTAGTGTTTGAAATAGCTACTTGCTTTTGTTGTGTAATCACTGATTATTACAGCAATTCCAACTTTGTTTGATAGCTTTAAAAAACAAAAAAAATAAGATGAGGCTAAAAAAACAGGAGCAACTTCACCACACAGGTATTCTTTTAAGTTCAAAGAGTTTAGGTTTTTTTATATTCATGTAGCACTTACACTTTGGTCACCTGGCTTGTATTCATTTTTCATCATTAGCAAGCACTGGGGAATTTCAGCTCAAAAGTCTGATCAAGCTGAGTGTTAGAGAAGTCTGAATATCCTCACTATAGACCAGATTTCTGCTCTTTCAGATCCTCCCCACATTGCAAGGATGCTGCTTTGGCATCAAAGTGAAATTTGTTCATTTGTTTCAGTTTTCTTCATTCCAGCATGGAAATGACGAAAAATGAGGAATCAGATGTACCAGCAGATTTTGCCACAGGGAAGGATTTTCTAGTGCTGATTCCACATTGATCCAGAAGTTTAAGTTCCAAAACCTCAATAAAATATTTCTTTAAATTTCTTGCCAGTCCACAGTTACTGACTTGCTGCTCATTTTCCAACCTTCTCAGCACAGGCAATGACACACTGGGTAATCTGAAGGAGCAATATTGTGAGTTTGAACCACATACAGGCAGAGGAGAATTATTTCTCTCATGTAAGGCTGAATACCTTGCTTGAGGAAAATCATCTTGGGGTACATATAGGAAAGAACCCAAAGAACACCAAATAAACTCAACATAAGAGCAAATATTACTTTAATTTCTGTATTAAAAGAAAGACTGGATTGATTCCATCTAATTTTAAGTCTCTGTGTGGGGGTCCTCAGAGGAATTTGGGAAGTGTCTAGACTGCCAGGCGTGGTTGCACCAACATTGTGTGTTGCAGGATACCCCAAGGTTTCACCAACATTTGCCATGTTCCTGGATTTGTCTGGAAAGGAAAAGGGAGCGTACAGACTGCATGGAAACACAGTGACATCCAGCCAGGTCACCAGACTGTGTAAGTGAAAGAGCTGGGGACATCCCACAATGTCCACCTACAATTTGGACAAAGCTACACTTAATCTAGTCTTCCTCCATGGCCAAGAAAGACAGGAATATCTGGAAGACACATTCTGATCTAACCTACCTCTGGTCCAGCTCTGAAAATTTGGAAGAGTGAAGGGAATTTGCCCTTTTCCTTTCAAAAGTGCTTGTTAATACTCATATAAAAACCAGTGCTTCTTTTGTCATAAAATAAATCTGGATAGCAAAAATTTTTGTTTAAATATTTTAATTACTCGGCTTTAATGTATCTTGAAAAGTATTCATGCATTCATGTCTGTATGTATGTATGGATAGAAAAATAGATAGATAGATTTATTTGTATGTATTTTTACGTGTGTAAATGTATCTATTTGTGCAATATCTTGATTCTACATATACAGTGTCTTAAATACAATATTGAAGACTGTTCAGATATAATTACCTTTTAGCTAAAAATATGAGAAGGAAATTTTAATAATTTTAACAGGAAAACAATGCCTTTGGGAAACTTTACATATGGTAATGCATTCTTTGACATTGACCATCTAGTTCATGCAAGCAAAACATTTATATTTTTAATATAAAATCAAGATTTTCTTTGAAAATATTTTTAATTATTCTATGTCCTGGTTTTGAATGGAACACAGTTCATTTTCATCTCAGTGGCTGGCACAGTGCTCTGGGGTTTTTTGGATTAATGCTGAACACAGGATTGATAATACAGAGAAGTTTTTGCTGAAATTGAGGGGTGCATACACAGAGCCAAGGCCTTTTCTTACTTCTCATAGCACCCTGCCAGTGAGAAGGCTAGGATGCTCAAGACATTGAGAGGAGGCACAGCCAGACAGCTGACTCCAGCTGACCACAGGGATATCCCATGCCATATGGCATCATGCTGAGCATATAAAGCTGGAGGGAGAAGAAGAGGAGGAGAAGGATATTCAGAGTGACGGCATTTTTGTTCCCAGATAACTGTTACACAAGAAAGCCCTGCTCTCCTGGGGATGGGCTGAACACCTGTCTGCGTTTGAGAAGCAAAAACTTAATTCCTTGTTTTGTTTTGCTTGCATGCACAGCTTTTACTTTACCTATAAAATCATCTTTATCTCAACCCACAAGTTTTCTCACTTTTCCTATTCCCTCCCCCATCCCATGGTGGTGGTGTGAGAAAGTGCTCACAGGCACTTGGTTGGTACCTGGGGTTAAACGATGAAATTTTAATAAGAATTTAGATATTCAACTTTGTGGATAACCAACCAGTCTAAATATCCAAGGTTAAGTGCAACATAAACTGTGATTCTAAAGGTGCAGTGTCTGAAATGCAGCAGTGGCAACTGGAGCTTAATTTCACCAAAGTACTGATTTTTTTTTCTCACTTCTCACTTCTTACTACAGACTGGCAAAGTACCCTGTCTTTCCATGGACAGCAGTAAACATGGAAAAAATCTGAGATGTTACTAAACATTGAAATTTAAATGTAGTCAGATCAGAGGGAAAAAAATGTAACCCTAGCTAATTTCATCTGAGTTTATTCCATGTCTGTAATATTCAGCCTTGTCCAGTCTCTGTTGCAGCAGTAGGGCTTTTATTGTAGCCAGCTGTACATCCCTACGAGGTCAAACACACAATAACCTATTGGGAGCACCCTGCATCCTCTCTATTCAAGATGGCATGTGCCAGAATAGAGATCTGCTCTGCAAGAAAGCCTCCCAAAGACTGAGGGAGGAAGAAGGAAGAAGAAATAAAATCAACCAAAAATCAACCCACTATCACTCATTATCTAATCTGTTTTCCTTTATTATATTTTCTTCATATGTTTTTAACCTCTCTGTATTTTCCCCTTCCCCCTTATTTCTGAGAATTGTTTGCTTCTAAAACACAATCTAGCACATTAGCATTGGAGAAATCTGGATTTGTTTTTCAAATATATCTTCTGAAGATTCAGAAATTGCTGCAAAACAAATCATTATTAATTGATCCGCACAATACTACAAGCTTTGGTACTTTCCTTTGTAGTTCTCTTGTTCTCCTTTTCTGCACCTACGGTTTAGTATTTTAAGGTCTCAACACCTACACCTTTTAATTCTGCCGTGAAATGTTCTGCAACTTCACTTTTCTGTTATCGCTTTGTGTTTTGCAGGCAGAGTATTGATTTAATTTGCAAGCATTCCAGCTTTCTATAGCTATAGTTCTTCATTTTGTAACCTTTTTATATGAATATGTCTAAATCTCTAGAAAATTGAAATGTCACGCTAGTAATACCCGCTTCTACTTAATATGTCAAAAATGTAGTTTTATAACCAGGTATAAAAAAGACATTCTGATTATTGATATTTAACTGCAAAGAATATGAGACTGCCATTATTTACAAGTGCTTTATTACTTTCTTTTATGAATAGGTTTAAAGAACTTTGTTAATTATATGCTGTATGAGTGTAAAAAAAAGCCTCTACTTATACATTTTAAATGCCTCTTTTTCTATATAATTACCTTTAAAGTAAGATGAGCATTTCTGTATTGCATTAAATTTATACTCTGATATGTTCTCTGAATGTGCTATAAATGCAGAGGTTCTTTCTTTCTTAATAGAATTTCACTTTTCTCATCTAGAGTTTCAATATTTCAGAGGTCTTTTCATTTGATTATACATGCAAATCACTTGGGAAACCTAATACACTTAGCTAAAAATTGCTCATTCCTGTATAACAATCTCATCTACAGTGAATAAGACTTTCAAAAGTGTTTCCAGTTCTCCACAGTTTTGCTCTGTTTCACTTGGATACAGACCCTGCCACCTGGCCAAGCTGTAACCAGAGCTCTCCGCAGCCACAGGCAGATTAACATTTATGTGAAATACAAAGTTTAAACCACCTTTGAATATTTCACTCTTCCTGACTTGGGGGGAGTCATCTGTATGAGGTATAACTGACACAGATTACACTGCAAAAAGTACCACCAGGAGATTATTCCTATTGGGGTGTTGGGGGTTGATGCTGACTGGATGCAGGCACCCACAAAAGCAACTCACTCACTCCTCTGTGCAGCTGGACAGAGAGAAAATTTAACAAAGGGCTCATGAGATAAGGACCATGAGAGAACACTCTCTAAATACCATCAGGGCAAGACAGGCTTGACTTAGAGATATGCATTTATTACTAAAGAAATCAGAGCAGAAACAAAATTAGCCCTTAGAAAATACCTTCCTCCATCCCTCCCTCCTTCCCAGCTCTACCTCTTGTGCCTGTGGCACATGAAGGAGAAGAATGGATGTTATGGTCAGTTCATCACTCGAGGCTTCTCCTGCTGCTCAGGGAGAGGAGTCATTGCCCTGCTGCCCTGTGAGGTCCCTCCCACAGGAGACACTTTTCATGTTCCTCTCCAATGTGAGTCCATCTCATGAGCAACAGCCCCCTGTGAGCTGCTGCGATGTGAGTCCATCCCATCGACAATAATCCTCCCAAAACAGCCCCAGCATGAGTCATGCTTCCATGGGGTGCAGTCTGCAAGGAAAGGCTGTTCCAGCTTGGAAGCAGGGCCCTTCTCTCCATGAATCTCCCATGGAGTAACAGCCTCCTCCCAAGCACGCACCCACTCCAGCACAGGGCTCCTTCTCCACAGGCTGCAGGTGGATCTCTGCATTCCCCATGGATCCCTGTGGGTTGCAGGGGCATAGCTGCTTCACTGTGGTCTCACCACAGCCTGCAGAGGAATCTCGGCTCCACCACCTGGAGCACCTCCTGCCCCTTCTTCTGCACTTTGGGGTCTGCATGTTGTTCTGTTCACATATTCTCACTCCTGCTCTTCCCTGTGCAACCTTTGTTTTGATTTCTTCTTAAATATGTTATCACAAAGGCATTACCGCCATCTCTAACTGGCCCAGCCTTGGCCAGTGACGTGTCCTTCCTCAGAGCCATCAGGGATTGGCTCTGCCAGATGTGATGGTAGCTTCCAGCAGCTTCTCACAGGAGCCACTTCTGTGGCCCCCTCTACCAAAAAGCCAGGCCATGCAAAACCAATACTAGGGGTATCTGTGACGTCAGGTAGTCCCAGCCATGCTCTTTTATTTTACCTATGCCAAAGATGAGATGCACCATCTTGTTGCAAGATGCAAAGATGAGGCAGAGTAAAAGTAGGATGTATAATCCTTACGCAGCCGTCTTAGGACCAGTGTTTAATTGGCCAGGTATATGTAGACCCATTTTTAAGAAATATTTCCTGTCCTCATTACTAGTGAACCTACATGCTAAGATATTCACAGAGTAAGCAGAATTATATCAAAAACCAATGAAAGCCAAACTGTGAGGAAACCATGGGTAGATATAGTTAAGGTCTACAAATGCTGGAACAGAAAACTAAAAGCCGGGTACTGAAGTATAAACGTACTGCTGAGTAATAAATAAATTGAACCTTCCAATATTTCTCACTGGGAAATAGGAAGTACAAAAGCTTTTCAAAGTAGTCCAATCCAATAGAAATATAGTTTTAAGCAGTGGATACAGCTATGACAGAATTCTGAAGCTAGTTTCAGACTCCAAAATGTCTAAGAAGGACTAGATCTAAAAAATCTCTGTCAGAAAACTGTTAGGTGTTCAAAATGTGGGAAAACAGAATAAAATAACAGTCCAAGTGGTATTACCGTGTAAAACTTTTCTGAGAGTGTCAGATAATCTGCCATTATTCCTAAATTCCATTGCACCTGAAGTCCTCACATTAGGCAAGATATCTTTTTCTTCTTTTTAATCTTTCTTTGGAACAACAATTTTCAAACTTCATTTGATTTTAAAAAAGTCTTAAAACAATTTTAAAGTGCGTTCTATGAAAAAAAAAAGAGAAAAATATAATTAAGATTAAATCCAAATATTTTATTTATATAGATAGATATCTCACATATCACAAATAGTTGTACTTTATTATTAAGAAAATTTAATTGTATGTCATGATCCATAGTTTCGGAAAAGACTAGTTGATCATGCTGACATTTTAAATCCAACAGGATAATCTTTTACATCTTAGCCCATTTGCCTCATACACAAACACTACCACAAAAGTATAAAGATAAGAACGTGGCCCTTCCTGACTTCAGGAACTATATGCATTAATAAGAAGATAAAACATGAGGAACATTTGTATTTCATATTTCCAAAAATAAAAATCATCACTTAGACCATGACATTGTACAGAATAGGAAAATCAGCTTTGGACGGGGAGTTGGTTTCTTCACTGAGAAGTATCAGTGAGAACTGAAGGGGAAAAGATTCGTCTCTAAATCACACTTCAGCAAACTTCAACTGCAGCTCTTCTTTCACCTAAAGAACACCAAGACACACTACTCCCTTCTATTTTTACAGAAGTTGATTTTTCTTTTTTTTTCAAATTAAAAAATTATTTGTTCAATTTCCTTCCAGAGCTTGGAAGAAGTCTGCTTTGTCTGGAGAGTTAATTTTCCTGTTCCGAAAAGTAAAGGTCTTGCAAATGAATGAAGAGACAAAAATATGTCAAAAAAGAAAAAAAAAAAAAATCTAAATTAGTGATCTGTATTAGACACTCTTGGGTAGAACTATAACCTGAAAAAGCATATCTTTTTTCCAAGGAAATTGCTGCAGTAAATTAACCAACTGACAATTTTATATTGTTCCTTTCCTCCCTTTTTTAAAAATTCTGATGTTATCAAAAACCTGTAACATTTTCCATTAAGAAATCTTTAATTGCACTTGTTTATTTCACATTATTCTGGGAGTTTTGGAGGGGTTTTCTAAGCAGAAGAAGTTCTTTCTTAGTAAGCACTGGATGGGAAACAAGGGACTATTAATGGGTGAATGAATATCATTTTGTTGAAGACAAAACAGATGATCCAATCATTTCTAAATGGGCTACTTTCTGTTCTGAGAAAGTGCTAACAGGGCTAAATAGAGATGATCAAAAAAATGAAAGAAGAGTACATATTAGATACTTTTAACTTTCCCACTGCAGCATATTGTACTTTTGAATTTATGACAATTGGCGATAAGCTAGCATCCCTTCACATAAAAAAAATGGTTAAAATTATCAGTATATTCTAGAAGATATACTGGAAATTTCAACAAATGAGCTGCAGTCAGGAAGTAGTGTAGTATATAAAAGCTGTTGATATTAGAGGAAATGATTCTATAAATGGTAGAGAAATAGATACACCAAAGGTGTTCAGAACAGGAAAAATTTTGATAGTATATGAGCACATATGAAATGGAAATGACAAATTCTAGCAGACAAGGGCTAAAATAATTGAAAAATAACCTAAAATACTGCAGTTGCATTTAAAGAACTCATAATGCAAAAAAATGCAAATACAAAGATCTCATATTTATTAATTCGATACATTATACATACCTTATTTGTGCTTTGTTTGCAGCATAAAATTGTTCATCTCTGCCTATTTGTGAATCAGAGCTCCACAGCACTGGGTGATAGATTATATTGGGTTCAACAAGCTTCGAGGACCTTCTGCAGCCATGATACCTTTTATCTCTCAAGTACCATCCCACTCTATATGATTTACATGCGTAATAGCCAAACTATTTCTGTCCAAGAAAGTGGCCATGTCCAGGCCACAGTACCAGGTCCATCTTTGTTTTCCAGTCTCAGTGGTGACACAGCTAATGTATAGAAGACTGCTGTTCAGGTGCTCATACTGTCCCTGCAGACATTCCTAAAGTGGGTAGCAAAAGTGTCTCTGGTGCTACTTTCCTGTTCACAAATGTGCACTGTCTACCAAAAATGAGTTTATGCCTATATGATACCAAACAGCTTCATGCCCAGGTTTTTTACATAGTTGTCATGAAATGTACACTGAGTTAATAAATTAATACAAAATACAGTAATTTC
>VRYO01001269.1:12934741-12945479 GCA_009812075.1 Sialia sialis | reverse complement strand
AATTGTGAAATTACTGTACCTCTTTTAATGAGACTATCTGAGGACCACCAAATTAGTAGCTGCATTCAGCAGTAACACTCCCTAAGAACTGATGTGCTTAAGCACCTCATCTGGTTTCCTTGTGGTGGTTTTGATACTATCATTAGTTAGAAAATCACACCTATTTTTCAAAGGGTATTTGTCTGGCCAATAAACAGGACAAAAAAAGCAGTAAGACATCACTGTCTATAAAAAACTTTTTCCTTGGAAACTGTAGCTCAGTGACTGAAGGAAGAGGAGAAACAAAAGGAAGGATTTCCGAGCTGATGCCACTAAATATTGCCATAGAAAATTGTAGTCTCCCTTCTCTGCAGGCATGGAAAACAGAAGAATCACACCTTCTCATGCATCTTTATGGATGTACAGATAGTCTTTCACTATGCCCGTTGGTGGATTCATTTATGCCAAGCATCTCTGCACTATGCAAGCAATGGTGTTTGGTGCCCAGGTGTACCTTGGTTTTGGAAAGCTCCACGCTGTCACAGACCATGGTAACATCCAGCACATGCTTGCTGTTACTTCCCTAGGCCAGGAAATCCCTACAGGCCTGAAAGTGCTCTTGTGCTGAAGAGCTTTGCTGTGCACAAAAGGAATAGATGAAGGCTCACCCTCCCTGTGGCTGCAGCACAACAACAGGAAGCAATGGTGTCTCAAAGGCTTCAGAGCTGTTGAACAATTCTGCCAAGGTTTCTGAAGGAAAAGCAAGCCTTTCTTTAGTGATATTTTGTTGTTCTGGTTTCTATTGTTGTTGTTGTTGGTTTTGCTGTTGTAGTAGTATTATTATTGTTGTTAATTATTTAAAAATACTGTTTAGATACTATTAAGTATTAAAGACTCCAGGGAAAGCATACTTGATGTTAAGAAATGGTAGGATTTGAGCTTTCTCTTTGTAAGTATCGCTGTACTTCAGTGATATATTTTAATCTAAATCACTTGAAAAACCATCAACAGTACAGTTAATGGATTTAATTACAAATAATACTGCTCTGACCTTTCTCCATCTAGATGTAGATATTTCACCCTCCAAAAATGCGTTTTTAAAATTCACTGATGACATATTGTTATTAATAGTCAAAAGACCATTGATGATATCCACAGATCTAAAGCTTTTGATTTAATCATCATATTCACTTGATTAAAGAAACTGCTATTCTTTGGTCAATTATTTCTGCTATTATCTTGATTTGATTTTCATGGGCCATTGTAAAAATGTGAGAGAAAGAAATCCTAATAAAACTGCTACATGTGTTATTTAAAAATGTTGATTTACCCTTATTTGAGCTGGTAAAACAAAACATTCAATAAGGAACGGCACTTCAAATTGAATACAGAGACCTGGGAATCTCCTTTTTTCTAGTTTGGCAGAATCCAGTGTTTCAGCAGAGGTCAATGGTACCTTGGGGTTGCTGCAAATTATGCTGAGTCTCTTCTGAAAGAGATTAAATTAGATTATATGAACATTGTTGAACACAGTCTGTGCTGTGACTGATTGGCATGGGTCTGTCAGAAAACAGCTGGAGCTTTGTCTCAGGTCTTTCCACTTGTACCAGGCACTATGGAGGAAGACCTGGATGTGTCTGTATCTCCTAAAACTCTGAGTGAAGCAGCCTAGCATATGAAAGGAAAAGACTTTATGCTCCCTTCACAGCAGCCCAGCTAGGTCTTTCAGGACCAAGAGACCCTGTTTGAGGAAGTTTAAACCTGTGCTGGCCTGTTTGAGTCACCTGCACAGTGCAGAAGGAGGCTTGTGCTTGATCCAACCTACCAGTTTTCTTTAGTGCCTTAAGCCACTCATGAGACTTTGTGCCCTCTAAGACAGTGACAAATCCAAACAACAGCAAAGAAACCAGTCGCTTCACTGCAACTACTTATGTGGCACTATGCCAAGCAACCTTCAGGTTGTAATCCCAGATGATAGCTACATTTGCATTCTACCTGTTTACATGAGCATATTTTCCAGTGAATTCTCTGACAGTGCAAATATGTTATTTTGCTTTTATAAGCTCAGTAAGACCTTACAAGCTTACTCACTTACTGAGTTAAACTACATCTGATTCAAAAATCTTGTTCTTCCTGTTATGAACTGACACTCTTCATGTATCTTGAAAACATCTCTGAATCAAGCTAGCTTAGTCATGTGGAAATTTAGTCATGTGGATTTATTTAATATATTGCACATTTAGAAATCTGCAGCTTTATTCTTGCTGAGTTTGTTCCTACATCCTGCAACTGACCCCATATCTTTCAAAGAGAAATTATTTGCTTTCAGTTATGCTAAAACATGAACTATAATTACAATTCTTCATTAAAGGAGATATCTATACATATACAAGGTGGGTGGGTGTGTAGGTGGGAGGGAGCATGTGTATGAACTTTGTCCTTAAGGAAAGATTCCTGAAGTAGTTGTGTTCTTGCAGTATTCCCTTGGAGATAATAACACCATTTCAGAACATAATAGTCACCAGCTGCTGTTCAACCTGCTTTAAATAGAGAATTTGAAAAAATTTACAGACTGTTGTCCTAATAGCAAAAATACTCTGCTATGCAAACACTAACCTGGCTGCTTATTTGCCATGATAAACGTGCTTATTTTATCTGCCAGCTAGCTCCTGCAGGAAAGGGACCTCAACGTGAGATTCAGTAATAGAATCATAGAAATTAAAACTGTGAATGAACAATGAGACAATCTAAGCTTTCTCACTCCAAAGCTAGAATACTTCTCATTACATCTATTTCATAATGCAGCCAAACTTTTTCACTTCTCTTCCCCCAGATAATGAAATTTTTACTGACATTTTTCAAGTTACTTTTCTGTCTAATAAATTCTAACCTTTAGGAGTGTTTAAACACTTGATTTTTTGCTGTGATTTATTTCTTCTTTCTCATGACTATGTACCCTAAAACTGGTGCCTTAAAACGATTTCTCTCCTACATATGTGAAAACTGTTACCATGTTGCTCTTACTCACAGTTTAATAAACTAGACGTTTCCAGCTTCAAAATTAGCCCCAGATTATTTTTCCCCTTGATAAAAGTGATTTATATCTTCTAGGGCTGGCTTAAAAACTTGAAAGTTTTAGGTACATTTTTCTTTGCTGAATTTGACGCTTGTTTCCCTATGAAAAACACTTCTCCAGCTCAGTAGTGAGTGAAAGTCATTATCATATAATGACAGCTGGTTTTATTACATATTTCTTTCCCCTGTGGCATATGTTTTCAATACTGCTATTTATGATACAGCTTGAATGCTCTAACAGATAGTCAAAACCACAAAATAAGAGTGCAAGGTTCTGAGCCAGATGAAAATTTAAAATAAAAAAAGCATTTCAGTGTCAGTGCCACAATTCAAATGTTCTTTTCCCAGCCTAGATGGACTCATGACTAGCACATTTTGTTATCATGCCTTTAAAAGATGCGTTTTTCTCTCACTCAAATTCTATAAAAATTTTTTGTTAGTGAAATATTCAAAGTTCTGATATGAATTAGTAACACAAGCCACAAAAATGTTAAAGCTATTTTGTTTCTGAGAGAGGATTGGTTTTGAAATTTAACTTTTTATTTTTAATTAGCCCCTATAAATATTGTATTATTGATCTACCTGAGATACATCATCTGTCTGTCCTTGTACCCCTCATAACCTCCAAAATTTCTGGCCAAATTCAGAAAAAGATAAGAATGAGGTCAAAGCCTTAAAGAGAAATCTCACAGGTTTCATTTAAATTGATGTCTAGATAGAGGACACAGAGCCAGACTGCTGTCCCACTAGGAATAAAACATCAGTGACAGCTCAGCAGTTACCTTTTTTGATTGACCTCTTGCTGCCCAGTCAGCAAGTATTCTGCCAGCATGGCAGTGCAAAAGCAGCTCTGAGCTACTGAGAGCGTATAATGTCCTCTGCACAGCTGATATCTGCAGACTTGAAAGGCAGCTGAGCAGACTGGAAAGGGGGAAGTCTAATGGAGTTGGGCATAAACCTCAGTATAAATGGTCAAAGTTGCTGTAATGGGACAAAGGAAGGGATATAAGGCTGTCAAACACGAATCCTCAAAACATGGCTTTATTAGCTCTGCTGCTCTTAGAACCATTTGTTTCATTGTTTTTATTAAGGCAACAGAAACCAAAACACAACCAAGGAACCGCAACAATAAAATGACTCCTCATTGCAATGAATTTTGAACACTAGGAGAAACAGAAAATAAGCTCACTATCTAAAAGAAAATAAATTTTCCTTTTAGATTGTATAGATTGTGCAGAGCCGACTAAGTGATCACATTACAGAATTTGGCAGGGGACCTTGACAAGCCATAGGGCTACATGATATTGCAGTTACAGTGATAGCATCTGAGGAGTACATCTCAGCACCCTGCTGCACTCAGCACAGCGCAGACATGTGAAGGGAACAAAAATTTCTCTCTATCCGTCTGATTTTGTTTTCACCCATCTTCTTTTATGTCTCCATCTGTATATAAGGATAATCCCCAGGGCTGAAAAGGAAAACCTCATTCATAACAAACACCTAAAAACACCCACTACTGTTAAATCAGTTCCCTGTGACAGCTACTCTGGTGTCACACTTGTTCGTTTTTAGTGGGGTTTTTTCAGTGGCATAGGGATAAAATGACTGTGTGGTGGACCCCAGAGGAGTAGTCCCGGTAGTATTCTGTCAACTTGCTGTCAATTTTCACTCCTTCTCATGCCACCACTGCCAAGCTCCTGAAACTGGACGCTCTGTTACTGCTGCAGTGAGATCAAGTTGCACTGATATTGCAGAGGTGGGTTTGGGAGTCATTAGAGAACATTGGGCTGCTGGGCTTCTGATTGGTACTATCTTGCACAGTAAATTTATCTCAGAGCAGAACTGTTTGGCTAGTTGTTTTATTGGCTGGTTTGAAAGAAAAAGGAAATAGGGAAGGAAGAGTGGGAAAAAAAGGGGGAAAAAAACAAGGAAGGGAAAGGGAGAGGGAGAGGGAGAGGGAGAGGGAGAGGGAGAGGGAGAGGGAGAGAAAATTTTTCAATCCAGAAAATAAAAATGAAAAAAAATGTAGGGGCAAGACCCCTTAAAATCCTTCACTAATTCATACTAGCCATTATTGACTTTTTTAAACAGAGCAAGACATAACATCATCACTCAGTAAAGGAAATATTTCACGAGATCCACTTAAAATCTTTTTTTAATTATTCAGGATAAGTACGGGGGAAAATTATCCAAACACCAAAAAATAATAAACCTAATATTTTTTCTCTCTCCATTAATATCAAGAGATTGCCTAGAAATAAGTGATTTTTAGAAAACAGTTTAATCCCAATTTTCATTTATTTTTTCTGAGAGGTTGGGCAGACTTTTTACTAGTACCCTAAAAATTTTCTTTTAAAATTAGTATGACACTCTATAAAAAGCAGGGAGTTTTTATGAGACTAGGGAGCAAATATCCCTCCAGCTTGTGGTGAGGAGGTGAGAAATCCATTCTTAGGAATCTTTTGCTGCTGTATTGTTTCACAAATATCCCATTAGTTTCTCTTTGTTCTCTCTGTTTCAAGGGTATCAATAATTCACTAGGAGCCCATACCAGCAAGAAAGTATTCCTAACCCAAAAGATTGCAAAAGCCAGCGCTAGGGGACCAGCTTCCATCTAACCTCCTCCAGCTGCTTCTGCAAGGTACACTGTGAGCACTAAACAGGATCTTTTCCCCAAAACTGGGGATATAGGCATTCCTCCTACCCTTCAGCCATGGGATAACAGCATGGACAGTACAGGTATGGGGTGATACACAGCCTTGTCCTTACTCAACAGAGTGGAAAAATCTTATCCATTTTGTGTCATTTTGCTGTCATATGGAAAGAGAAGAAATGGCAGACTACTGTCAGATAGCATTGAAAAATCAGCACTGTAGAATCCTATTCAAAGTACTTCCCTTAAAAATTTTCCAGGAATAAGAATGCTCCATGCTCAATAGAAAATAGCCACAGCTTGGTCAGAACTGAGGAAACACAGCAGAGAACTGTTTGTGATAAAGCTAAAGATATCTTTTTTTCACCTTTTGTGACCCCCTCCTTTTGTGCTCTAGAGGTTCTTAATGAAAAATGCGCACTCAAAAGATATATATCTGCTTTTCACAATCCAGCATGTGCAAAGAAGAAGCTATTCATAGAGGCAAATGCCCAGCATCTTATTTGAAATGCTGTTCCTGCTGATAGCAGAGTGGCACTCAGAACAGGGAGTTTGTATTTGGACAAAACATTTTTTACAGTTACTGTGTGATATGACAAGAAGAGAGTACAAAGAAAAGGAATGAGAGGAAGGCAAGGGCAAAGCTGATGTAGTTTCATTAAAATTACTGTAATTACAAAAGTTTTCAGCGGTACCGCTTATGTGCGTGCACCTTTCTTTATTGAATACTTGAAATACATCACCTGCTTCCCCGAGAATGATGACTCCAAGTTCAGTACTGGCAGGAAGATATGGGGGATCTGATGCCATTTCTAGTCAGGCAGTTATATTCCCCGATCATCATGGTTTCTTCCCCTGCTCCTGTGCATCATGTTCCAGCTCTCTGAGTGGAGTTAAACCACTCAGAGTCACTTTCACAAATGGGTCCACAGCACAGCAATTAGATCCCAGGAACAGTTTTGTTGGCTCCAGAAGACTTTAAGCTGGGTAGGTGTTTTACTGCTCTTTGGATCCAAACACAATTCTCATATTCAGGCATAAAGATGCCACAAAACATTTCCAGAGAACGCTTCTCTGTTTTTAAGAAACGTGTTTAGCCAAAGAAACATAATTAAGACAGCATGTTTGGACTCCACTTATTTTTTATCAGTTTTCAAGGAAAAGCAAGCAAAAGAGTTTTTCAATCATCCAAAGTGATAGAGCCTGGGGAGACCATGTCATGGCATTCTCACATTTTGATGCTGTCCATAAACAGCATCCAGAAAGGGGTAACTCTATTTGCTGAAATGTTCTTCCTGATTTAAATAACCATTTTTAAGGGTAATGGAAAGCATTTCACTGGTGTGGCTTTATTTGCTTTCTCTTTTTTGTAAATAAGGCACACAGTTTTCATGTCACAGGAGCTAACAGAGGAATCATCCTTATCATCAACTCACTTGATTCTGTCTTTGGTAAGTCATACAATAAGCTAGTAACATGTCAACTGACTGATGTGCTTTGGAATATATTTTTTAAATAATTATAATTTGGGGAATTTTTTCTCTGTCCAAGCCCAAAGGGTCTTATATGCTGCTTCCACTAATGTAGCTACTTATGCCATAAAATACTGCTGAAATCAATGGGACTATTTATGGAGTCATTTGCTATTCAAAGGGCTTGATTCTCTGATTATTTATTCTGTTTTTTCAGTAGTGTTACTCTGCTTACTTGAACAGAGTTACTTCTATTTTAGCTGATGCAAAAGAAACTGCAGTCAAAGGTGACAGAGTCTGGCACTAAATGTCTTTGAAAATAGTTGCTTCAAAATAAAGAAAATAATATCTTTGGATAAGTGCAAATCGCAATTTAACAAAAAGCCCAATCTGGACTTTGTATGTTCAGTTGGATATTCTAAACAAAAATGAATGCTCAAAGGTAGCATTATTTTTGAAGCTCTAACACTCCCTATATACTTGACAAATAGCATCTGTCTAGAATTAAATCTCACTGATGTTGTTAAGAGACCTTAAACAGAGATCATATTTCATCCTGCAGAAACAGGCTTACAAAGGCTTTTGTTAACAAAGTTCTTCATTTCATGCTTAGATGCCAAATTTATGGGGCATTCCAACATATTTCAGTTATTTAATTGAGCCCACAATTTGCTTCCCACTATCTCCGTTCCCAAGCACCTCAAAGATCTGAATGGAGATCAAGCTCTGGATGAGATGGATAATCCTGATAGCTGCAACTTCCTATTTCACAAGACAGGTCCCAACACAGGTGTCCTGAATGCCTGACATGTACAAAGCTTATCTTCTTACAGGGTGGCACTCAAAAGCTCCCCTTTTTGACATTTCCAAGGTAGGCAGGGAGCAAGAAATTATCTACAACTGCTTGTGTATGAGCTACTGCAGGAAATAAAAAGGCTTCTAAGAAGAAGCAGACTTATTGTGCCTGCTTTGCATGGCTTCTGAGTAAATGTGTGCATACTTTCAGATTTTATGCACATGTGAAGATCAGCTGTCCCGGTTATGCATGGTGGGTGGCATGCTGTGGCAAGAAGAATGGGCTCCACAGTCATAATTGGTAAGCTTCTGATGAGCTGACTGAGCACAGTACACATCATGTAGCACTTTTCACATTGCCAAGTTAACAGCTATCACCAGAGGTAGAATTTAAACTGCTGGAATAAACAAAGTCAAGGGGAAGTATCTTGCTGAAATGTCACCTCCCACAGAGCTTGTAGAAAGCCATTACTATTGTAAAGGTGCATATGTAAGATTTCAAAATTTATATTATGTCTCAAAATGTATACTTCAAGAATGCAAAGCATGCTACAGGGGCAAACAATTATCTTTCCTAGAGATTAAATAAGATTGCTATTTTTTTACATGTTGAAAACTTCCTGGTAGGTTTCAGATTGTATTTTATTATCCAGTGTGATCTGTCTAAATCAACTAAAATAGTCCACTTGAGGAAAAAATTTAAGTAATTTGTGGTTATAAAGTTTTAACTTACCTGCCTTACTTTGTCTGAAAGACAGGGCTATAATCTTGGAGAGCTACCAGGAGAATTAACCAGTTCACAAACTGGAAGAACTTTATCTAAGTGGGAAGTGTACTGTAGGAGTAGAGCTGCTCAAGTGGTAACACTGTGCCAAAGTAGCACAAATGGGGGTCTAAAGACCAAATGTCTTCCTCTTTTATTCTGTCCCTTCTGTCAGGACTGTAAACATAAAGATAGCTGAGAGAACAGAGGAACTGTCCAGCTGGAGCTGCTGGCAGAGCAGGGGTTTGAAAATGTGAACTGAAGAACAGGAAGATGCTGAAGGCTCTGATTCCATCTAATACTGTCCGATACATTGTTTGTACACTGCACTAAGACTAGGTATCTAGGGAAAAGGGCAGCGTGTTTCTCTTCCCAAAGGAGACAACAGACTGCATATGTCACAGGGCCTGATACAAAATACACATTTCCAAATTGACACCTGCAAGTGTTGGTGAGGCACGCTTCCCTCTCCAAAGTTTCTTGCTCTTGTCCTGGCAGATCCCACAGCAAGGTGCCGTGGTCCATAAAAAGTGTCAGTTTTAACTGTGGAGCAAGCAGAAAAGGTGGGAATGAGTGGAGAACAGGATGGTTTCATAAGCATGAGCTGCTGGTCAGAGAGCTCCCAGTCCTGCTCATGGTCCAGAGCAGACCAGCAAGTGCCAAAGGCTGGGTGGTGGGAGGAGGCAGTGGCTGCTCCCTGTGAGAAGAACAAACTGAGCTGTCACACAGCTCACTGTAGAGTGTTTGTGGGCAACCAGGACCATTTTTTGTTTGCCAATGGCTATAGGTGTCACCCAATGTGGGGCACTGTCACACACACAGCCGCTGGTGATAAAATAAACAGCTGGAATGTGACAACTGAAGCAATTCAGAGAAGACCAAGAGCCCTCAACAGGGAAGTGTTGCCTTGGAATAAAGAACTATTCTACTAGGAATCCTTGAGACACACGGTAGAACTGTATCTTTTTTAATTCTCCCCTCCCCGGCCCTTCCCCGTCCCCTGGCTGAGATCACCCTAATGCAAGCGATGTACGAAACGTGCATGTGAAAGCACTATCGCTAAAACGGTGAAATCCCAGAGCAGTGTCGATTTCCCTGCCTCTGGCATCATTCCTCTCCTTGCGCTGGGGACACTCGAAGTGCAGCTAACAAATTAGAGAATCTATCAAACTTCAAAAGGGACAAAGCCAGGAGGTGTTAAAGCAGCGATCAGCCCTGCATCCGGAGGGAAGGCGATCTCTGGCAATTCGGGCAGGGAGCAAGAACAAGGGAGTCCGCAGGACGGAGGAGAGCAGGGATACTCGGGCCATACTCTCGAGACACCTTAACGGGTTCCTGCCCTCCTGGCTGCTTTGGTTTTTGATTGTTCTTCATCCATGATTTGAAAAAAAGGGGGGAAAGTATTCTTTTATGAAGGGGGCAGACAAGTAAATTATTGTTTTGCTTCTTGCTTGACTTGAGGGCTAGAGATTAATCTATTTAGCCCTTTCGCTGGTTCGAATTAATGTCAGGAGGAAGAAACGCACCCGAGAAAATTAGACAGGAGAAGGATCACCTTTAGTTAAAACCGTACTTTTCGTGCATTAGTTTATTTGTGCTTATTTTTCCCACGTCGGTTCTCCGATTGTAAGGAAATATACCAAGGGCGAAATAAACGTTTCGACAAAGTAAATAACTGTTATTACTTCTACACGTCCATAAATATGGTCTAAAACCAATAATTGATCACAGTACTTTACATTTCTCTGCTTCCACTCACTGAAGGACACCGTGCAACAAAAGCCGCGGAGGGCACGGAGCGGAGGAGCTGGGGAGAGAGGGAGAGAGGAAGGCAAGGAGAGAGGAAGACAGGGAGAGAGGTTGGCCCTGCTCGGGGGCGGTGGTCCCGCCGGGAAGAGGTGACACGAGATTTCTTCCCCGCAAGACAGCTCGGAAGGGCCATCTGAGGAGTGTGGCAACGAAGAAGCTGGTTTAAAAGAAAAAAAAAAAAAAAAAAAAAAA
>VRYO01001269.1:12920585-12934671 GCA_009812075.1 Sialia sialis | reverse complement strand
CGAGGTTCGTCCCCTCGTCTTGCAGGACCCCATTTTGCCCAGAGCCCGGGGTCAGCCGCCTTTGCGGGACACGCCGAGGGGCGCGGGCGGAGGAGGCGGGGAGCCGAGCTCCGTGAGGGCTCGGGCCGGCGCCGCCTCGCTGCTGACACGTCGAGGGGCATCGCCTCAGCTTCCCCAGAGTCCCGCAGCGCTCCCGCTCGGCCCGGCCTGCTGCGGCGGCGGGCCTGGGACAGGGGCCGGCAGCCCTGGCTCATTCCCGTCGGAAGCAGGGCATCTAAGGCCAGAGACATGGCAATGCTGCCAGGTATCCCTCAGAGACCTCCTGCGGCGGCCTCCGAGTGTTTCAGCCTCCTCGTCTCCAAAGGACTCGCTCCGTGATAGCCCTGCTAGCACCAAGCATGCTGGCAGCACCTGAGGAGCCCCCGAGAGGGAAGCTGGCATGAAGGCTCGGAGGTGTCCGCCTGCAGACACCTTACCCCCTAAGGGAACGATGCTCTCGGGTTCCTTCCCACCGCGGCCGCAGTGCGGGGCTGCCGAAGTGGCTTATCACCTGGGAAATGAGACAGTCAAACCTAACCGCTTCTGCGGGAATCGGGAAAACACAAGGAAACAAAAATAGGGGAAAAAAAATTAAAAAGACAGAGAGAGAAAAAAAAAAAAAGGCAAATTATAGGTCTCAAATTTTCCTTAATTTATCTGCCTAGGCTTCCAAGCAGGAGGGAAAACGAGTCCTTATATTTTTTGCTAAAGAAATTTCTGTGCATTCCCGATCGGAACCACATCTCTCCACTGCCAAGCAGCTCTCTTTCGAGTATGTTCACATTAGGTATGATGTTCATAATAATAACAACAACCCCGAGAATTATGAGACAAGAGCACGTTTGACAGTGTTTGAGAAATTCAAATACAGCTGCATCGGCTTTGTCTCTGGTTCAGTCACATTTATTTCCCTAGGCTAGGCAGACAGCCTGAGTGAAGCATGACAATGAGGTTTGTAAATAGCAAATGGAAGGGTTTGCTGGGCTGTTGGGTTTATGTTGGGTTTTCTTTTTTCTTCCTCCCCTCCCTGTTTGATTTTACTCTCAATCCAAATAACCTTCCTCAGTGAATGTTTCAGACAAGAGAATGTGAGCGGGAGGGGACGAGGGGGGCTTATAATTGCAGGTTCCCTTTGGAGCTGGAATTAAAACGCTGACGGCGTGTGTTGCAGAGGAAAGGTGCAGAGGCAGACTCCGCTCTGACTGCAGGACGGCTGTGTTGTCACTGCTATAGCGTTTATTTACTGCCAAGCACTTGAGAGCGAGCGACCCTTCAAAAGTGCGAAAGTTGGGGGCCCTACTCCCCATGCCGAGATGCCAGGAGCACCCCAGAAGGGAGAAGGACCCAGGCCCAGAAACCCGCTCCCTCCGCTGGGACCCCACATGTGCCCGAGGAGCGCCCCAGGGCCGGGGCTGCCTCTGGGCAATTTCACATTCGCACCCTTCCTGAAAGTGGGGCTGGGGGCAGGGGAGAGATCAGAAGGAGATGGCTTTAAAACGTCTTCGTAGAGTGAATAGGTGATCATTAGGACAGCGAATTTCGATCGGTTACTGTTGCCAGGTTCAAGTGCTTGGCACCGTGCACAGACCTGTAGCTCAACGAAAGCATTGAGGATGGGGTGAAATTGATAATTTTTTTTGCTTGCACTAGAATTCTCTCCCTTATTCAAGTCAGGTCGTCACTTCTACAGACCTCTCCTGCTTTTTCTGGGTGAGAAATGAATCCCTGTCTTTTGTCAAGCTCTTATTCTCAGCCTCCCTGTAGCATTGTCTGAGGGGAAAAAACCAAACCAACAAACAAACAAACAAAAAAAACCACCAACAAAACAAGCCAGCAACCACTCAATTTACTTCAACTACTTAAACCAGTTAAAATGCATTTGCAAAAATGTCTGCAGCTCTTCAAAACTTTCCCTGCTTTCTTATCAAAGCCATCTTTCCAGTGGAAGAATTGAGAGAGCTTGTTTATTTGTTTTGGGTTGTCCCAAAACTCTCTCAGTCTGTCGCTGGTTATTGTCTAGCGTGCCCGTCTCCTCACGGTCGGCCTCCCTGGGAGATGCTGTGGTCCCGGCAGCTAGATCCGAGCTGAGAACTTCACCTGATGCACAAATAACCCCCAAAGTTTCCCGCAGAGACTATTGTGCTTTGCTAAGTTTTACTGAACATATCAGTGACTATGTTTCTTGGGCTCTTTTTAGCCACCGCGGCTTCAGCGAAAGCCTTTTCTTGTGGCTGCCACTGCAGTCCCTATTCATGAAAAGGGACAGGAGACGGGCGTCGGAATCCTTATCTTCTCCTGGGAGGGCAGGAGGGAGAAACGAGTGGAAAGCTTTGTCACTTCGGGAAGCTTGTCACGAAGCGGGAGAAGCCTGTTCCTGCTCTCCGTAAGGCAAGGAATGAGACTGCAATAATAGAATACAAACATGTGTTTTGTTTTCCATTAAGTCGATAGACCAGACAAAGTCTGCCCCGGGGAAAAGATGACTTGAGCTATTAATGAGAGCTGACACTAGGATTTAAATAGTGAGGGCTCCTTTCTCCAGTGGTGTCTCCGCAATATTGTTGTGGGGTTTTTTTTCCCTCCCTTCTTCTTCTTCACAGGTCTGGGAGGTGCCCCAGCAGTGTGTGCAGGGACGGTGCCTACCGGCGGGGACATCGCCCAGGGTGAAGGTGGCAGGAACTGCCACTCCTGCGCCTCTGTTTTTTGGTTTTTTTTCTTAGGAGGTCCTTTAGAGGAGGGGGGGGTGGAGACGAAAGTGCTTATAATTCTTTCCTCGGTGCCCGACGTACGTACATGTAAAACTGACCCGTTTTGCACTGGTACCAACACTGCACCGAAAACTTTCTGGAGTTTGAGGGGGAGCACAGCGGTGCCGGCGCGGACGGGCCGGGGTGCGGGACGCGTGTCCCGCTCTCGGCAGCCGGGCTGGGCTCTCCGGCCCCGGCGCGGCGGGCACTGGCGGCCCGTGGCCACTAGATGTCGCCGGCGCCGTTCGGATGGCGCTCCCGGCCCGCTCCGCCGCTCCGGCCCGGGCCGGCCCGCGGGCACCGGCCTGCCCCGCCGCAATCGCACACGGCCCCCGCCTTCCCCGCGGGCACCGGCTCCCGGGGGAAACCTCGGAGTCCCAGGGCCCACAAGGCTTCCTGCTGCCCCGGCCGGCTGTGCGGGCGATAAGGTGCCCTGCTATAGGCGAGGGGCTTGCTTTATGGTGTGAATTTCAACGACGAAAGGGTCTCTCCGGAACACAGGCGGGAGGTTCGAGCCGGGCACCTCGGTAGCGTGTTCCCGTGGAGATGTATGGAGTCTGTGCTTCAGCCGGTTTGCGGAGGGCGCAGCTCTGCGGGTGCTTGTCTCCCACGGGAATATGGTCCCGCCGGTAAAGGGTACCGCGAACACTGGGATCCCCCGCATGGAGCTCCGGTGCCGCCAGAGGCAGATGCGAAGCACGAGGTAGGCGGCTGGCCCTGGGAAAAGCTCCCAAGCCGAGCATTTCAGTTGTGTGAAGTGCCCGCATTAGCAGCCCGAACACGTAGGGAAAGGCTGACATCTGCGATTTGGTACGAGGCACCCGAGAAATGACAGACCTCCCGGTTCAGAGGGGCACCCCCGCCTCGGCTCCCGGCGGGGGAGGGACCCACCGAGCCCCGGCGGCGTCTGCGGGAGCGGCTTGCCCCAGGGAAGGAAACCTCCTCTCCCGAGCTTTGCTCAAGTCTGAAAACAGCTACAAGATACAGTCTCTAGATTTGGAACCTTCACGGTCAATGCCCAGAAGTGAAAAGATAGAAGGGGACCTTCGGTATAAACTTTGAGCCCGATTCCAGTGGAAATACAAGAAACAATAGTTTCCAGGCTTTTGTCCCCGGTTTACAAAATAACACATAAAATCGAGGTTGCACCATGGGTCATTTTCCTCAGCCTTTGTGACAACGCACCTCTGCCTTCTGACTCTTCACTGTATAGTTTATACATCACTCCCCTACCACCCTCCCGAAATTTTCAAAGCCCATTCACATTACTGGCCTGAAGTAGAAAGAAACCAGAGCTACTTTATTTCACGAGCGCTGGAGAAACCCGCCTGGGCAGGAGAGACCCTTGGGAGCCGGCAGCGAAGGCGCGGCCGGACCGAGCTGCGCAGGAGGGACCCGCTCGGATCGGTGTGGGGTCCACCCCGCTGTGAGCCCGCACACACACACCAGAAGCAGAAATTTGGAGACTTCTCGGGGCGGGGGAGTAAATAAAAAATAAAAATAAGAAAAGAAGAAAAGAAAAATTCGTTCGGGGTTAAATCCGAAAATAATAATTTTTAAAAGTCCTCTGGCAGGGGAGTCCTGAAAGTTTCTTCTAGCTCTCTTCGTATTTTCTGTATTCTGTAGTTGTGCTGGGATGTTGGAGTTGCGTCAAGGAGGAATATGCCATTTCCGTGGATACGCGTCTGTATGGTCAGAATAGCAAAGGGCACAATTCTCACTTCGATAGGTTTCCGAGCCCTTGCTGGGCTACGGCTGAATGGTACCTTTAACTACCAAGATACGGGGCAAAGGATGCATTGTAAGTACGGATAGGAGTATGCTTGGCATAGTGGCATTTATTGAACTATCCAAAATTAAATAAGTTAGCTACAGGTAAAGAAATGTTAGGTATGCTACGACACAATTGTTGCACGAACTGCCTTCAATTAAGTTGTTTTGTTTTCAGGGCTGTTCTGCAAGCATCTTCCACACGGTTGGTGGAAAGGAGAGATCTCATGGGCTGTTCTGCATTTTCAGAGACGATCAAGTCAATCCTGAGAGGAGGGGGAAAAAAAGTCGTTTTAGAAGGAGAAAAGCTGCTGCTTCGGAGAGTTCAATGGATTATTTTAAATGCCACATCTCAGAGAAAAGGCCTCCTATAACAGATTCCTAGATCGTATCAAATTATAACGAATTGAATCACAAGAAGCAATTACAAAGCGAATATTGTGATCAGTGTTGTGGGTAAAATAGGAGCCCGATTTATAGAGGAATATTAACTCAGATTTTTATTTTTTTTGTTTTTTAAATCAACATTGATTAGAATGGTGTTAAGCCTAGAGACCTCTTCCTGTAGATGGCGTCCTTTGGGTATCTAGTAATCAATAATAATACAGTCATACTCAGGAGACTTTATTAAGCTTTAAATAGTAAAATAATTAATGTATTTTTAGTTACATTTTTATTGAAAGTGAAAACTCTGGATTTATCGTAAGCAAAAGTGTGTTTCTCCTTCACGTGGATGCAAATAAAATCTGTTTGAATAAATAAGTTGTTTCTGAACATTTTGTTGTCAAAGTGTTAAATGTCCCCGTCATTTTTATTCAAACACTAACATGATTACAGCCAATTATATATTCACCACTGTTCTTTATTTTAGAGTAATTGTACTTGTCACTAATAAAACAGAGACATAATGGATCGCTACTGTTCTGAATTTTAAAGCAATTTTCTGTAATTTGATTGAATTATACATCATCTCCACTACTTTTTTATTTCTATATTTTGAAATCCTATTTTCTTGAAAATTGCAGTTCTATTCCTGTTTTGTTGATCCTGAAGTAACGAAACCTTCTGTAACATTTATAAATAGAGCCTCGTCCCTTTTGAAATGTGGAAAAATCATTATTTCAGTCCCAACATACTGAAAGCTTTAGATTGAAAATCTGAAAGTCCAGAGAAGTGCCTAAACCAGACCGTTGGCTCAACACGCTGTCCTTGGAAATGTGAAGAATAAGTACTGAGGAGAAAAATCTCCAGTGTGCACAGGAAGGATTGATGACTTTATTGCAATGATTTGAGGAGTTCCTTGGGGCTCAAACATAGAAACCCATCAAGACAAGCAGCTCAGTTGCTAGTATTTACCACAGAATAATAAAGACCCGGGGAAAACACACGCCAATTATATTTCTCCAAGAATTTAGACCCACTGTATACTGTCCGTATGTTCTTTTAGGTAGGCACTTATAGGTGAGAAGCCCAGGAGTGACTTGGCTGTCTTTAGGAACAGACAGCAGAGATGCAGAATGATTCAGAAGTACATGGAGACACCGTAAACACATACAAAATATTGCGGTGAGTTGTTCTACTGCTCCTCGGGTTGTTTCTATGAGAATGAGCTCTCAGAGGGCTGGAGTTTTGTTGTTGTTGTTTTCCAAAGCCGAAAGCATGCCTTTAATTTAGCAATTGTATCAACCATCAACGCGGAGATGTATGATCTGCGTTGTCGACAAACACAAATCAAAAAATGATACAAAGGCTTTCACAAGTTAATTTCATATGACAAAACACGTGCCCACCACAACATACAAAGTTGAACTATCGTTTGCAAACCGTGCGATTGGGTAAAAAGATATTTTTTTAAGTACAGTCAAACACGAATGTTTTCTCCATTATGGTGTATGGCAAAACTAAGGGAAGGCGCAGGAATGCGCGGGTGACTCACTGTGGGATGCTTTTCGTGAAGCTTTAGCAGGACACCATATCGACCTTCAGGGAGAACCAAGCTTGTTGCTTTTGCGGATTCCCTCTTTAGTATATAGCCACAGAAATTAGCTCGAAGTCGCCTTGGAAGGCAGAAAAAAAAATTATAAAATATCTCTACTAGTATCGTTTAAGTAATTCCAACGTGTACAACGACTTGAGAGACTTTTCTTTGCCCTTTCATTGGTGTTTTGAAATGAATGTGAAAACAAAGTGTAATGCCATCCTCTGCAATATTCTGCTAGAAGACAAATGGAAATTACTTATTTGTTAAGTTTCCGTAGCTACGGCATGATTTCATTACTTGGTGGCGTTTATAGCTCGATCGTAAGAAACACTGTTTTCTGAAAACTCCTAGAAAACATAACCTCAGTGTGTGTGAGCGCCTATGCAAGTGCCCCATCTAAAAGATGGAGAGGAGAAAACACTCCAGCGGGATGCATCCCGGGAGAAATCTTTCTATGTTTTTTCTCTCCGCATTGTCAGTGCCGGGAGAGTCTGCCTGCAGCCACTTCATTTTCTTGGTCAAATTATTATCGAGGCAAAACTACAAGCCCCAGGCTTTAGCGAGGCATGGTCCGTGCTCGGCGGGAGGGACACAAATGGGATTTAACTTGTTGCCAGTCATTTTTGTGTGTTTGTTTGTTTGTGCTGGTGCTTTAAAAGCGAAACAAATTCCAGAAACAAAGCAGGGGGGAGGGGGAGGACGGGGAGAGAGGGAGGAGGAAAACAAGCTCTATATAAAAGGCATATCATATTAAAATAATACATGGACACACCCACTGATATCAAGGGTACGATATGAGCCCTTCCCCAAGAAACTTATTTCTAAGTGGTAGCGGTTATAATCATCCAACAAGCCCCTTGCCATCACTCCCCCCTCCCTCCGCTAAAGAAAGGAAGAATGAAAGAAAGAAAACATGGAGACCACCCTGCCCGATATAAAAATTGTTCAGAACAAGCTACACAAAGAGGCAGATCCTGCCAGCCCTGCTTGTGCCATGACACCAAGGAGCGAGCAGGGTCCGCTTCCCGAGCAGCCTCATTGGCGCTAGCGCCAGCCCCATCACCCCGACACCCGCCGAGCGCGGGTCCGGCCGCGAGGGAGACGCGGCACCTCGCTCGGGCACCTCCTCACGCCTGAGCCCCGACAGGGGCAAGCCAACACCATCCTCACTCCGAGGCTGCCGAGCGCCTTCTCCTACAAGGGTGTACAGGCGGTCGTGGCTTTCTTTCTACACGTGCTGTGGTTACAAGGGGACCCCGGGGCGGGGGAATGTAGGAGGATAGGACAGGACGATGCGTTTTTACAGGCCCTAAAATTGGATCCGCAGCTGACCCGGCCGAGTCCGAGACCCCGCCGAGCCGAGGGGTGCGCTGGAGGCGCGGTGCGGGGCCAGGGCCGCGGCGCACGGAGCAGCGGCGGGCGCGGCACGGCCAGGTAGGACGGGCGGATGGACGGGCACCTCCGGGCACCGGCGCCCCCCCGCGCCCGGATGCCTTTGGCGGAGCCACGGGGTGGGAACAGCGCTGGGAGAAAGAGACTATATCTGTCCTTCTGCTGGGATGGGGGGCGCGTGGAGGGGGGGGTAAAGGGCGTCTTTTCTCTCGAGACACCGAAAAACTGCAAAACCAGATCCACGTGTCATTTGCCAAAGATCATATTTATAGGAGGCTAAAGAGCTTTGCAACAGCACCACGAAAATGTTCCAGCAGCAGTTTCTTAGGAGTCAAAGAGCAGCTAGAGGTCTTCTTCAAGCACTACTTCGAGTTTGTTTTGTTGGGGATTTTTTCTCTCCAGGTCTTTCTTTCCCCCCCCGTATTTTATTTCGCATTCTTTGCTTCAATATCACAACGCCGGCAAAAGCACCGGCCTAGAACGTTTTAACAGTAAATCCAACAGTATATAAAATTATGTATTTAAACCTCGAGAACAGAATAAGGTTTTTCTCCCTTGCATTGTATTATCGTCGCCTGCATAACTCTGTGTACTTCTTAAAGGATATCTTAATTTTTTGTTTGATTTCTGAATTAAGGAGAGCTTTAGTTACACAGGTATACCTATTGCCTATGCAGGTGTAACGGCTCGTTTTTGCATACTGGCATATAAAATAACAGCGATATTGAGGATCTAAAAACCCACAGGTCTTCAAGTTGGCAGTGAATATAAAAATATTCTGTTCTGAAAAATTCTGGCAATGGCAGCTAAATACAATAAATCTAGTGGATGCTCTACACTCCCTGGATAGCTTTCTGTGGATGGCATTCTACAGCTACAGGAATAAATAAATAAAATCTTCATCTTTTAATTAAGGGGATTTAATTCAGACCTCTCCACTCAGCGTAGTCGCCGTGGGAAATGTATACTCCAATGTTTACTCAGATCTCTTTCTGTCACTATTCTGTCTTGTTTTACGCTTACGACATCAGCGAAGCTTTCTGGCCCCTGCAGCCATTGTTTCCCATTTCGACGTTCTCCGTTCAACCTCTGCCCGCCCAAGAAACTCCCTAAAGTTCAACAGGAGGGGAACTCGGTGCACTTAGTTTATTAATGTCATTGTTTTAACGCTACCTCTCCCCTAGTTGCGCAGGCTCCTCTAAGGTATACAGTGCCCTGCTGGCGGTTCCTTATGGTACAGTGCAGCTTCTCAAAAGATCATCGGATGGAGAAATTCAGCTCTTTTTGAAACATTTAAGCAACTGAGCAATTAGTTCTGAATGGGGTGGGGGGAGGGAAGACTAGAGAGCTTAAATAAGGGGAGGAGGGGGGAGAGACACAACACAGCTAGCCCGAAAACAACGGGGATGTGTATGCATGGGAGGGAAACTTAAAAGGTTTGTATTTAAAGCGTACTTTCAAGGTCTTCAGCACAATACGTGCTGCTCTCCTTAAAGGGGCACCGAGTGCCAATAACCATTAGTCATCCATTGCAGATTTATCTTTAGGGGGAGTTCCCCGAAGGGAACATAGCTGCGGATTTCAAACCTGGTCCAGTTACAGTTAACAGTGCATACCTGCTGCAATATAAGGGAGAGATACTTACCAGAGTTCCAGGAGTGCGTGGAAAGCACCAAGGTTTCTGCCGTGCTCCTTTCCTCTGCGGAATACTATCTTGCATCCGAGGCAGTTCCCAGTCTATATTTGATATTAACAGCCTCAAACACGAGGCTCTCCCATAGACATTTTTTTCCAGGGTTTTCAAGCAAATTTCTTGGTGCCACAATGTTATGATGGAAGGATGCTGAAATGACAGGCCTCGTAGACGCTTGTCTTAATCATCGGCTTCTTAATTTAGTTTTAGTGCTGTGGTTTTGTGTGTGTGCGCGTGTGTGTCTGCGCTTGTGTGCGCGCAAGAGAAGCCTCTGACAACCTGCAGCTTCCTAATGACTGACGAGGCAGGGCTGCTGCAGCAAAGTAACACTTCCCTGGTGTGAAGACCTCTTACTGGGAAGTTTAGTTCACTACTGTTCTCGCAATCCTAATCGTATAACTTGTAACTAAAACCCATGGAAGAAGGATATAGCACGCTAAATAGACTAACTTCTAATCACTAGAAGCTGTTGAGGATTAACTGGAAGCTGGCTAGAGGCGGATACCTAAACTTAAATCTACAAACGCGGAGAGAAGTCTGGACCATTGAATGCTTCTTCCTCTCCCTCTTTGCCTCCATTCATCCATCCACGTTCAGTCCCATTCACCCCTCTTCAAAATGTTTGACTACCTCTTTCTCTTTGTTAGCGCACTGCTCCGTCCCCATTCGCCATGCCTTAGCAGCAGGGTATCAGTATGTCAGTCCTTACCTTAATTGCCTCAGGTAACCTGGAATAAATAAGGCAAGTTTATAGTCAAGGGGGAATAGAATTATGTAAGTGCACATGGAGGCATTTACTGTACCGAATGTGATATTACTGATTGTTAAACCAAAGTGTCCGGACTCGTTTCATGGAAGCATGATGCCATCAAAGCGTGGTTATTAAATACCCTTTCTTCATGGCTGAAAAAACCCTCATTCATTTCTTAAGCTGTCAGTACATTTTAGCAGCTTAACCGCCTTGAAAGAGCCCGAGAGTACAGAGCCACTATACCCGTGTGAAGGGGGATTGAAGGCTGTAGCTGGGGGTAGTGCAATGGAAGTACGCTATATGCATTAAGTGTACATTGGAGAGGGTATTTTCTTCCTTTGGCCTTTTATTTTAAATTTAAAACAAAACAAAAATTTAAAAAAAAAAAAATGGGGGAGGGCTGGGGGGAGAAAAGTATGTGGTTGAAACAATATCCCTACGAGTTATACCCACGAGCTGCACGGAGATCGCTGTTGAACGGCACTTCAGCTAGGACGTTTCAGCCCAGTTATTCAGCCCCATTCTGACCCCGGAGCCGGATACTCTCAGTCCATCCCTGCTGCTCGGTCCGGTCGATCTGCAGCGTCGACGAGCGCGCAGGTGAAGCATCATTCACACTCTGCAGAGAGCCGGCTCCCCTCTGCACACCCACCGCTATTCACAGGGCTGGGGCTGTGCGCCTCCGTTCCACGCACAGCTTCTGTTCCAAACAATCCACAAAACCTTCCCTGTTAGAAAACGCTGCCATGAGAGACTTTAAGACAATTCGGGCTTAGCAAGAGTTGAGCGGTCAGCCCTGCCGCTCATGCGGTACCCCAGCGCACAAAGGTACCACTGAAGTGGAGTTGTGCTCGGGGCAGAGCTCAAGAAGGAACTGGCATTAGAGTAAGACTCCCGCATTTTCAAAGTAAATATCTCTAGTTTTATAAACGGTGAATTTTCTGCCGAAGGGAAAAAAAAAAAAAAAAAAAAAAAAAAAAAAAAAAAAAAAAAAAAGACTCAAAAGTTAAAGTCCAGCAGAAATTATAATTGACGTGGCTTCTCTCACATATCCTTTTCTCTCCTGTAAACAATGAATTAATCTTCATGGATTTAGAAAGATATGTACTACATATTGGACAAAACATTTCCTTTTTTGGTAGAACTGTATATCCACGGCATTAAAAAAAAAAAAGTGTAAATCCTAAGTTTGTGCACAGAATTTTGTTCTGCATCTGTGACAAATGACCGAATGTTAAATCTAGATCATAAAATGTTTTAAAGTCTGCTTCTTGCAGTGTTAGCCTTTTGCTTAGAAATGCAAAAAAGATACAACTTCTATTTTCTTCCCTGCTACATTTTCATCCCTCATCACAACACGAAGTAAACTCAGCTTTGACCTAAGAAACACCTCAAGGCATTAAAATTTCAACAGGCAATGTCAGTGTTACATTAAACAAGAACTCCTCCAGTTCGCTACAGAGCTGGGATTTGAATAAAACGTTCAATGTTAACAAACAATACACACGTTTGGCACTTTGTGTATTAAATGGATCAAAGAGATTTGATAAGGCACAATACACCATTTGTACAGACCTGATTGAGTTAATATAATATCAGCAAATTTTACAACGAAATGAATCTGTTTCTTTTCTTTGTGTTTAAAACCAGCACAGATTACAAATTTTAATGATCTGAAAATGTTTGGTATACAAAATCATGCTTATTTCAGTATTAGCAAAAACACAAGAATTTTTTCAACACAAACACCCAGCTGTGTCTATTTTAAAAGCAGTTCAATGACAGCTTGCACTTATGAGCATGCAATCAGCTAATTTCGCTTTTTTTTTCTTCTGTGTTAATCAACACTTTCCTTCCTGCATATCAGAGTACAAATAGTATAGTTACTCCACATCAGTAAATGTTTACGTAACCTGTCCTTTCTCAAGAATCTGGTTACACCGAATCATTACATGCTAGACCGAGTAGGAAAACGCATTGGGCCCAGCCACCCTAATGGGATCCTAGTGCACTGTAATGACACATATTAGTTAATGATCATCATATTCATAATAATATGCAGGAAGCTTACCTTTCCTCTTACCCCTTGCCATACAATATCTTCCTCATTGCACTCTTCTTCAAGAAATCCCGTACATTGACTTCAGTGTTGAGAAACGAAATAATTATAAAGTGTCATGATTTAAAAAAAACCAAACAACCTGAATTTATATTAAAAAAAAATCCCAAACCAAACAACAAATAAAATAAAAAAGAATGATTGTTGATCATTAACTTGTGTGTATGTGTGTGTGTGTCAGTAACAACCTGTTATGAAATTGGTTAAATAAATACAATTGTGGTAAGGTCATTCGAGGTTAATCCAATGCACAGAGTTCATGCCATCCTCAATTGCAATTGTTTATTACCGGTCCATTTTACTTGTCCTCGTTATTTACTGTCTCTTTCTCACACTCGCTTTTCCTCCTCCCTCGTACACGCACATACACAAACAGACATATAAAACGCAAGTCTGCACAGAACTACATTCATTGCATTGTGCTCTAACCTGAATTTCCTTGGGATAAATTGTTTTAGCTGGAGTTGAACTACACGTATTGTTTCTACGGAGCCTCTTTTCCTCCAGCACAAACGTGAAGCAGCTTAACGCGGTGCTACACGTTTGCCACAGCTTTGATCTGAATGAGATCAGCACGCTCTCTGTCCATTACATTTCCCCTTCTCCTTTTCGAATAAGAAAGCTGCGCGATGTATCTCATTTTTTTTTCCGCCTGATTTTTTTGTTTCCGTGCTGACAGTAAAAAACGATACGCTGTGGACGATTAATATCCAACCCGAGCCTTTATCACCGCGTATACTTGTGGAAAGCGGCGATGCCAGACCCTTTCCCTGCCCTTAGAGCACCCGGCCCGCTGCCGCCCGCCCTATCCCCTTCTCCCAGCAGAACCAAACCCCGCGGAACTCAGACCCCGCGGGCCGGGCCGGCAGGAAGCCGCAGTGTCCATTTCATGGGCTACCAGTACCAACATTTATTTTGTACGCCTGGCGCGCGGCCTGCGCGCGGCTGGCCCGGCCAGCCCGGCAGCGCGGAGCAGGAGGCGGCCGGAGCCCGACGCCTCCCTCATGGCTCTGGCGGCCGCGCAAGGGAAGCGGCGTCCGAGCGGGAGCGGCGCGGGGCCGAGAGGGCCAAGGGCGCAGGGAAGCGCGAAGCCCGGCTCCGGTCGCCGGGGACACGGGGCGAGAGCAGGGGAGGAGATGGGCCGCTCGCTCCCGAGCCTCCCAACTCACAGTCCAGAGAGCGGCGGGCACGGCCCGAGCGGGCCGGAGCAGACCCCGTCTTCCCCCGGCAGGCCGCTGCCGCAGCCCGAGCCCATCCCGCCGCCTGCATCCCCTCTGGACGATTGTTTTGTTTTCTCCCTCGGTAAAATAACAAACGGAAATAACCGGGCCTGGGAAAATAAACTCGCCGAGCGACTTCGGCGGGATCCGCAAAGTAGTACCTCCGCCGCCACCGGTGTGCCGCGGCCGCTTCACCCACCCGGCCTCCCACCCCGCCTCCTTCGTCGCTAGAGGAAGGGGCAAAGCGGCTCGTGGCAACTCGAGTCCGCCGGAGGCATTAGGGGAGCGGGCGGCCGGGCCGGGCCCGCCACCGCGGGACGGGCGCGACTTGTTGGGCGCGGGGGGATTTGTGCTGGCGGCGGCGACCGGGGGGG
>VRYO01001269.1:12902400-12914189 GCA_009812075.1 Sialia sialis | reverse complement strand
TTCCGCGGTGGTTTATATGTCAAATCCTCAAGCTAAGCTTTCAGGATTTTTTAAACATGCACATTTCTAGAATGATGCGGTGTCTTAGCGTCGTTTCTTTAGCGTTTTCTAATTTAGAGTGTTTATGGGGGACGGGCGGTCTTTATGGAATTAAGAAGCTATTGTTATATTCTCAGTTGATGTTTGAGGTGATTAACTTTGCTCGCGTAGATCGTAGGAGAAGAAATCTGCTCATCAAGAAACATCCAATTACGACTTTAAGACTGCCTTCGCAAACATGTTTCAAGCATAATAAACAGTAACTCGAATTCTCAACGCGATATTCGGCCAACCAATTTAGTCATATTTTAGATATCTTTCTTCTGTTACAGTAAAATATCATCCCTGGTGTGCAATGTATTCTTACGAAAGGGTTTAAAAGAAAGTGAACAAAAAATGCAATTTAACTTAAATGGCACAAAACTAATGTTTGGGGGAGTCACTTTTAAAAAAATCTGATGTATGAAAAAAATAGTTTAACTGGGACGTCATTTTGCTCTTTATAACTTCTTCTGATGATTATTAAGATTTATGTCAGAAATTATGATTCAGGTACACACCCCCTCACCACTTGTGTTAATATGAGGTCTCAATCACCATGTATTCAGTATTCACTCAAGCAAAACTCCCACTGAACTCCGGTTACGTTTTGACTGAACCACATCAGAGTTTTGCTTAAGAAAGAACACTGAGCAAGACTCCTTTTATTAGCGACTTTATTCTTTAATTGTTGTATTTTCAGTTAGGATAGGAGATAAACAAACAAACAAACAAACAAGTCTGCCTATAGATAATCACCGCTATTGCACTTAATTGTGTGATCGCGAATAATACACCCGCCCGAGAAAGTACACGCTCATACATCTTACGCGTCTACATATTCAGCCATTGGCAATAAATATGTATACATACATATAGATACACACTGACTGCAGAGATGGCTATCCATTGCACTAGTGTCTGTAGTAGCTTCCCTGCTTTTCTGTGCACTGAATTGCTCTTGTATTTAATACCCCCCGTTTCCGCCTGTGGTGAAGGTGCCTGGGTAAATGGGTCAAAAACTGGTGGGCAAGTGGGTTAGGAAGAGGTGAAGGTGAAGATCAATAGAGGTTTTAGGGCTGTCTGTATCTGTTGTGCTGGGTTTGTGTGACTGTGCCCAGAGGGCGGAGTTCCTGCACATTCCTACCTCACCGGAGAACCTGCCCTCAACTCCACTTCAGCTACTCCAGAGAGATGGGACCCTCCAGAAGAAACCTGCCCAGCAATCCTTCCCGCCAGAAGGGTAGGTGCACTTCAAGAAAATCTTCCCTATCTCTCATCCCCACAGGCAGATCCATGTGATACGAATGAATAGAGATGACAGACTTCTGTCTAAACGTAGAGTTTCCCCGTGCCCCCCGATAAGCAGATCGCCCGTGCGACCGAAGCACAGTTTCAAAGCACCAGTTACACCAAAACTGCGTGTGCGTAATGTCAGGATTTTCGCTTTCTCTCTTCTTTTTTTTTTTTCTTTTTTTTTTTTTTTTTTTCTTTTCGGTCTCTTCCTCAAAGTGTTTCCTCCCCCGGCCTTCCCCCTCCCCCTCGGGCTCTTTCGTTTCAATCGGTAAGTTGGAAGTTTCTTCGCCGATTTAGCAGTCCTTGTGGATAATCTGTAGATACTTTAGCTTGTTTTCTTAACGTGCTTTTTGTTTGCTTGTTTGCCACCAATATCAGAGAAAGTCACACGGGTGCAATGTTGTGTTTGCCTCTTTTAAGATGCCAGGAGAAACTGCCTCTACCTGCAAGAAAGGCGCACGATGGCACTTGGGGATAGGAGTCCTCCGACGGCACCGGGTGAGTGCGGATTTTACTCCTCTTTTACACTCAGGAATCAAGTAACTTCACGCGCGATTTTTGTCCTCTGGTACCAGAATGGGAAAGAGCGCCATTCCCGCAGATCCCTGAGCATGCTCTGCCTTTTTGGTCACAGCACAGAAATACTACGGGGGCTAGGCAAAATTCCCCTCCACCACTCATGTCGGGAGGAAATTTGGTCCTTTTTCCTTCTCTGCTATACGAAAGACGATTTTAGCATGGCAAGTATAGGCGGATTCTGTAATGAATTATTTCTAAAAATTCTGAGCCTGTCATTTGAGAAAAGGCTACAGGCTTATCGCACCTTTCGGGGTTGTGTAAAAAGTGCTAATATCCCAAAATTTCCAGGAAAGCGACTAAATGCCAAAAATTTGGGGAGATCGAGGAAAGAGCCGTACTGATCTGGGTTTTGCTTTGAGTGCTCCAGTGGAGAAAAAATGCGCCCTTAAAAGGGATCACGGTCAACGTTCATGCCCATGACAGAGCTCCAGGCATTCTCCCTTTGTCTTCCCACTCCCCAAATTCCATGACTGCGTTGTGTACGTGGAGATTTACGTGCCGAAATCTCGGGATAGGGGCGGAAGTTTAAACGGCTGATAAAACTGATGTGCTCAGTGTGCTCATCCTTGCGGGTGGGGGCAGGCGCGCTGGTGCGTGGGCAAGACCCGGCATGAGGCCTCCGTGGACCGACTTGTTCTTCTTTTGCTGTCCTGATGTGGCGGAGGGGAAAAGCTACGGCTGGTGTCCCACCCTGCGGATGACTTTGACCCCTTTGCTCCTGACCTCATGAAAATAATGACTCTTTTTAATACACAGCCAGTAGAGTTTTTCGTGACGCTGTGCTTGGGACAGACACCCCAGCGCAGGGGGCAGAGGCACGGAGCGCCCGTCTCTTTGGCATCGCAGAAACCGACACCGGTGCAGAGAGACGAGCGCTCGCACACGCACAGCACACGCCGGCGGTGACTTGTGACAGATCCGCCCGCGTGTTGCGTGCCCGGTGCAGACCTGGCCGGGGATGGCCCGTGGGTACCGCGGGGCTGCGGCGGAGCTGCCCACGCTCTGCGCTGCGGAGAGCGCCATCCGCGCCCGCGTATCTTCGGCACGGCAGGGACCAGCGTTGCGGGCCCCCGGCAGCTCCCCTGCGCAAACCAGCCGCCCCGGCCGCACACGCGTGTCCGCGGGGCGCGGCGCGGCGGCGGCGCTGCTCCTCCTGCGGGCTGGGGGCGCTCTTGGCCCGCGGGAGAACCGCCCCGCCGGCCGCGGGCACCGGCAGAACCGCGCCGGCCGCTGCGGGCCTCTCCCGCGGCCCGGCTACCCCCGGCCGCCGGTAAAACGGAGGCTTGCAGGCGGTGTTTGTGCTCGCAGGGTGTGCACCGCCTCCCCCCCCCGCAGAAAGGAGGAAAGAGCTGAAGTGCGCTTCGTGCAGACTTAGCCTTGCCGCTTTCTAGCTACCAACAGACAGATGTTGCCCTAGGAAAGGCGTTTAAGGTCCTCTTCCCATGAACTAGCCCAGGATACTCTGATACAAGAATGGGATTGTTAAACTCACCTCTTGCCCCACTGGAGCAAACAAACTAAGGAAAACTTGAAAAACAAAAATAAAGAAAATAATTAAACAACCACAATAAACAAATAAGCAAAGCAACTACCAGCAACCTCCGCCTCCTCCCCCTCTTCAATCCCGTGTAACAGAATACAGTATCAGGCTAGCGAATTAGACTCAAAGAGAGCGGATTTGCTGCTCTCAGTCGGGGAAATGAATGCAAAGTCCATTTCAAAGAATTATCTCTAGGGAGTCCTCCAAGTGTATTTGGGGTTATCCGTGATTTGAGAGGAAAGACTAAACGAGAGGGGGTCTGAGAAAAGCCTGCCATTGTCACCCTACCCTAAGGTGAGTAAAGCATCCCTGTAAAGCTAGCTGCAAAGAACTGCTTAACCTAAGCCCGAGAGGTGAAACCTCTCCTCGCCCGGAGCCGCCTGACCAGGGAGTCTGAATTTCGAACTACAAAGGCGGCACGAAGCCTGGACTCTCTTGGGTTGATTTCTTTTTTTCGCGGTGGGGATTCAGAACTCTTTACAAATGGTTTCGCAGGGGCATCTCTTACTGGAAAGTAGAACCACGTGAAAGGAGCTCTTCCCCTTCGGGGCGCTCCCGGCAGCTCTGCCTTGACGGTGGCGGAGGAGCAGGGTTTGCAGCGGCCGGCCCTCGGGGGAGACCTCGCCGAGATCCCCTGTAACTTGGAGGCCCTCCAAGCTAAGTGTTTGCCCTGCACTGTTCGCTAGAGGAAAGAGAGAACCCTTCTCCGTCGCCTCTCGACCCCGCACCCCCACCTTACTTGCTTTTACTCAGAAATTATCTCATCTCAAGTATTTAGTATTAGCTAGTCTGCTAAGTTAATTATATCCAAGAGGAGACACATACCTGCCAAAAAATCTGACCGAAGCCTTATATAGAGTATAAAAGAGTAAAAAAGACAAACCCTTTCTCAGCCTAAGAACACAACCAGGAAAAGAAAAGAAAGGGAAAAATAAAGAGAGAGAGAGAGAAAATTGTCTTCTCATAAAAATTATGCATAATCCCATTGTAAGGCGTGGCATGTCCCAAAAGAATGCAATACTTTATAAACTAAATACGTGTAATATTCACTGGTTAACAAACTGTTCTTTTGAATCAAAAATCTTGGCGATGCTATACTATAAGTTGCGTTTTAAATCTTTTTATGATGCTTACTCGCCCAGACACACTTTCATTCCCACACCAATATATTTTCTAATGAGGATGATAGCTCCCATTAGACTTTTCACTAGACCCCGAACAAAACAAAGATGGGACAGATTATTAGAGAGGTCTGTGGCGGATTATGGTTAAGCATATCATATAATCATCTATATATTTAATGCTGTGGCTCCTAGGTAACTTCACAATACGCTGGTGATAAGTAAATCTCCTTTTAGATTTCTCAGCTTCTGATGGCGAGTACATCTAAAGGACACTAAATACAGTCCAGATTTTGTACCACACTCACAGTGGTACAAAATGACAAGGATATTTTTATTAGTATATAGTACACACACACTCTTATGGGTTTACAGAGAAAACAGATGAGAATTCTGCAAATAAAAACGGCATTGTTGTTTCATCAATGAACTTTTCCCTCTCATTTATCTTTCTATGCATACACATGTGTATACATGTGTATATATGCATGTATATATTTGTCCGATCTTTTCTGACTGTGGAGGTGTCATCTAGCATTCACCAGAAAAGGCAGCTCTTTTCTTGCTTGCTTGTTTATTCTGTTTGAGCAATGTTGTTTGTTTTGCTGGGAAGCGCAAGTTGCCTTTAGTTATGTCATCACTATCACTCGTATTTAGGTGGAAGGGTAGGACTTATTACCTCTATTTTTATTACTAAATCAGTGAAGGTGAAAGTACTAATAATTAAATACAGATCTCTGATTGCAGGTTGGAACTGCAAAATCGATTGTCTCTTCATCAATAAGACAAGTGTTGGGTAGCTTGCTATTGATTAGTATGTTTATTTATGCAGATCTTTAGGTATTTGCTTACATATTTCGGCCTCTTTGTCTGCTAATTATTATACCAGATTGGTTTGAAAGAAAGAGATTAGACTGGGAAACACACTTGACAGATCCATTCTTAGCTAACCTGATAGTGGATTATTGCAATCCAATAAGTTTAACAAATTACTTATACGTGCTTGCCTTTCGAGCAATTAGGAAACCGTTTCAGATTAAAATCCCTTGTTGCATTCGGGGTCGGTTCATTTAAATAAAAGGGCATTATGTTTAGATATTTTCCAAATGAAAAATGAGTTTCTGGATCCACAGAGGCTGAACAGGAGTTGGTGTGTGCTTCGCCTTCTGGGCCCTTAGCTTCCTCTGTAAGTGTAAAACACCTTCCCTGCAACAGAGTGGCCCCTGGGGTTTCCTCATAGATGGAATGTGAGGGGGTAATCTGAATATCGAAATCAGGAACCGATATATTAAAAGAAAAAAAGCCTACCATACCAAACAATACAAAACAGAGGGATCAGCATCCAAATATCAGAGTGCTCAAAGCAGGCGGTGTTTTGTGTTGCTTTTTTGGCTTAATGATTTAATCGGTCCAAAAGGAATCGCCCCAGCCTCTTTGCTGAACGGTCTATTTTCCAGCCATCCCCTCTCAGGACTCCAGAAGGGTGACATTTTGATCTATTTTTTTAACACACTTTTCCAGCGAACACTCGCATTCTCTTCCGCAGCCGTTCCGAGCAGGGCTCTCTGCTTTATCAATATCTTCCCCGCACCGCTTCGACGGCGCCGGCACGGGCACCTCTGCGGCGGGGAGCGAGCTGGGGAGCAGGGTAGCAGTGTGAGATGCAGGTGCAGGGAGCCAGGGTCGCCTCCGCAGGGCCGCGCCGCCCTGGCCGCCGCTGGCCCGGGGAGCGGCGCGGCGGGAGCCGAGCCACGGGCTGCGGAACGTGCGCGGCGCTGAGCGATGCTGAGCTTTCCTTCACTCATCTTCCTCGTCCTTTGCTTTCAGCAAGTTTTGTTGGGGGTGGGGGGGCAGTTTTTTTTCCCTATTACTGTTACCTCCAGGAACTGCTGCTTTACAACCTGTAGAGATAAGACAGCCTCGCATCAGATGATCACAGAGATAAGTAATCTCTCCCCTCGGCCAGTGGTATAGCTGACCGTATGCTCTTGAATCTTGGAGCGCTAAGTCTTTCCTGTGAATGAACGAGAAAACACTCGACAGGTCGTGAATAATCGTTTTAATGAGTGTGTAAAAGCGTGCGACGGGGTGCACGGAGCTGTCGGGTTAAACAAACAACTTGTACCCTGACGAAATCCGATTGTTAAAGTGCAAAGTGGTGTCAGTCCAATTTCCATCCCAGTTCTAAAAACCACAGATCTAAGTCGCGGGAGTCCAATTTTCCCCATTAAGAAAAATAACAATATTTTCTGAACGTAAGTGCGATCGTCCCTAATGTTAGCCTTTGGCGAGAAAAGACCAGTTGCGTATCAGAGGTACCGAAGCTATTTTTATTATTTTTTGTTATTTTTAAAGATGATAGTTAAAAGTGTGTATTTGACATTTTCTTAGATATTATCAGATCAATGCGGTAAATATTTTCTTTTTTTGTGTGTCCGTCGCCTCCCTCTCCGTATGTTTTTTTTTTTTTTTTTTTTTTTTCACAGATCACTGGAGGCAAACATCGAATTAATTGGATCTCAATGACTGAGGTTGGTAACTTTGTATTGAACGCAGGTTATCTCTGTCATAGTGTTCAGGTGTTTACAGGACATTTTAGGAGTTTCTAGAAAAGGTAAATCCAGACAATACATGCGATAAAATTAAAATGGCATTACAATATTGTACACTCCAAATCTAAGTTATACCACCCCTGTAATAATCTATCCAGAAATTATAAATTCCGGGGGTGGGGGGGAGGGGAGTGGGGTGGAAATTGAGGGGTTTTTTGAGTTTTGTTCGGGTTTTTTTGTTTTGTTTTGTTTTTTAAGCCTGACATTGGAATAGCCATGTCTGTTTCCTGTTCAACTAGAGGGCCTTCCTTGCACTATTTTGTAAACGCAAATACCACTCTTCCAAGCCCAATGATTATTTTTTCAAGGTTAGTAATGACGCATATTCCTAATGTTTATTGTTGCTAAAGACTTTCAGACCGACTGCAGGTCTGGCACTTTCTATGAAGAGTCACTTTCAGATGTGTCCTCCCTTTCTTTGAAAGTACCGGCTTGAGCAAAGTGAGGTGAGGCAAGGCAAGCCCGGGCTGGAAAACAATGCTTTTTAAAGTTTATCTGCTCTTCCGATTAATACTTGATTTTTCAAGAACAATACAACATTGGAAAATGAACGATATTACTAGATGTATTACTAGGCTACAGACATAATGGTGACCCAATGCAGTGGCATGAATGTGAAATTTACTTTTGATACTTGTGGAAGTCGAATGGCCAGATATGGCCAATGACTAGATAGGAGTGTCCATATGGCTTTGGTCTCAAAATGATTACCAGAGCTCATAGCATTTTGAGTTAAAAGATAGGTTTTGAGTTTGGTTTGGGGTTTGGTGTTTCGGTTTGGGTTTTGTTTTGGCTTTATATTTTTTGCTGTGTGGGTTTTTTTGTTTTTTTCGTGTTTTGTTTGGTTTTTAATTTTTGTGGTTGGTTTTGGTTATTTTTTTTTCCCCCTCACAAAGACAGTTTTATGTTGTGCTTTAGAAATGATGTAGGCATTGAGGACAGATATCAGCGAATTTCGTGTTCCCCAGCGTGGCAGAATCGTCTTTGTATTCCTTCCTCTGAAACCGGCGATAGAAAGCAAAGAGAGAAAGAAGTAAAGAGAGGGAGAGAGGGGAAGAAGGGAAAAAAGACAATTCAGGTCCGCTGGATTATGCAGCGGATCTATAACTAATGAACCATACAATCATGTAAGAGTATTTAACAAGAATCTGACGAATGTTCTGGGCATTTTCAGAAATGGCTTTGTTCAGACTATATCACTTGAAACACATCATTGCCCGGGCCAGTGTGAAGGCTGGCGACTCAAAACCAAAATGTTCCCACAGTTTTCCTTAACTCCCTACGTGCGAATAAAAGGGACATAGGCTCAGTCCCACGGAGAAAAGAGAGAGGAGAACGAAAGACAAAGCATATGGCTCCGGAGCACAAGATAGAAGTCTGCACCCTGAGAACTAGGGAACATTTCTCATCCCTCTGAAAGTCTAATGCCCTCCTCCTGCAACTCAATTTCCTTTGCAACAAAACCATGCATTAAATGGGCATGGTGGATAGTAAGGACCTATCAGTTTCCTGCTGCAGTTCTGCTAATAAATAAAATTCTAAATGTTCAAAACACTCTATCTGTCACATTCACAAGATAGGTACTGTAAATTCCTGTTGAAAATATACAAACAGAGATCCAAGAGGTTGCCTCTGTTTTTGTATCTCTCTCTCACAAGAAATGCACTATCAAAACATTAATTATATTTGAAAGGGAACAGATTATTTGTTTGAGAAAGAATTACATTCTTGAATTTATATTCCACGCAGACCTCTCCTCCTGTCTGCTGAGAGGGTTGAACTGTAAATCTGTCTCAAATTATTTACCCCTAAAATGTAAGTAGGTGTGTCACATTAGAGTAGTAGAGAGATGGGAGATAATCTGTAGGTGCTTTTAGACACCTCTGTGGGATGGGTCGTTAGGGAATGTCGAAATGAACACGAAATTGCAAATCTAACATGTGAAGAACATACACGCGTATTCTTTGACAATGAAAATACAAACACACATAGAAATGCAGAGTTGAACCTAGTTAGTTATTAAACACGATGACTCATGGGAGTTTGGGCCCACAGTTCCTTTTACTTGGTTTTGCTTTGGGATTTTTTTGTTTTATTTTGTTTTGGTCTTGGTTTGTTTTGTTTGGGGTTTTTTTGTTTGTTGTTTTTTTGTTTTTTTGGTTTTTTTTTTTAATGCTTTCACGCACATCTTGTGGTAGCCGATACTTGAAAAGCTTCTAACGGTGTGGTGAGTCATCAGTTAAGTAATGAGAAATTTCGTAAAGATTGTATCTTATTTAATGCTTTTAAAAACACTAATAAAAGGGTTAAATAGGTCCCCTCATACCTTTACCTTTCTTCTGGGAAAAATAGTGATTAAGTGGGACTTTATTAGGAGCTTTTGGAAAAACTCTCCTCGATGCCTGCCTTTTCCACTTTCTGCTAACCAGACCTTCAGCATTTCCTAGCCTTCCTCCAGATGCCATTAGCTATCTCAGCAGCATCGTTCTCCAGCACTGCAAGTGTTTTGGCAGGAACTGATGCGAACAGTCCGGTCAGAAAGTTTTTTGGTGCTATCTTGTCATGCTTGGGAAAATTCGTGACTGAATGGGTGCCCTAAGCTTGGGACCCGGAGAAGCTGCGTTAGCACCAGGTCCTGCAGAGCTGAGCCCTTTTCTCTTTTCCTGCATTTCTTGAGCCCTGAGTAACCGAAGCCATGGGGCCTGAAGGGCGGGCGCAGGGAGCACGGGAAGGTGGGGGTGGGCGGACTTTTCTGCCTTGGACGTGCCTGGGATGTGCTCTCTCCCTGATTAGGTATCTATGGAGGAAGAAGGTGACGTGACGAGAAAAGCCTGACAGCCAAAGTGGGAACTGTCCGGGAGAAGGATCCGTGATGAATGAGGTCTGCGAAGTCCTGATGCGCAAGCAGCCCAGGACAGTGTGCTGGCATCAAATGCCGGTTTTTGTTCGCTAGAACCATGAAGAAAAACGGAGGGGAGAGGGAGGCTGAAGGTGAGGTGGGGGAGTAAGATCCCGGGGAGGGGGTCAGTGGGGATTGGGAGTGAGAGACTGAAGAAATTAGTGGCTTTAATATTAGCATGAGTTCATCGTCTCCTCTGGAGAAGAAGAAACTGCGTTTGTCAAGCGGGCTAGAGCTCTGACGGGAGGCAGAGGAGCCATCGGAGCGCTCCGAGATGCGGCTGTGAAATGTGGATCTCGACCCACTCGAGGGACAGTACTTTATAAAATAATCTGTCCCAAAATCTTGCAGGCAGGTGTCCGAGGTTAACTCAGGCTCTTCGATAATCGCCGACTCATCGTAGCGAATAAGTTCTGCCCGGGGCAGGGGATGAGATGGGAAAAGCGGTTGTGAAGTCGGAGAGACATTACTACATAAACTAAAATCCTACTAAAATTGCAAGCATTATTTCATTCCTCGAGTAATTTCGTGCAGAACTGGAGCTTCTTCCTCGGGTTAGGCGGGAAGGGCTGTCGTGGACAAGCCTGTAACTTCTTGAATTGTTTCTGACCGTGCACTGTATTGCCATTATGCCAATAAACGCTTTAAACGCGTCCTACTAGCGGCCCTCCGACGCTCCGGCTCCTCAAGCCGGGTCTAAAGGAGATCTGGCCCGGTTCGGGGCTGCTGGGTCACTCTCTACTTTCGGATGCTCTGGGAAAATGTGGCTGGGTGGGCCGGGGTCTGCTACACTGACCTCTGTGTTTTCTTTCCTCGGAGGGGCCAGTCTTGGCTTGCAAGGGGTCGCAGAGGCAAAGGCTCGCTTCGAGTCAGCGGGTTCAGGATTTGAGTTTAGCGGCCGGAGACAACCCCGCCTGATTTGCGCCGGACTTAGTGACTGCCTACGCGGAGACATAACTCTCCCAGGCACGGATTCCCTGGTGGTAGCATGGCCCATATCGCTCACCCTTTCAGTGAATGCTAGCAGATGGAGGCAATTAAACCTCGGCGGTGCTCCCTGGCTGGACACCGATCAGGGTGTGAGAGGGCTGGCCATTATGCAGTGCCTATGGGCTGGTGTGCACCGCCGACAGCTGTAACAGGGAGGAGAAACGAATCATGAGTGCTGCCAATTTTCCCGTCTCACTGCAGCCACAGGAGCACGGCAGGGCCCCAAAGGCTCATGAGAGAAAAAAACAGGGGAAGAAAAAAAAAAAAAAAAAAAAGAAGCACTACACACATATTGGGAGAATTCAAATATCTATGTAATTTTATTAAAAATAATAAAATCCTAGCAAAACAAGGGCTCTATTTTAAAGGAAATCTGAGGAGCGCAGCGAGCTAAGTGAAAGCTCTGTTTTCAAGGCAAGGCAGGATTAGTTCCCTGCACATAATAGCCAGTGTGTAGGAATTGCAAATGAACATCACCAGCAGTGCTGGAGTTACCCTCCCTAAATTAATATCGAGCTGGCTTCCCTGCACAACGTGCAAACAACATTTCTCTGCTTTCGAGGGGAACCAAGATTGAAATAAACATATATTTATATTTTCCCCTAGTTCAATCCCAGAAACTCCTTTCCCGGGGTAGCCAGTCAGCAGTGAAGGAATTTGGGGCAACGCCCCCC
>VRYO01001269.1:12859673-12897307 GCA_009812075.1 Sialia sialis | reverse complement strand
AGCTTGTGCTATCAGCAAGTGGGTTCCATGCCAAGCCTGATCTCAGGCTTGCAGTTTTGCTTGTCTGCTCTGATATTGCAAAGCAAGTCCCTCTGCTCTGAGACTGAATGTGAAGAAGCAGCCATGTTGAGGCCAAATTTTTTGGAACACAGATCTGAATTAGCTTTCAGAGCAATTTCAGAAGCCATGTGTCAGGCTAGAGTTCCCAATGTTGAGTTTTACCATGATTAGGAAAGCACAATCAAAATACTTTAAGACCAGAATTCTGCATAATGTTGCAGCCTAGAAAGCCAACCATTTCAAAGCTTCTAAAGCAGAATGAGAAGGTTGAGGGAAGTGATACTGCCTGTCTACCCTGCTTTGGTGAGACCTCGCCTTGCCTCCATCTCTGGGTCCAGGAAAGACATTGACCTCGAGGATTAAGTTCAGAGGAGGGCCAGCAAGATAGTTAGAGGGATGGAGCACCTCTCCTATGAGGAAAGGGTGAGAGAATTTAGTTCTTTCAGCCTGGAAAAGAGAGGGGTTCAGAGTGACCTCATTGCAGCCTTCCAGTACCTGAAGGGAGACTCCAGAAAACCGGAGAGGGAGTTTTTACACGAGCATGCAGTGACAGGACGAGGGGAAATGGCTTCAGGCTGGAAAATATTAGGACCCCTTTGAACCCAAACCATTCTATGATTCTGTGAAAATCCAAACTCCAGTTGTAGGTTGAAGGCTCATGCTTAAAAGTAGAAAACTATAGGCCTGATATCTCATCCTAAGAGTTATTTTCAAGTGTGAAAAATAATATTGGCTAAATGGACAAAGAAACATCTCTGCCCGGGACTTATTTAAAGGTGGCTGGGATGTTCTACTTTAGGCTGCTGCATATTTCAGACATTAAACTAGGAGAATAAACTTCTAATTTAATAAGAAGTGATTTGAAAGTTGCTAAGCAACTTCTAGAAATCTTGCTTTTTAAGAAGTCCATTTGTTTGTTTAATTTCAGGAAAAGGTATCATGTTATTATCTAAGTTGCATAAATCAAAAGAGAAATGCGGAAAGGAAAAGTAACAGGACATTTTCTTTGCTTTCTGTCTTTTGCAATTAAAACCCTTTTAATTGTCTTGTGGGGTTTCATCAAGTGTTCAACAAATGTTATTTATGTATAAAACTTCAACAGTTTATTGACTATGCAAGAACCAAAAGAAAAAAATTAAACAGGTTTGTCATATGGTATGTGTTTATCTTAACCTTTCTTCTTCAAAAATCTTATCTACTAAGTACTTTTATCAGACACTAATTATACTCCCTCTGAAAAGAATTTCTCCAACACCCTTCAGTGCCTACACCCTTTAATCATATCTCATTACATCTACCTAATCCATCTCTTTCTCGCATTGCCAGGGCTCATTAATAGTTTTAAAAGCCAGTCCTGGATATTATCTTTCCTTTCTATAGAAATATAAATAATACCAATACTTTTATTCCTAGATTTTGTAGCCATTTGTAATTAGATCAAAAATTCTTTGAAAAGATTGAGATTTTCTCTGAAAATAACTCTAAAATATGTGACAGAACAGCACTAGAATCTTATAAGTCTTTTCCCAAATGCTTGTTTTTATAAGCTATTTTAACAGTTGATCAATGACCACTTTGAAAGGAAGTGATTCTTGACTAAAATTTAGCAGATATTGTGCTTCACAGATATTTCATAGGAGAGACATGTATCACCTTGTAAACAAAGTGGGTCATCCAAAGGATTTCTATACGATTGTGAAAGATAACAAAAATAAATTATACAAGTGACAAAAGGCCTTCAATTATTCCTTTGCTCTGTGCATGCCTTAGATCAGCGCAGTTTGAAAAGCAAATGTAAAATGTCTCCAGTATAGTGTCAGCTAAAGTGAACTGATTGACACAGAATGAATAATTGGTTAAAATTTGTTTTTTTCTTGTACCCCAATTGTCTGCAAACAGGCTACAAGATTCTTTACTACTGTTACACTTTGAAATTTTTTGTAAATCATTTCAGTGAGTAATCCTCAATCTGTAGACCCTTCTGCTTATAGTGAGTTTTGACAATTTGTAATCTACATTTTATTAATTAAGTAACCTATGTGAATTTGTGCTCCTATTTTCAGGATAGATAGGTCTACATTATGCTAACTTGCCTCGGCTGAAAATCTGAGTAGAATGCTGATTAATTTTCAAAAGTTGATATGTCATGATCATGGTTTCAAAGTAAAACCAGTTGCCAAATTTCAATTGGGAAGATTGTTTTCCCCCACATCTGATTAGAGGAACCACTGAGAGGTTATTTTTGCCTCCTTTTGTAATGAATAATATTATTATGTTTTATGGATTATCTGGCAGTTTTATTCAATATATTGTAATTCTAATTTCAAGAACCTGTGATGTGATATTTGTTCTCATCCTCCGATACACCTTAATTCTAGCTTTTGACTAAATCCTAAATTAAGTTAATACCATGATTTGGGAAGTGATTATTTTTTTGTTTTGTTTTGTTTTTGTTTTTGTTTTTTTTTATGAACCATGGACACAGAGCATACATCCGTTCACACTGGACTCCTTGGAGGTAGGAAGAGCGAGCACGATTTCCTGAATTTCAGGAAGCTTAGATTGACCAAGGCAATTTTGTATAACTGTTGCATCTATTTAATGCCTAACTCTGGATCTAAGGCAGCCTTATGTATCCTTTTAGTCCCATCTTCTTATCCAGCAATGGAAAATTACCGTGAAATTAAAATATGTTTGCAGGCAATACAACTGATACATCATACAAATACATTCAGAATAACTGACATTATTCAAAAAGCAAACGAGTATGGTCTGGAGTGTCATCTGCATATATGGTGCTGGTTTGCTATGTTTGTAATTACTGCTTCTTTTCACTGAAGATCTGATTTATGTAGGTCAACACATTCGAAAAAAATTATAGATATGAAAGTTACAGTCAACTGAAACTTGCTTTCAAGCTGAAAAATATTTTTAAAATATTCCTTATTACAGAACTATTGTATTGTTTTCAGGAAATAAACAGAAAATGTCATACCTTGAGTAAATATAAGGGCAATGTATTATTCCCCAATCTGTGAAAATATGTATGGTTTGAGATGTCTTTTTGTTTCACACTGAAAATAAAACAAAACTCTTTGGAACACTTTCATGTAATAAAATTGCATACATCTACTTTGGAACCAAAGAATTCTTTTTTTTTGTTTGTTTGTGTGTACTTCTCTTTCTAATCCTTTGTTTCACTCTCTCATTAGGAAATTACTAAATTGACAAGCCAGGATATTTAGAACATTCTCATTGTAAACATCATTAAATCTGACACATTTTTATGGAACATTTTGGCTTCAATGGAAAGATATATTTAAATGAGAAAAAAGTCAAATAAAGTATAACTGGTTATAAATCTAGTCAAACTGATATTCATATTCAAATTTGAACTAATATATACATGATATTTTTTCCAAAGTTTCTTCAGAGCAAATAATTTGCGTAGGCCTGAGTTATGCCAACAGCTCTCTACCCAAGTATCTTGCTGTTAGTTAGGTTTGGACTTCACAGGAAACAGGAATCTGGGGATGTTTCCAGTATACTCTCTTGTCCATTCAGTCTCTGCCCTTGGATTCACCTTATTATGGTCACTTCAGTGTCCATATCTAAATGCTGTTATTGAAGTTTACTAGGGATAGGATTCCTTCACAGTTCACACAGATGCTTTTCTTTCATTAGCTATCTGTTTTTTGGTTTTGATATGTCTAAGCCTAATTTTAGCACTCTGTTTCAGAAAAATAGAAAATATTGCATTTATTTTTCTAGTCCTGCTTTGCTGATTGATTGTCAGGCCTCAGAATATAGCACTGACTAGATTTTATTATGGCCAGTAGGATAGTTTAATGGCCACATGGTTGTTACAGACATCCTTATTGTCAGAAATCAGTTCAGAGTGTTTACAGTTAGTTTTCCATTTGCTTAGCTGTAAGTCTGGGACACAGAAAATGGATAATGCAGGAGTAATAAATTATTTGGAAATCCTATCTTTCTAAAATAAGCCTTTTTTTTGGCAATGGAAGTCTGTGTTAAGTAAACAAAATACTGACCTCCAACAAGGAACCCTTATGTATTGCAGTAGAGAGCATTTCACCCTCTTCACAATTAGAAAACAAAGACAATCCCTACCTTCAGGAGAACGTGCTCTACTAAATGGAATGGAATGGAATCTTGAATTAATGAAACATGTCTTATATGCAATTTTTGTAGTTTCAGAATGATCAGATTTTGTTTTAAACATCAGTATTTGTAATTTCAGAATGATCAGATTTTGTTTTAAACATCAGTATTTCTAAAGGATAGCATAAAATATTAGAACCCAAGCAGAAAAATTACCATAGATCCAAGATAAAAGCTGAAGCTGTAGTGTTATGCCAAAGATCCGATTCCACAGTCTTTCAGTATTTAGGAGGGTTAAGAAGGCATTCTACTTTTACACAACAATTTGCCTGCTTGCTCTTCAGACACAGGACCTATCAGCACAGGGATTGACAAATGGTGTTGTCAGATTTGTGAGTGCTGCAGATTACCAGATATCATGTCCATCTTGATTATCTACATCTATTTTAATAGAACAAATTTATTGGATTTTAGAGTACAGTTTGCAACAGATACAGAATTGTCATGTTTCTTGGAAAGGACATTTGCTGAGATGCAAGCTAACATTTGGAACGACATATATTGGCTTATTTGGGTTGAAGTAAGAGGAGGGATGAGCTAAAGGGATGGAAATTATGGCAGTAGAAGTAGAGTCATTAGTTAAAAGTATTGCTTGAATCAGCAAAGCATTTTACAGATATAATAGCAGTAATTTCTAACTAGAAAAATACATTGCACTGTAATATCACAAGTCTACCATGAAGAGTTTGGCTGTAAGTTTTGTTGTCTTTTCAATCCCCTGCAAGCCATTTTGTTTTCATGTATCTGTTTAATCCTGAGTGTCTGCTCAGATCTGTACAGAAACACAGTAATAAAGTCTCCTCGCCTTTCTCTTCAACAAATGCCAGAGCAGACATTAGCAAATGTGAATAGTTGCTTTTGATTTCTTTATATCCTTTGTAGAATGATGAACCTTGATGAGATATGTCATGGAAGACTCTAAGGAAATCATCTATTATCAGGAAAATGAAAAATTCATCTTTGTTAACCCATATACATGTTTCCTCCCAAGTATATTAACAATTCAAAATCTTGCACTAAACTTCATTAATTTTCTTCATGAATAATTCCTCTTACAATTTCTATGTGAGAGGGTGAGGAGACTTGCCCTTTTATATCGCACTTGCTTGTATAAATGTAAATAAATCAAAAGGAACTAGTCTACTGTCCACGTTTGACAAAGGAACATGATACTCGTGATGCTTCTTGAAGTTTTTAGGTTACTTGAACAATGTTCTTGTTCAACTTAATTCTGACTGGAAATATTCTTAATGAGCATCTGACAAACTGTTATATATATGTTGGATAATGATGAACAGAACTGCTGTAATATCCTCAACTCAAATCCCTGAGGAGTCTTAACTACAGTGCAAACAATATACAAAGATTTTGTAAAAGGAGATAAATACTCCAGTCTCAGACAGTGACATTTTTGCACTTCAGCATAAATTTCATTTTAAGTCGTTCATTAAGAAAGTAAAATCACATCTTTAATGATCACAACTTGCCAGTGGACATTGCTTAACCCTTGGCTTAATCTCTAGCTATCCTAAGCCATCTGAAATACCAATACAAGTTTAGATGTAATTATTCATCTAAACTGTATATGTTAATTTTTGTTCTTTGGTCATACACCTGCCAAATAAGCCAACGTTTTGTTTAGCGCATGAAGTAATATCATGGCATAACTTTAAAGCTAATTAATATTCATTGCCAAGCCATTTAAGATTGTATGCAGGTTGACATAAAGACATTTTTTCCAAAAAGTTGCTACATTTTTTCCATGTTGCTGCATTGTGGATTTTGTGCTTAGCATCTGACATGTTTTCTCAACTACTGCTTTTTAATGAAAACATGAAAGCACTCCGGGGAATGTGATAAAAGCAAAAAATTCTATGATCTCTGCAACGTAAATGACAGCATGGAATTTGTCACATCTGGATCAAAAATATTCCATCTATTTACCTAAATAAGCATTTCTAAACATGGGTAATTAGGATTGTAATTTAATATATATTTCCTTTAACAGCTTCTCCATTTTCACTGATAATTTCATTAGGTCACAAGCATTTAAACTATGCATGTCTTGTTTTTCTCTATTACAAATAAATAAAAGATGGTTTGAAAAAATGATATTTTTTTGTGTTTCATCCCTTTTTCTATTAACACCTTGTAACTTATTTTTCACTTCACAGGAGATCATGATAACTTAAAATTTTAAATTGTATATGTGTAGACAATAACAAACGATTTTCTAGACAACAGGAAAAAACAGCGGCAATATTAATGAAACTGTAAAACAATATTTTTTGTTCAAGATAGGTGAAATTTCTCCTTACTCACACTGGTAAAATCACTTCTATTAAATGAATTTCTGACATAAACAAGCCATGTGAACATCAGCGTTGCTTCTCTGTAGAGCTACAAGAATTACTTTATAAATATACAGCAGATTTGCTATCATGCATTTGTAGAAACATAGTATTTTAATTCAAAAGTACTAGTCAACATGTTGAAACTGTGGTTCATCACAGAAATCAGTTGTTATAGGACTTTTATTTAACTGATTAAAATTTTTTAGCTAGCTGGTGATTTGAAAGAAGAGTTTTTATAAAAAGATACTTTTAAAATTGCATTTATTCACTTTGTTTTTCAATGAAAATATTTTTTAATAATCGTAAAGACAGAGACAAACATTTTGTTTCAATTCTAGTCACATGTCTTGCATTGAAATTAAGATAATCATACCTCCTTGCTGAGCTGAAAATGTTTTCTTTAAATTTGGTCATAGGTCCTACTATTCAATTAATATAATCATACCTTCTTCTGCTGCTGAAAATAAAGCAGTTGTTTAATTAAACATGCCAGTTGTTTGTAATATAATGCTACAGAAATACTTGTTTGAAAGAAAGGCTAAAGATTTATATCAAACATTTCAATCTGACAAGTAAATTACATTTCCTCTACCATAAAGCAAGGTAAGGCAGGAAAATAGTTGCAATATAAGAGTAACTAAGGTTGTTACACTGAGGAAAAGCATACTTGTTCTCATTACTTGGAGATATGATAGTCATCAGTCTACAAAGGTGACCTTTTCCACTCTGGAGATTAAAGCTGAACATTTTACCTCCTTAAAATAGGAAAATAGACATTATTTTGAAAATGTATCTATATTTTAATAGCTTATCAGTTGAGAGATGAGAGAAAAAGTGTGAGATTTTCAATTTAAAAAGTGAACAGAATGTACCTGAAGAGCATCTGTACCAACATCTTCAATAAAACCAAAAATTATGTAAGTTTTCTCTGAGGGTTTAGAAACGTCTTCTTATCCTCACTTGATTTCCCAATCTCAAATTATGACACTGTGTGTCTAAGCCCTAAAAGATACCGGCTGCAAGAGTTGTCTCTCCAGTACCGAGGCTGGCATGACTTGCAGCTTATCCACTCCTGCAGGCAAGTTTTCCCATTGGAAACTCTGGTGCTGGAAATGAAGCACGTCATGGTCTTCAGGATTTTATTGAAGGGGTCCAATGTGTTTTTAAATTGACCATATGTTAATTTAATTTTTTTGAAATGAAAACCTGTTTTTGAAGGAGAAAGGATTTTAAGTGGTCTTTGTTATCATTATGAGCAGTCAGAGCTTCTTGGTGTCTGCCTGTCTGAAATAAAAAAACATCTCTGATAATAAAGAGATCATTTGAAGAGAAGAAGGCAACAGCATCAACCTGCCATATGAATATTTTTCAAATCCTGAAATACTACTGCAGTGTTCCTTCATAAGCCAGCCTAGGAAAAATGTGCAGACTTGCTGCTGGTAACAAAAAAACCCAACAAATTAGCTGCTTCCATCACCTAATTACTGCAACAGAATAATAAAAAAGTTGGCTGAAATGATGCTTTATGCCTAGTCTTCAGCATTCCATGGGCACGGGGGGCTTTTATTTATCCCTCGTGGGCCGCAAGAATGAAGATGGGTATGATTTTTGCAAGGGTGAAATAGGTTGTCTGTCAATTGGGTTTAGGCGACAGTCTGTCTGCAGCCCGTAAGATGATCTGCATAGTGCCAGAGGAAAGCAGGCAGAATTCCTGGCTTGCAAGCACAGATATTGATCTACCTTAGCCACCTAAACAATGCCTCACCTGTTTGCCTTGTCCATACCTTATTTTACGCAGTCTAATGCTTGTTTTGTTTGACTTTTCTTTTATTTCTGTGGATCTGAGCTTTGATACACTTTGGGGAGTACATAAACACAGTGTTGTACTTGAACATCACCATCCTGCAGAGTAATCTAGTGGCTCTGGACCACCCCTCCCTGCATGAGAACAGCAGTGTTATTGAAAATTATGAGCGAGCAACTAAGTAAGTAGGCCACATATACACAAGTGTTTGATCTATCAGACTAGTGTCCAATGACATTGAATGTGAGATGCTACTAATTACTGCACTGTGTACTCCCAGTTAAAATTTCCTAAATTGGAGCTACTAAAAGGGTCTATTTTTATAATTATTTTTTTTTCCAGCTGATGGTTACAAGATAAGCCACCACAGAGTTTAGAATCCTATCTACTTATTTTGAAAACAACTATGTTATTGTGTACTGTCTCAAGCAGGAATGAAATAGAAAACGACATTCATTTTCCCAGTAAAGTATAACATAAATATTTTACCACCATTTATTATTAGTTTGCCATTTCCTGCTGACAGCAATTCCAACTTTGCCAGCAGGCACTGAGTCTCACAATCATATTGTGTTTGGAACAAATTAAGACAAACACAATTTCTTATAAAATAAATGAACAAAATTTGCAACAAAAACCTCTTCTGAAGCTAAATGAGCATTTCTTTTAAGTGCTGACACTTGGTATTATTTAATTTGCATACAGCACATTTCACTTTTACTGGAAAACAATGAAGTTAACGAAGAACTAAGTCATCTGTACTTTCAGGGATAATTGAACATTGCTCGATTTAGAACTGTTTTATATTAATGCTGTGAAGGAGCAGCCTACATCATGGTAAGTTTGTCAGCAGTTTCAAACGCAAGCACACTTTTGGCCCAGTGACATCTGAAGTGGATGGATTAAAATGGAATACAAAATAGATTGTAATGACACTTAACTGGAGCTGATATAGAAATACTTTAAATACAGGGAGTGACACCGAGCCTTTTTCTTCCTGTGAGACATAATCCTCACTTCATAAGATTAGTTGATGATTTAAAGTTAATGAAGAGAGAAATTCTTTATTTCTCATAAATTTGCTCTTGTCTATGTACTTTCTCTTAGGCATGAAAGTATTTTCCTGGATGGCGCAGGACAAATAAAGAAAGTGATTTATGCTGGGATTGCCTTCCAGTTTTTGTTACAGCTGTGTGAAAGCGCAGTGAACCCATGATTTTGACTTACTTCCCAAAGGCTTTGAAGACACACTCCACCTATAGTACCTGTGGTACTGATTTTGAGAGTGTGAGCTTTACTTTTTTAGACTTCTAGAGAAGAAATAGATAATACCTTTGGATTTCTTGTGCAGAAAATTACAAATAAAACTAATTGCATAGAAATAAAAAAACCTTAGATACAAAACTATAATCCTTCAGAGGTATGGAATTGGTCCAACTCATTTATGCCTCACTTGAACTGAGCTTGATGTAGAAGTGCAAACTTTGAACTGTACATTCTCTTTTTGATTTTCCCCCCTCTTTGCTGAGTTGACTCTTACTGAAGGCACCCAACTGATAGTATAGGTACCAATAATATTCTACAGACTACATGCAGCATTTCTAAAAGAACTTCCCTGTAAAATTCTCAGATATGCTCCAAAGTTCAAATCAAATAGCCCACCCTTACAGATGAAAGACTGGTTTAACCTCTCCCTGCTGATTCATTCTTTGGCCGCTCAGCTGGGAATATCAATTGTGATAGTAGTTTTTCTTCTTTAAATAATTTGGAAGGGTGACAAATTATAGCTGCTTCAGAAATTTTGCAGTCAGGGAAAAAATGCAATTTTAAACTACATTCCTTTAAAAAATTTAAATAAGCAATACAATTAGCTAAGCACTTACATTTTATTAGCGATAGCAAGTAAAATTAATAAGTAAATTCAATGAAAAAATGATTATGTGTCACAGTATATAGTTTTTACATTGACATTTCACATAATCTGACTTTGCTGAGAGGAGAAATCACTCGTCTGTTAAAATTACTTTTTAAAAGCTGTCAAAATTGGAAAACCTGCTGTCAAAAATATGATGAGAAAAGTTTAAAAATGGTAAAGTATGTTGACTTAGACAAAAAATATTACCTTTAGAGTGGAAAACTTGAATATTGTATCATTATCTTCTACACAGAGGAAAAGCGTTATCTTTTTCCAAGCCATCCTTTTTTTTTTAACATTTTAAATTTATGTTTTGCATTTACATTTCAATATGAATGGGACTTTATCCAATTTATGCTGCAGCAGAAGCTGAAAGTAGCAGGTATTTGGACATTTATATTTTAATTGTATGCTTGCATTTTACGATTTTTAAAAATTAGAATATTCACAAGCCTCTAAGGGTGAAGTCCACTGTTCATCTACTCTCTGCTCCTGAAAACTGCTGTGTGCAAGGGCCCATGGAATGAAGTTTGGCTGCTGGCTGGCTGGTTAGCAGTCTGCTAGCAGAAAGAGGTCCATCCTGCTTTCAGCTAGCTCCTTGGCCACAGTTCCACAGACCCTGCTTCTCCAGCATGTCTCCACAGCGTTTAAGAAGGACAGTTTCAAAGAAGGTAGCAATTCAGTCTCCACACACATTCAGTCTTTGGCCTCTTTGTTGAGACTGCCAGCAAGCATGCCAATTAGAGCCATTCAAAAAAGCCCAGATATGCTGTGGTAATAATGAAGTACAGATCTAGAGGGATACAATCCAAAATCATAATTAAATGGAAATGAGAAAAAAACAGAATCTAAAATAAGATTTGACTAAGAGTTACAGAAGTATATCTCTCTAAGTGCATCTCTTTTTGTCAGTTACTTTTTCAGCCATTGCTGCCTTTAATACTATACAGCCCTTAGTAGTACATTTTTTCTAAATTGCTGTCCCTGCATGCATATGGGTAAGACTGACCACAGGTGAAGCAGTGAGAGTGACTATGAAGGAAGAGTGCACATGGCAGTAGAAGTTGACTGAGTTGCTTTAACCAGAGTTCTAAACACATATCTCTCAGAAGTCATTAAACCAGACCTGAGGGGTGGAAAGTAATCAAAATATTACTTTGTTTTTGCTTCACTGGTACTTCATGTCCTCTGGCATTATGTCTGTGATGTCCTTTCACTCCCATCTATGCAAAGAGAGCGAAGTACTTTTGCTCTCTAACAGTGTTCCTTGAAGTATAGCCTGATTTAGTCTTGCTCTTCAGCCTCCATTTAATACATCTTGAAATAGTCTATTTTTTTCCAGTTTGGAGAATGGCTACTAAAAACTGTTAATGGCAACATGACAAAACATATAGAGAAGCCATTAGTGTAAATGATATTACCACTTAGGTCATGAATCAGAGCATTCCATGGTTTCTGTTTTGTTTCCTCCAGATCTGAGCAATTCTTTACCTTTCAACATCCAAGTGCCCTTGAAACATTCTTCTTCTCAGGTTTTCTACACTAATGATGGTTTGCAGTTTTTCTCATAGAGTTTTTCTGGCCCACTTGTCTACTTCTGCTGCTGAGACACGTTGATTCATGTCCTTCTTTTAAAATTAATTTGCACTCTGATGGCTCAAAAAATCCTTTCCAACCTAAAACAGTAAGCAGTATTGTCTGAAGCCTTGAGCATAGTTTGCTCTGGTTCACACTGACCACAGAAATATCTAACAGTCTTTAAATGAATTAGATCAAATGAAGAAATTTTCTTAGCAGAGCAAATGGGAATTTAGAGTCAGATGTGGGAGGCTGCATCTCTTGCATTTTATAATCAGCCTGACTCACTTCAGGCTGTGTGGGGGCTGCTCTTTCAGCTCATGAATACCACCACATCAACACAAGAATCTTTGAGGTCCATTTATCTGTCTGTCTATCTGAACTCCCACATTGTTTCTTTAGTGCCTCTGGTGCATGCTGTCCAAGCTCTTGGCACTTATTTACTGCTTTAGGTTGCAGCACAGGAAGGAGGAATAATTCCACCATAGCCTGGCACACCTAACGAGGACTCTACCTTTGACTCCACTTTGAATTCTAATGGTGATGAAAACAGAAATAGCTGACCTCCAGTAGTTACTTTGGTGTAATACAGAACGATATGTCATTGCTCCAGAGAAGACAAGGGCATATACATTTTGATGAAAATTTTCTGAATCTATATTGAAGTCACAAGGGAACTATATATAAGGACATAGGGCATTCTGGACTGCTAATAAAACTACTGCAAATTCTGATCATACATGGCAAGATAAAACATTAGAATCTGAAGTTGAGACAGGATAAAAAAGAAATGAATCAAAATCAAGAGAGAAGTAAGAGAACATTCTTTGTAAACTGAGGATAATTGGAGTTCTTTGGAGGAGGTGTGTAAAGTGCATGTGTGTAGAATTCTTTTATTAGAAACCCTAGTGGACCCTTCCCTTATATCCAAGCTGATCAGGTATCAGAGCTGATCAGGTATCAGAAGAATCTCACGTACCCTTGTGCAAACTAACAGTCTTGTTGGTGATACTTTGTAAAGGTTGGGCCATGCTGAATATAATTCTAGTGAGCCAGGAAAAAAAGTATATACCGGTACAAAAAGATACTGGAAAATACGATTCAGAGGCTCTTATGTCATTGGAATAATTTGTTGAGGAGGTAAACAGATGAAAATAGAGGATAAAAGGAAAATTTCACTCGGGCTTCTGAAACCCCTGTCCTTTTTAGCTGGCCTTTATGTGGCAGTAATATAGATTTTAATACAACTTTGCCATAGTAGACAGACTTAGCGATTAATTTATATAATCACTTCTATTAATTTAAACAGCTGATTGCAGCCATCTTGTATAACTAAATGCTAAGATTTTAATTAAGATTACTTTAGTTAGGGAATTATTAGGGACAAAAATACCATTAGTATCTCTAAATCTAACAATTTGGAGAAATAAAAGAGTTTCCTCTAATATGTCTCTATATTGTTGCTATTACTATTATTACCACCTTCCATCAGATTTCATTTGCATGAAGACTGTATCAGCAGACTGCAGATTCTGTTTTTTCATCATCCTGATCAGTGCAGTCATGATACACAGGAAGAAAGAGGAATTCGTGCTTATAAAGCCAGTCTGTACTCTGAGAAGAACAGACCATGAGATTAGCCAGAAAGCACTTTTAAAGAGTAGAGAAGCTAATTAAGACACAAGTAAGATCTATAGTACCTCCATGGAAACTCAGGCTCATTTATGAACTGCTGCTGTTTTTATGCTTGTTATGTGTTTTAGGTTAAACAGTGTTTTTAATGGCAGGTTTGTTCATCACGGAGGAAATTGCACAGACTCATCAGCATTAACGCACCAAGGAAGAAAATACAGGCAGAAATGTAGCATGGATGTATTGCCAAAATACAAAAAAAGCATTCTCAGAGACAGAAATCAAACACACGTGCTCGGCTAAAAGAGACATCTCAAACATTTTCTTATTGCTTAGAAATGAGTTGGTCTTTGGCATGACCATTCTGTGTCATACCAGGGTATGTAAAGCCCAAGAAATCCTTGTCACCCCTGGATTACGTGGCACCAAGAAAACTGATGAGGAACATACTGCAAATAATTTTTCTTTCTGGTACAAATGATTTTAAACAGTACTTGCAGTGTTCATGCCACTTTCTTTAACATAAGACGCTTGAGCGGAAGTAATTTTGAAATACAATTAGCATAATTATTGATTTATCATGCATCAGCTGCTCCAGGTTAAATGTTTGAGCCTTTATGCTTACTGTGAAGTTAATTCAAAGTACCTCATGATCTTTATCATGAGTGCTGTGGGATTTCTCAATCTTTGCCCCAGAGCAGAGCACAGCTGATAACTCATTACTCTGTAATAATTTTTGTGTTTCAAAATCTTTCGGATTCAGAAATATGCAAATATTTGAAGTATTCAAGAGCTATGTAGTGGGTGCATAAATCATGAGATTGCCTTAAAAACCGAGACATACTTGAACAGAGTGAGAAAGAATGGAGAAATAACTGGAGAGAAAGGTGATAACAGAGGCAGGACCAGACATAGAATTACAGGTATTTATGGTTCTTTTTACTCACATTGATTCAGGCCTAATTTTCAAGATCTTTCACCCAACTATTTTGATAATACATAGAAATGAATTTTTAAAATCAATAAGATTTAATTAGATTCATAACTTTCATTCTTGTTTCTAATAAACTCCCAAATTATGTTGACTGCAGTACAATCAAAGCATTCAGCAATTCTGTGGTCTTTTTAGACAACAGATCTTCAGATTGCTCTTGACTCTAAAACTGACTTAATGTTTAGTATGTTTTGAAAAGTGAAGGCTATTTTGCACAGATTCTTTGAGGATGGAGTCTTCCTTTAAGCAGCATTGCAACAAACCTACTGCTGGTGGAAAGAATTATTTTCATCTCACCTTCCCATATGGTGCTTAAAAAGAAACTTGATAATCCAATCTTAAAAGAGAATTCTCTATATTCAGATATTGAAAATATAAAATGGTTTGGAATAGAGAATGGGGCTTGCAATTAAAATAATTAGAACATGCGTAAACATGTTCTTGTATGAGATATTAAAAAAAGGAGGTTAAATTGATCGGAAAGATTTTAAGATGAAGAGTTTGATAAGTAAAGATTCTATCCACTAAAGAGAATTGATACCAGTAGTTTAAAATCAACCTGCAAATGAACTGCAGCTACTAAAGAATACGTTTCTTATTCATTTCTTTAGAATAGCATGCCCAACTCCTAATCCCTGTTATATTCAAATAATGACATGGACTCTGTCTGGTGGGTAAGCTTATGACTCAAAGTCACTGATTTAAATCCATTTGTGTGTTCATGTATTTTTCTGTATGTGTTCCTTTTACTCTGTCTTTAATTATAATCAGAAACGAGAGCAGGCGGTGGAGCTGAAACCAGGGAAGTAGAGATCTTGGAGTTTCTGCTTTATAGAACCAAGAGAAAAATGTTAAACTACCAAAAAATAGTTACAGTCTTCTGCCAGCTTCTCCTGGACAGGTTCTGATTGTAGCTCCTGTAAATCTCACACTAACTGGAAATGCTAGGTTTAAAATCACCAGTTTTTCTAAGCTCATAGATTCCCTAGATCTTCCAGAATAAGACTGTGCTCACATTTTGATGAAACTCTTACAGTACAATTTCTCTCAGCTTTATAGTGACAGTAGCAGTGACATACCAAAGTCATAATCAGTTCATAGCACGATGTATAACCCACTCTTCCAACTTTGCTATCATGAACTTTTGTGTAGGAGGATCAAATGTTGGCTATTAATGGTTTCTGGAAGAGGCAAATGAAAAGAAGAAATAGGACAATCCTCTCTGTATCTCTCTTAAGAGGAAATCATCAAAAGGAGAGCCTTTTGGTCAAAATGAATACTTCGGCATTTTAAAAAGTCATGTGCAATAAAGCATTTCTGAAATGTCCTCATAGCAAAAGGATTTTAACAAATGAAACAAGAAATTATAATTCCATATCAAAAATCTGAAGAGGGAGGGAATATTTTTGCTGTGTGCAAGCTGAATCAAGTTAATGAGGCATCTAACACTGCGAAAAGAGCGTTCTCTATAAATAAATCCCGTCTGATTGGGATATATTAGTCTTCTGATAACACTCTATAGCATACAGATGCTTTGAATAGAATGTGTATGTGTGCAAATACTCAGATCTATTGGAGTTACTGTTCTCCAAGTCCTTGTCCATGATGCATATTGCAGTCATTTTCATATTTAAGCACTGAATAAAACCTCAGTCTCACTCCACTGCCCGGTTTGAATAGGTAGGTTTAGCAGCTAGGCTCTGTGAAAGCTCTGGAGATTGTATTTCACACACAAACATGTGGCTAAAGAGCAGCTGTGTAGCCTGTCACTGGAGGACTCTTCATCTGCTTGCCCCTCTGGCGAGCTCTCCCAACACTTTGCTAGCACTTCGCCAACACTTTGGTAAAGCTTATGCTTTCAAGAGCTTTAAAGGATCAAGGAGTGAGGTCTCGTGTCACAGAGTACTTTCCCCCGTCACTATCCTGCCTCTCTGCTTCTGTGTGTCATTGAGACTGCGGTGACTGAAGGCAGCATGGGTAAACAGCCAGGAGAAATACTCTAAGAAGTTACAGGGTCTGGTCGCCTTCTCAGAAGTCAATGTGTGCTTACCTTTAAAATCTCTAACAAGAGGGTCAAATTGTTGGGGATTTTTTGGTGGTTATTGTTATTGATTATTTTTTGAGAAGGAAAAGATTTGGAAAGTTCATTTGAAAAAAGTTTTCTAACTTTTTTTTTTTTTTTTTTTTTGCTTGTATGAATTTTTTTGTTTTATTCTCCAGGAAATCGAAATGTCTTTCTTTGTGAAGCATCATACCCTTATTTTGCCTTGAATTGTGCTATAGTTATCTACACATCATGTTTTCACATTTTTCTAATGGACTTTCTTCTTCAGAAATCTTATTTGTTCTCTCCCCTGTTTGAGGACAAAGAGATGAAGATCTTTGGAGAGGGTGTTCATGCTGCTTTGTTGTGGTCAGAAAAAGTAACCTAGAGTTTTGGGAATACAGTGGAGGAATTCAGAAGCCTTAGGAGTATTTATTGTGTGTAACTCAGAAGTAAATACCCAACACTTCAGTTCCAGGAAAGACAGGGTATCAATAGAGCATAATTAACAATGCAATACTAATAAAAAAAATATAAAATACCTATTTTCTTATATATTTCCTTCAAATATAATAAGGTGGCTGTGCTTTGTGCTGTTTATTTATTTATTTATTTATTTATTTTTATCCTGAAGACTGGGCAGGAGAGGGTTTGATTCTCTTTTCTACAGAAGAGTATTTGGTGGGCAAATTAGCTTTTGAATTAAAATGCAAAACTTATGAGCTATCAGTTAGTAATTAAGACACTGCCTATTGGAGATCATGGGAATTTGGGGCAGTTTTCTGAAGTCAGGAAACTCCTATGCCTTTTGAGGGATGGGACTCAGAGTGATAAGACTAAGAGTGAGTAGTGATATATTTAAAAGTGTACCATCATGTCTAGTTAGGAAAAGACACTTGTCCTGTATCTCAGGATAATTTGGTATTGCTTATTATATATAAGAATATCTTAAATACAATTAATGCTGAGAAATACACTTTGTCTTTTACACTTTATTTGTGCTCAATATTTATAGTACAAAAACTTGAATCAAAATGCTGTTTAATAAATCAAGTCGTAAAGCTCTGTGATCACTTCCATTTTGCTTTTTGGAGAGGAAGACCTCTCTGAAAAGCTGATATCAATCATTCTTGTCTGAGGTCTGAAGCAAATGTAACCTGCAAAGACTGGTATCTGGGCTATCTGCCATCATTGCTGGCAGCATAAAGGCTCCGGATACAGTGTTCTAATAGAAGGAATATGGAGAGAAATCTGTCTGCTTTTAACGTGTGTTACGTTTTTGAGATTAATTCATGTTTTTATGTATAGAAACAGTGGTCTAGATTTCAGAGTCTATGGATGGTTTTCCACTACTTTGCCCTCTGGACAGTTTGTTGCCCCGTCTACTATCCTAGTTTCCCACTTTATGTAAGACCATCCCAGTTTTTGAGGAATGGCCTGGGAGAGTTATTGGTCCAATATCCAGAGGGACAGAAGTCTTGGACAGAGAGGTTTGGCTTGCTACATGAATGTACAGCGCTAGTAAAATAGAGTCTCAATGAAGACAGTGGTCAAATTATATGAGGACAGGGTTGAGACAGCTTTATTATGGCACAGATAGATAGTCAACAGTCATGCAGAATAGGGAGTGCCAAATATTTAACACTCAGGATTTAGCTACACAACTTCTAATTAGCAGAATCTTCCAGGACATTTTTAATTTCCTTTCTGTAGATGAAGGGATTGTACAAATTGCTAATCACTGGATAAAAAATATTTAAAGGTAATGCAGGTTTAGTATCGCTTATGATGTAAACACAAACCCTCATTTTAAGTGATAACTGGAAGAAAGAAATAAGAGCATGTGAACAAGAATAATTATTTTAGCCCAGCTTATATAGATGGATTAAAATGTTAACATTATGGCACTCTTCAAAACAACCTATAATAGAAAAATATAAAGGTCTTTCTCTATTTATGCTAATAAATAGTCATCCAAAATACCCCAAACCCAACCTTCAGAAAAAATATACAAAAATGCTTTTCCTCTGAATACATATTTAAAATGAAGACATGATGACAGCTTTCATTTGAGCACTGGACAATTTTTTTTCAGAGTTTGCTGCTGTTCATGCAAAATAAGTTGCTGTGATTGCAACATATGTATTATATGGCACATATGCTACCTCTTAGATAAAAGTGTAACTCTTGTGGTTCCTAGCATTTTTCTAAGGACATACAGTGTTTAACAGTAACAGATCTTTTTATAATACTTTTGCCATGTTTTTGGCAACTAAATATTTTTTCTTTAACCTTTCTCATTCATAAGTTAAATTTGTTGTTAGAGAAAAATGGAGTGTGGAGGTAGAAAGCAACAGTGTGAATAAGAGAGCAAGAGTGTTTTGACTGGCAGTTTTCTCTTTGGCTACCATTTTGTGTTTCTTTGTTGTAATGCAGAAGGGCAATAAATTGCCAGCTGCAAACAAGGGTCTGTTTAGCTGTGTACAGATAATCATATATAACCAAGGCGGGTTAAAATGCTGGTGTGGCACTTTAGAAATTAGGAATAAGAACTACTCGTAAGAATAACTGGGCTTATTGTCCAATTTCTGACATATACAGTAAAATACATGTTTTTTATAGCTATTTGTTTGATTATGGTCAGTCCTTAAATCCTTCTGAGGATGTGGGCTTTGAATTATGGTATATTGAAACATATTTTCACACACATGATAATGAATCACAGCAATAAGACAAATAATCAAAACCCCACCTACAGTATCAATGGTCAAGGGTGTTTTCTTTTTCTTGAGAATATTCCCATGAAGCCAGTGGAACAAACAATATGAAGGATTTTTACTACATGTGAGGGAGGAAGACATGTGAGTGAGCCCTGCTTTAGGGTTGAACACGAAGCAAGCTTTCTTTAAAGGACAGCATTATTTGTTCCCTACCTAAATCATCAGTAAGTGAAAGTGGACCTTCAGTCTTCTCCCTCCCACTCCCAGAAATGATCCCATTATACTGGTAGTTCATAAATATGCAGCAAAGCCCATCTGTTCTATCTTGTGATTTAAGATAGCATCCTGTAATTCTTTGTGACGTCTGGATCTGATCACGAAGGTAGCAGAGGCAATGCTGAAGCCACCATTACTGTCAGGTGTGCTGGCTCAGGGCTCCTGAGAGCTCTGACACGACTGTTAGTCTCTATCAGAAGTGATCTTGTGTTCTGGTCTGCTGCTCATCGTCCAGGAGAGTGTGCTGTTCACAGAACACTTCCCAGACATGGGGTACCTGTGCTCCTGGAGGAGGGGCTCCTTGTGAATCTCCTGAGCACTTGCCTAGGGATGCTTTCCACACATCAGGTCAGAGCACACCATTACACTGTCAGGCTCTATCTTCAGATGGAGATGAATTTTTAGGCAATCTGTAGATCTGAGCTTACTGTCAGAATTATGAAAAGCCTTGGAAGGAATTCCATAAATGTTCAAAAATAGCTATTCATAAGCAACAACAGAATAGAAGTAACAGTTTGAGAGATTTTTAAACTCCATTACTTGTACATATTTATACAATATAGTGCCTGTCACAGATAATGTACACCAGATTTATCATGCTTTATTATTTTAAAGAAGAGTTTGTTCTCTGAATGACGTATGAAATAAATTGCAAATAAACAAGATGCTGCTTAATAAAACAATTAGTTCTCTGCAAGCTCTGGCAGTGTTTTCTGAATTCTTATCAGCCCTGGTTTACAGCTGTAACTTCAGGATATAATAGGAGATTGAATCATATACAGGCAACAAAACAGATGATCAAATTCACAAGGGATCATATCAGGCTTTTTCCAGTACCAAAGAACCACATTAATCCTTGTCACTGTTTTTTGAAACGCTGTGACAGAAATAAACCTGTACTGTAACTTGGCCCTTTTAATGAGCTTCTGGAGTGTGGGCCTTCCACTCAGCACCTGAAAAACACAACAAAACACCTTTTACATTAAAGATGTGAGGTTTGCTGCTGGCTAAATTTGTACACAGAAGTCTATAAACCAGTGCTCAGCCAGCTGGGAAGCAAGAAAGCAAATTCAGATTCTGTCATGAACTTCACAGACCAATTATCTACTTGGAATCATGGGAGTTTAACAAACAAATACCAGCCCCTGCTGAGCCTTTTCAGTCCAGCAGCTTATGGGTGATTCAGTTGCATCAGAGGCTTTTAGACTGATCAATTCTTAATCACAAAGCGCAAAAATTATTCTCAGACTCATGTCAGTTTCTTTGGACACCTTTGTTAACAATCTGCTTCAAATCATTTTTTTAAAGAACTGCAGACACTGTTTTTATTGACTTGCCACTTGTAAAATGTTTATAGCTTGTTAATTTATATTTACCCCTTTACTTTTGCCTGCAAATCAACATCACTTAGCACAGTTTGGTTACACTTTGTCCAAAGGAAATTACAGAAGCCTGCTATGGGGCTAAAATGAAGGAAAGCTGAGGAAAATCAATACACTGATGATTAAACAGATCGTAGCAAATTCACGGTTGTAAGCTACAGCATGGAGACATCAGTGTGATGCCTATCTAGCAGTTAATGTCCTTTCAGCCAGTTGAAGAAAATTTTACAATAAGGCAAAATGTAACAGAAAAAATATAAGCTACTATAGAGCAATGCTTTTTTTTGCTCAGTAGGAACAGTCCTGTTATTCAAATTTTATTTTGCTATTTGTCTTCGCAGTAACTGTAGAAAAGGTTTGGATTGAAGAAAAAGAAAATCTATTTTATGAGAAAATTTGCAGTGGGAGTTTTAAAGAACTCTTTGAGTTGCAGTATCATTCACATCTACTGTAAAAGCTCTGTATTTAGTGTTATATTAAACCACTCTTTTCTGTCAGTGAAGTTCAAGTGTGATAATTTCTATTTTAATCTTCCTTTTGCTTTAATTAGAAGACAAAAAGGTATTAGCCTGTTTCTAAACAAGTATCCTAACAAAATGAAAATATTTAGTGTAAATTGTATATTGTTTAACAAAGTGAGAATCTGTCACTACCCATTTTAATAGAGAAAATTTAGACTAAAAATAGGCAAATGGGTTTTTTTGCACATTAAATTCTTGTTTACATTCAAAGGCATGGAAGAAATATTAATGAAATTGACATGGAAAGAGGAAAGCTGCCTTGGGAATAACAGATAAACACAAACACCAGAATAAAGCAAGGATCCTGAGTGGGTCCAGAGGTTTCAAATTTGTAGACTCTTCTAACTTATGCACAGGACAGGTTTCCTCTCTGCTACCCGCTGCAGTGCCTCCACAGCACAAAGTGACCCTGCGTGGTTGGTGTGGGTTTACTAACCAGCAGCCATGTACAATAGATTCTGCATAACAAACTCCAAGAACCAGGCTGAAATTATCACTTTTGATAGCAACGGGGATGTCAGAGAAGAATTAATTGCAAACAGACGGAACTTAACAACTCTAACTCGAGCTTTTGTGAACCAGCATATGCCCATTTCAGGGAGTTTCAAAGGCTGGTGTAAGGAGGTGGCCCACAGAGATGGCTCATTCCCTCCCAAGAAAAGATATTCAGGGCGCAAAGAAGATTATTTCTCTGTCTCACACAGCTTGAGGATCTGCAGAAAATGTTCACTCTGGTGAAGGAGCACTGCTGACCTACTCCTTGCTTTTGCTGCCAGGCTGGAGGCTCTCAGGCACTCTGTCCTCCAGGTGCTGGCGCGGGGCAGCTGTGTCCAGCTGCTGCAGCCACAGCCTCCAGCCCTCCTCAGAGGGTCCACGGAGCATCCTCAGCGCAAAGAGAGCACAGGCTTCCTCTGGCTGCGCTCCCTCTATTGATCCAGAGTCAGGCGTGTTTATAGGCTCACCCAAAAATCAGTGGAAGAAAATACTTGGGCCTGACTTCTGAACTCTGAAGTGGTAACGCTGCTCCTCGCAGATGCATACCACCTTTCTTTTGAGAACTTCCAAAAGAGCCATGGTTTTAGATCTGAGAAATAATCCTGAAATTCTTTATTTTAATTAGGAGAAACATCATAAGGAGACCATGAGGTGTCAGAAACTTTATGCTAAGCTACATTCTGCTGCTGATTTATTTATATGATGGACTGTCTTTATTTAGCTGATAATTTTATCCTTTTTCCATTATTAAAAAATCTGCTGTTTTTCTAAGAGGTTCTGCACCAAAAAAGATTTTTGTTTTGGTTTGAAGCAGGTAAATGCATAATTGCTTTAATAAACAGTATTTTAATTAATCAAAAAACAAATAAGTTACAACTAATTTTTCTGAATGATAGCATTTTGTAACCTGTGGAGTCATCTGGGGAGCTATAGATTCAGCAGTATTTTAAGATGATTAAAAATTTCCAGCAAAATATAGACAGAAATATTCTCAATATTAAAAAAGCAAAAACTATAAATACACACAAATAAATTTCAAAGAAAAAATAATCTTCTCTGAACACAATCTGTGCAAAAATCTAGTCACATTTCACATTTTCATTTCAAGTTAGGTTGCAAACTCAGTACAAGGATGAAAAAAATCAAAAGAAAATTCAAGTATGACAGATATTAAATATATAATGCAAAAGAAAATAAGACAAAATATGTTATTAATTGAAGATTTTTTGCTTCCACAATTCACACAGCAGTTTAAATTAAAATTTCAAATAAAATTTTTAAAAAAGTTTTAGTGATGTTTTCCATCATTGGGATCATAAACATGAATTAGAAACTTACCTTTGAAAAGATTTACTTCTAATGAACAATGTAATAGACTGATAATTTTACTGAAAGGTTTAATTTCGCCTATGTTTTTCTCTAATTCTGTATTTAGACCTGTAATGAATATGATAAAATAACTGATAGCAAGAGTTGTAGTCAAACATGTCTGCATGATATTAATAGATTAAAAAGTAAAAAAAACCCAAAAAAACAGAAAATGTGGGAAAAGATCCATGCCAGAATCCTCTTGGGTTTGCCATTTTAATTGTGTTCCTGGGTATGTAGTTTTCGAGATTTTCTTCAGTTGTGGCATTGAAGGAAAAGTAAAATGAAGTGACAGAACAGATTAGAAGGCGATAATGGAAGGGAAAGTGAATAAACCAAGTGTAAACTTTTGAGAGGAAACACTAGTGTAAAGCCCATAGTTATGTGCTGTTTTTTAAAAAAAATGTGTAACTCCAGCATTTTGATGCAGATGATTAATGAACTTTTTTATTAAGTAGGGATCCATATTCAAGAGTAAATATGAATGTGTTACCAAAATATCCTTTTTCAAGGAGCATGTTCTTTGAAGTTACTAGTAATCTTTGCTATTTATATTAAAATTACACAATAAGTTTATTCTGAAAAAATATTCTACTGTTATTCAGTTGCTTACATTAATTCCTATTGGACTATGATATGCTATTTATGAATGGAATTCTTGATAAATGTGACATATATAATTTATCTAATTATAGAAAGCATATAATTAAAATAAAATATAGCCAAAATAAGTATTAAGAGTTTTTTGATAGCAAAAAACCCAAAAGCAAAGTAGTATATTATGTTTTATGAAACTCCGTATCAGCAACAAAAGTCCTTGAAAACCTCTGAACAATGCACTTATTTTTTTTTTTAAACTTTGTCGAAACTGATTAGCTTGCTAAAGATTTGATCATTAAGAGTTTATTTTGTTTCTCTGTTAAATAAGATATGCCTCCTACAATTTTTACAATACTTCCTTTATAAATTAATTGTTCTGTGGTTATTTGTTAAAGAATCTCCCCCACGTGAAAAAGCAAAATCTCAGTAGATGCGGATTTTACACTGCACTAGATCAATCCCAATACCAGTAAATGGATATTATTAAACAGCATGGGGTAGTGCAAACTGGGAAAGAAAACTTGTAGTGTGCTGCCTTTGAGCAGACCTGGCTTGCATGCTGTGACAGGGCAATTGTCGACATGCTTTTTCATGCCAATCTGCAGCTTTTTCAACTCTAGATGCTATGGCAACCAGGGTTTAACAGACTAAGCAGCTAACAAGCTTCCCTGATGGAATTGTCTGGTTGTATGATTGCCTTGTCTTAGTGAAAATATAAAATAGACCAAAGACACTTGTGGACATTTGTCAAACTGATTATAATTTGGACACTCAGCTCATAATTATCTGTTATATATTGCATAGTATTGACCGTCAGTATTTTCCATGCTGTCTGTAGAGAACCCAAGTGCCTTTCTGTACACCCTGTTTCCTGTGGAAAGAATGGGTTTTGGTTAGGCTGAGCTGGTCAACATGGCAGTTAAAATTACATGGATATAGAAAATAAATGCCACTAGTTTAAAGGTTTCTTCCCCCTCTTTATCTGTTTTGGGGTTTTTTGTTTGTTTGTTATTAAAATAAAAAAAAGAAAACAAAAGCAAATTTTAAAGTAACATGATTCTTTACAAACATATAAAATTGCAAAAAAACTACACTTCCAGGAAATGACTTTGAAAATCTGTTCATATGTTGATTTATCAGGTAGTTGAGTTCTTTTGGGCCCCAAGGAATGGTTTGTGCTTCTTACTTGCTTGTTTGTTAATTTATTCTCAGAAGAAAAGGGCATTCACCGTAAAACATGGGCCTAAGACTACATGTTTCCCAGCACCTTTTACAAGCTAAAATCTGTGGAACTCATTACTTTGCAAGGCTGCTTGGCCACTTGTAGAACACTGCTTTATTCTTTTGAATGTCTTTAAATTCTAATAAAAGCTAAGCTAAGAATGTTTTTACTGTGGTATTTTCTTGTTGTTGGTTGGTTGTTTCATTTGTTTGTTTGCTTTTGTCCTGAGGAGGGAAATCCAGAATTCCTACTTTTCTGTGTGGATTTCTTTGTGGCATTTTTACTCATACTGTATTTTGGGGTGAACTGTAGCAGGCTACAAGAAGACCCATAGGATGCAGATAAAGTTTGAGTTCACAAGTGGGACTTTTGTCTTTGACAGTTTCACTCTTGGCATTATATCACTTTAGATGGTCCTGACTAAATGCATCCTCTCATTGATCCTACTCTAGGGATGTTGTCCACTACTGTACCTCTGTGAGGCCAGCAAATACCTAGATAATTAATTTTTTCCTGTAGGCAGCAGAGTTCCTTATCCAGTTGTTATCTGCAAGGCCTCGTGAGTTAATGTTACAAATGTGCAGTTTTTTTCCTGAAGGAGAAGGTGAATGTCATGGACAGGATATTTACAATCAGGCATTCTTCTTGTAACTATGAGGAGTTCATTCAGTTCCAAAGTGAAAGAAGAGTGTATTGTTAAGTGTATAAGGAAAAAAAGCCTAACCAACTTTTATTTACTGAATGTATAGGCGTGTTACATGTTCTGATATTTAAGATGATGAATTCACGTGTTGTTCATAATTGTGCCCACATGCTCTAGAAGGACACTAGCATCCTGTATCAGCAACAGTGTGGCCAGGAGGACCGGGGCAGTGATTGTCCCCTGTACTCAGCACTGGGGAGGCCACACCTCAAATCCTGTATTCAGTTCCAGGCTCCTCACCACACAAAAGATATTGACACATGATAGTGCCCAGAGAAGGGCAATGGAGCTGGTGAAGGGTCTAGACAGTAAATCACAGGAGCAGGGTTGGAAGGGGATGGGGTGGCTTAGCCTGGAGAAAAGGAGGCTCAGGAGAGACCTTATTGGTTTCTACAACGACCTGAAAGGAGGCTGTGAGGTGGAAGCTGGCCTCTTCTCCCAGGCAGCTGGTGATAAGACAGAGGAAATGGCTTCAAGCAGCTCTAGGGGAGGTTCAAGTTTGACATCAGGAAGAATTTCTTCCCTGAAAGGGTGGGTGAGCATTGAAAGAGGCCATGCAGGGAAGTGGTGGCGTCATCGTGTGTGTAAGTGTTCAATAAATGATTGGGAGTGGTGCTGAGTGCTATGGCTGAGTGCTTGGCCAAAAGTTGGGCTCAATCATCTTGGAAGTCTTTTCCAACTGTAATGATTCTGTGTCAGTTTCTGTTTCTAGTTTGCATTGATGAAGAGTCATAAATACATCTTTGGTAATAGGAAGTCCGTAAAAGGTTTACTCTTTTTCCAGCCTGGGAAACCTTCAAAAACCAACTTTCTGTACAGCTTTAGAGACCTCCAGCAAAAGCCAACAGCTTCTTTTAAGCCACTTGTCTAGATTTCTACTTAGATGCCAAGCAAGATAAGACCATAGTCTTTAGTTGACTGTATAATCCCCAGTAAATGTTTTTAAGCTACTCTTCCGAAGAATCTCTGTGTTCATCATAATTTTTATTTTTTTTGAATATCAATATTTTGGCTTGACATAATATTTTGTGATAAAATTTTATTTATATGTTGCATCTCTAGTTGCATAGACTTTAAAATATTTTGAAAAAGCCTTTTTTTTTTTTCGCTGGCTGAATGGGAAAAAAATAATGGTGGTAATATTTCAGTGTCCAAATAATTAACTTTGGCTGTGGGAAACAGTAACTGTGGCCTGTGGCAATTTTGATCACTGTCTCATGTATGGGGCTTCCAGGTCTCAGCCACCATCTAGCCATAGTACAGGTCATTAGCCTCTTTTTGGCCATCTGATTTGGTGGTATGCACCATTCATACTGTTTGAAATTCACTGTACTTAAAAACAGAAATACAAGTTACAGGAAATCTTTTTACAGGAGTTTAAATCAAAGATTACAATTAAAAAGAGAAGGGAAGAAAAATGAAAAAACTACTCCAAACCCTCACTCACTCTAGGTGTGATTTATACCCTTCTGCTATGTGCATTTTATGATGAATCATATAGATAAAGTTTGGATGCCTCCTCCCTGGAAGGGTTCAAGGCCAGGTTGGTTGGAGCTTTTAGCAGTGTGGTCTAGTGGAAAGTGTCCTTGCTAATGGCAGTGGGTTGGAAATAGATGATGTTTGATGTCCCTTCAAATCCAAACCATTAAATAATTCTGTAATTTTTTTTCCCTTTTATTAATGTACTCATTCAGATTGCATACAGCTGGCCCTTGTCTTTGAAAATCAGGTTGTCAGGAGGCAAAAACTCCACAAATAACTTTTCTATTTTTTTTCTGGACATCCTGGTTTAAAACAAAATTAAACAGAAAACTATTGGCTTTGGTCCTGTCAAGATAACCAGAGATCTGGCAGATTTTGAACTGTGATGAGACTTCATCTTTTTGAGAATATTTACCTATTATTCTTAGAAGAATGTGATATGAAATTTTCTAACTCTATTTTTATCTAGAATTTACCCATAGAAAACACAGAGTTGACTTGAAGGAAAAGCTGAAAGGGTATCAAAGAACAAGAAAGTCCTGCAAGGTAGTCCTAAAAAAAATATCATCAAAAAGCAATTGTAACACTGGAAAAGTGAGGAACACATCTGCAAGTCATCACCAATATACAAAGAAACTTCTGAAACATTTTGCAATAGAACAGAAACATGGCGGGATTTTGTTTTTTTGTCTACATTGGACGCTATGGATTTTCCTGTTAAACTGAGAGCGGTTTGAAACTAAGCTGCTAACTGTCTGCTACAAGATTCCTTTATATAAACAAACACATGGAAAAAAACTGACTAAAACCTAAACTAAGAAGTCTAGCATCAGAACACAATTGCCAATGATCAGAATAAAGCTGCTAAACATATATATTGCCTTTAATTCTGTAATTAATATATTGGGACTGACTAAGATTATCTTCATAGAATCCAACTCTGCTCTGTGATCCACTAAATTTTTTATGATATACAGCAAAGAAATGTGAAAAGAATACCCAGAAAATGCCCTTCAGTAAAAAGCAACCAGCCCATACTTATTTATAGAAAAAGAAGTAGTATGTTTTATAAGAAAATTTGAGTTAGGACAAAAATGGAATTTTTGGAATGTAACTTATCTTTACATTGCCTGAATTGTTAACAACAAAGAACATTTTAAAGAAGCTAAAATGTTCAAATTATAGATGAGACTAACATTTTTTTCTTCTATCCAACTGTGTTGAATCACAAGTTATGTCCCTTATTCTAAACAGGTATTAGAATATATATAGCTGACTGGAAAATATTTCATAACCAAAAATGTTAATTTATCCATATAAACATGCAGATAAATGTGCATATAAAACCTTAAAAAACCTCACCAAACACTAAAGATAATCTGAGCATTTAAAGCTTTTTAATTAGATATTAGAATAGTTTGTCATTTTAAATGTACCCATGTATGCATTGATATATTAATGCATACTAATTGTGCTATTTTTTTCATAGTGCACAAACAGATTTTTACTTGGTGATCAGATTTCTGATCTTTGCAACCATTTAACAATAGGGAAGAAGGTGCTAATAAATGGATTTCAACTGCTCATTTAGAATTTTGAACTGAACACATTGCTTCATCCAAGTTACTCCATTTTCCCTGTGATATCCACATAATCTGATTTCCATCTTTTGCCTTTACCTGCCTACTTTGTGCCTTCACAATGGCTGTTTCTCAGGCTAGAATTAAATCAGTTAACTTTTGCTGAGAAGAGATAGTGTCAGTACTTATTTTGCCTGAAATGCTGGCAATATAAAATACTAGTAGTGAAGTAATATATCCTGTGCATTCTATAAGAGAGAGTAATTCTTTCTTATTATGAGAGAACATTAAAAGACTTTCCTACAAAGGTTTAGCTTCTATAAAAGAGTCATTTTCAGGAGCTTGAAATGGTTGGCTGGAGCACACATCAATTTGTTTGCTATTTCTAGAATATATTTTATCAACACCTTTTCTCTACAATTTACATTTTTCAAAATGTCACTGTTTCTGTGTGAGATACTAAGTATGGACCAATTAACTATTGATGCTTTCTGCCAAGAATAAATGTTGCGATATAGCATATATAGAGGACTGAATATTCTATGATGGAAATGCAGAAATTACCAGGCTACTGGTGAGTAATGCATCTTGAATATTACCTGAAGCCATGAGTCAGATGCTAATTATTAAATATGTAGAATCTGTTATAGAATGGTTGAAACTGAGGAGAAAAAACAAGAACATAAGGTCATTTAACTTTGTAGTTTTTATCTTTTCTAGGGAAAAAAACCCAAACACCGTACCTAACCTGCTTTGAAAATATATTCAGCTAGGAAAATTAGTGTCTTAGAAAATCCCTTCACAGAAGGAAGTAGGTGTCTGAAAAAATTAGATCTTCTCTGAAGCAACACTGAGGCTACTCTACCCAGGTGGAGATGTGATAGAAAATAGAAGGGGGCTTTTAGAAAGTATCTTATCCTTAAAAGTATTTCTTGTTCTTTTAAAGTGGTCTGGAGAGAGGATGAACTATTTGAAGTCTTGTGGAGCCCTTCAAGGTGTTTTTTTTCTGGTGACTCTAAAACAGGGACCGAGGAATGTCAGAACATCTGGGGCTGAAAGCAGTTCATAGGTACTTGGTAGTGGTTCCTATGTTCCCTGTTCTTAGATAACTAGCTATTAGTTCAGAAATCATGGAATTTGGCAGTAACTCAAAATGCTAGTAGCTACGTATTGGTTGAGATTGGTTTGGTAGAAAGTGATTCTTCCTAAAAAAATGCATTGGTTAAATTTTGGTTATTGTCACCAGTTTTTATTTACCATCATGTGGTATCACTGGATGATGAGTCAATCTATAGTAATTTGGAAAAGAGTGAATTTTCATGGCAGCTGTATCTGCATGTTATTTTATTGCAGAATTAGGTGATGTCTCTGTAAATACACACCCTTAAAAATGGTCAGATTTAGAAGATTTATATAACCTTAAGCTAGCGGCTGGGTCTAAACAACCTCTGCAGGGAACAGAAAAAGAAAGTGGGAGATTTTAGTTATGTATTTTTTTTTCCCAGAGCTGAAGTTTCTGAGGTCTTAGTCTCCTGACAATCACAAAGATGAGATGTAGCCATAAGTGCAATCTTGTGCTGCCAGAATTCATGACATGAGCCGTCTCCATCAAAGGAAGAGATTCTTTTGGAGTGAGTGACTATTAAGGAATTTGGGTGATGACATGTAATCTTTCACAAAGATGCTTATTGAAAAACTGTCCCTCATATAGGCACAACCTCTTCTGGAGATCCTTGTCTTCAGCCCACTTCAGTAAAATTTAGAACTCCTGCCTGTGCTCAGTTGCATATTTGGTCCTTTAGGACTGTTTGTGAGAGTAAACTACCAAGGGTACACTCGTTCACATAAGTAAGCATGATTTTGAAAGATAAAAATCTTGTCTCAGGCTCGTAAAGCAGCACATGCTTGCTCATGCTTGGATTATTTGAAAAGAGAACTCCTCTTTCTCCCATCACATTTGGACACACTTCTACAGGCTTTACCTCGTGCAAGAAGTTTTAAATAATGTTTCATTAGGTAAAACATCTGAGGATAAATGGGTAGTAACATGTCAGGCTGTTTCCTCTTGGTTGGAGTATCCATTCCTTTGGAAGTAACCATTTCCTTTGCTGAGCCCTAAGTTCTGTTCTTCAAGATACTGTGTGTTTTGAAAGTGGACAGAATTTTTAAAATAATTGTACTGCCATCAGAACCCCTTTCTCCTCTACAAGGACCTTCTATTACCATTGGGTAAATGATGTATACAGAATAATACATTAATGTTGCTTTAATGTGTTCAAGAATGTAGTAATTAGGCACTAAGGGATTCCTTTTGCTATGATTTGATGAGGTGGTCAATTACCTGTGCTGCACAACAGCAAGTGGTACAACTGGTTTAACTTAATAAGTACATTGACAAAAAGGGCCACTGTAATGTACATTAGTTGCACTTAAAAGGTTCCTTTGGGTTATTACCAAAGTAATACCTCAAATATAAATTAATTTGTTTAGAACAGTTTACACTTTACACATCATTAAATCTATTTCTATCACATTGTACTATACATTAGGTAAATTATAAATGTCTAACCAAAAAGTGAACATTTGACCATAATGGCTACTTAGAAAAGATAAAAGGTAACAATTTAACTAGAACTCGCCTTTAACTGAAGCTCTTAAACTAAGATTGATAGAAAACAGTTTTTGAGAAGAAATAATGCATACTGATTGATATAAAATGCTGTTCCCTGTATTTTCCCTTTTTGTATGAAACTTAATGAATAGATATACCTTTTTTATTTTGTGGTACCCTACCATTAAATGATACCATCATTTTTTTTTCTGCCTAAATAAATTCTAATTCTTGTCACCTACTATCTGTACAGGAAGATTTGAGGCATTATTCCTAATTGAGATTTTTTTCTGAATATCTTTTAAAGATAAATTTGTTTTATTCTTTCACCCACTATTTAAAAGGATTTTTCACATTTTTATCTTCTAAAGGAATTGTCAATGAGAAACTAAAACTGCATAGACTATACATTAAAATCACTTTAGTTTTTAAGCTGTCATGAACTGTTTCAAAAAATGCTAAGTTGCTATTGTTTAATGTCTGTCATTTTATAATGCTTTAGAAGTTATCTATCCTGTAAAATTATTAACTGATGCTAAAATTGCCTTGTAAGTATTAGGACAATAGCAATTTTGTAACAGCTGGGACACTGCCAATGTAAGATAAGTACATTTTGCTCTGTAGATTCATAAAGTGCTTTGAAATGGTTTGTAACTGATGGATGGATGCATTTTCTAAGTGTAGAAAGCAATATTTTGTAGAGGGAAATGGCTTGAAAGCTGACACACATGCATGCAAATGCCATTCTCTTCAGTAAGTAATTTGCTTTTTCTTTCAAAAGCATAAATGGCATAGTTAGACACATTATTTTGTATATTGCACATAACAATACAAGATGCACAAAAACAGCAAGTACAAAACATTTCATATTGATAGAGGAACCCATGGCTGTAGTATATGATTAGCATAAATGTATACACACTGAAGAAATGCCTTCAGGATTAAAAAGTAAGGCTGAAAACAGGAAAAGTTCTTCTAACTTCAAGAAATGAAAATATTTAGAATATACTTTTTATTTCTAGAGTTGTGCTTTTTAAAACAGTTAAATTGCATAGAGCCTGAATCAGATCACATGGTCAGTATTGCATCTGACCCAATGGCCTCATATCAGGCTTTCATTCTGAAGAAAAATAATTTAAATTAATCCTCAAAATGTTTGTATGTCAATGACAAAACCCAGGAGAATACTACTCTGGAATATATGTAGGCATGGATATTCTCATAATTTACGAATCTTTTAATGCCAAGACTGATTTCTGTTTTATATAATTGTATCATATTTGTGGTTTATATCATTGCATCATTTAGATAATCTGCATTGTAAAACCCACACTAGCCATGAAAACTTCTGGCCAGCTCTTGTCATGTTCTTTCATATTAATGTGATGCTTTAAGTCTTTGCTCCTGGAAATTTCCATGCACTCAGCTATCCAACATTGATGAATCCCAGCCTCACTGAGCAACTGAGAATAATACAGCTAAGCATATACTGAGTAAGAGAAGTCTTAGTCTGGAAAATGGTCCCCAATGAAATCTTTGGAATATCAACTTCAGCAGGTCTACTCAATATGATTAGTGTCAACATATGGCCTTTTTGTTTAAAGGAAGGCACATTTCCTTCATAGAATCTTGTTAAATCTTTCATTCTACAATTATTGTAATCATGACCTCTATTGTTCATCATTTCCACTAAAATTTTTGCTTCTACATCAGCTTCTTTCTTAAAATATATATTCCCATTAGATACAAAACAGCCATTAATCTTAATGGAAGCTATGCTCAGAAATGGAGTGGGAAAGGTACCCAGGAGGTTTTGTCATATCTTTAAATTCAGTAACAAAAAAATTGATTTGAGTGAAATTCTGATAATGAATGCACATTGTTGAAGAATTAAAATTTAAAATATATTTACATATCTCCTGAATTTATATTAAGAAGAATTGAAACAATACTTCTACTGGATTATGTGGTAGAATTCATGCTGATTTCATCCTAAGAAAAGCTGCTCATTTTGTTATACTGTAGGAGAAAGAGTAAGGTGAATAGCTCATGAGAACAGCTTATCTGACAATCTGGGTCTTAATACGCTTGATCCTTGCTTGTGAACAGATGATATTATTTTAAGAAGTATACACTTTTACATAAACTCATTTTATTTACTGTTTGTCCCATAACTTTACATTTAAAATTTAGAATTGGAACAGCAAAGTTTGTTATTTACCACATGGCCTTCACTCTTTTTCTGAACTTGACATCTGTAAAATGCATGAAAGAAAATTGTTTTTTCTTGGAAATAAGCTCTTGAAAAACATCCTGAAGATTGTTTATGTTTTTGAAGTATTTGATAATCTCTTTTTAGAATTAATTGTCAGTTTTTTTGACTGCAAAATTGTGGCAACATTATAATACAGTGACTGATTGGAAGAGCAAACCTACAATCAAAATAAAAATTCAGTCATTATTATTGTCCTTTAGAAGATGTAGTTATCCCTATGTGTTTTAAAATAGAATAAACTTATTAATAATAGGAATATTTTGGTTTTAATGGAAAATTCTGATTGCAGTTCTTTAGAAGAGTATGTCATAATACCTCTTTGTTTTGAAGGGTCAGTTTGTAGTAGGGAATGTGAGAAAAACATTTAATCAGAAACTGGCAAACAGTCAGTAGAGTGGCAAGAATTTGATGGTAAACAATACTTCTCCATAAAATTGCCAGATTGAAAGGATCTGATGACTCCCACTTCTAGGAGCTACTTGGAAGAGTCACAACTATTTTTAAATGCATGTGTTTTTAGAAACAAGTTGCAGTAAAGAATCACAAAAATCATTTTATGAGAGTAGGTTAGGTGTTTATCTGCATCGTATCTGCCCTAAGGAGAAATTTCAGCACATGGGGTACGTTTGTCACTTGAGATTATGGCTATAACACATCAAAACCTTCTGCTGTTTTGATAGCTGCTGTGACTGCAGCCCATAGGTTGAAACTGATCCTTGGCATATAAAATTTTTTTGATCTATAATATATGCAACCTTTGAAACACCACCAGAGATGAGATGAAAATACAATTGATTCAATAAATCAATAAGCTGAAGAAAAGCATTGTATTTGCTCTGTATTATAGCTCAAGTAACATTATAGTTTTCCAGAAAGCAATATTGAAATAAAATGATCTATGGTTTTTCTTTACAAAAAAATAGGTAATTTGATTGTTTTTGAAAAAAATTAAAATGCTGTGCTTCTGGGGAAAAAATATGTGAGACAATTAAAAAACTAAGGGATTGTAAATATTACTTTTAGAAGCTGCACTTTTAAATTTTCTTTAAGTGAGAGTGTAATTAATTACGAAGAAAACGAGAAAAATATGTTCAATATTATTTTTTCCATTTCTCTTATGTTTTCCTTAAAAGGTGTCACATAATTTCCCTGCATGTTTAATTCATTATTTGTAAAAAACCACATAGACAAAAAACCCCTCCCTAAACCAGGGAGGTTTAAAGTCTTTCAATTAAAGTCTTGATTTTCCCATTTTGTCATTCTTCTAGAAATTGTGTGTATGTATGCACAGTACACAATCTTGTTTCAATTATACTGCTAAGCATGAACATAAAAAAGTTCTTTAAGAACCAACTGTTCTTAACGTTCTTCAAAAATTATGCTAAAGCATTTGTGAATAGTATGAAATCAGATTATGTTTTATTTGAAGAAATAAGTAATATGAACAAATATTTTGAGTACTGTGCTTTCCCAGAGTGTGCATATTGACAGTGTTCAGTTACCATATGCAGTACAGTGGAGGAAAAGTACATCTTTGGTTTTAAGATGATGAAACTATTGCTTCACTAAGTAATGCTAATTAGAGGCAGAAACTAGACATCACATTGGAGACAAAAGCAATTCTGTTGTCCCAGGTTTCTGATCAAAACCACTGGAAATTCTTTTGCTTAATCTCATAAGCAGCTTGAAATATCTGTATACTGCAAAAGTCTTCAGACTCCTAAATTGGGATTTTTTAGAGCAGCCATAATGTTTGGATTAAAACTCCCTTTGTATTTTTTGAAAAAAAAAAAGGAAAAAAAAAGAGAAAGTGTCTTAATGGAAATAGTATAAATAACTGAGACTTACTGTGCCTTAGCACAGTTTATGAAGAAAATGCTTAGTGAGCATTTGGTCATGGTTTAGGCACCATAAATTTTTCAGTTTGGCCTATTGTGAAACAGATGGGATCATTTTCTTCTATACGGTTTCTGCAATTCCATCTCACTCTTATTTTAGCACATAATTAGGTGTCAAGCATTCTGAGCAGGTTATACAGAATAATATATACACTAGCAATTTGAATAGGTTTTATGTACTGGAGCTATCAAGACACATGGACCTTTAATCATAACAAGGCCCGAAGTCAGAAGAAACTTGGTGAGACGTTCAAAACCCCTGCTTGCCACACTCATAAGTCCATCATTCCCCATTTGCTACTTTCAGGCAGTGACTCAATAGCTGCTATTATGAGACTGAGATGAAACAGTAAGACAGTTGTAAATAAATCATTACACCCAAAATGTTTTATTTTCAGAATGCAATGGTCCTGGCAACAAAAAGATTTACTTCCAGTGAATCATTGGCAGGTACTTTCACATTTTAAAATTATAAAATATGTGAGATTCTGGCAGGTTCACTTACCTCCTCAAATTGTCTTTTATAAAATTTTGCACATCTGTCATATTTTTTATCAACTTCTTTTTTTTAAAAGCCATTTTGCATGTATTAAGGAATTGAATATGAGCATTCTCCAAATAGGTCAATGACTAATGTCATCATCTTTTTACAAGACAGAGAAGAAGACAGAGGACGAGTGCTGATTATTTATGCACCATCTGTAAAATGGTGAACCCCTTTAGCTTCTACTCATTTATATATGCATTGACATAAATTAAGATTGAGATGGGTCTTATTCAGGATGAAATAAGACATCAGTTATATAGTTCTGCTATAGTTTGTGGTGGTATAGTTTAGATATTTGAAGCAGTAGGAACCATTTACAGGAATTTCACAATTATAAGCCGCACCTGAATATAAGCCGCACCTAAATATAAGCCGCACTTTTCCCCCCCCCTTTTTTTTTGTAAAGCAAGGATCCATGTGTAACAAAGTAACAAATTAGTAACAGAATTGCTTCCAGCTGGGTTTGGTGTCTGGTGCTCAAGTTGCAACAGTTTTCATAGACCAGCTATGCCTTTAAAGGCAGCCCCAGGCACCCTCCCCGGCTGGCTCTCACTTCCAGGTTGGCATTTCACTGGGATTTGTCCATAGATAAGCCGCACCTGAATATAAGCTGCACTACTCGGGCAGGCTGGATTCTTCAATGAAAAAGATGCGACTTATAATCGTGAAATTACTGTACCTTTTGTAGTAAGGCAGAAAAAGTACAGAGACTGCTTAGAGACTCCTCTAACTTTCATTGGCTCAGCCATCATTAGAGGCAATAGGTCACCTGTGACTGCTTTTCAGGAGACTATGAAGTTTATTGCATATAAGGACACAAAGCAGAACAAGCTATTGATTTCAGGCTTTTCAACTTGTCAGGATGATCTGGTTCTTCATATACAAAAATTTCTTTCCTTCTCTCCCTCCCTCCGGTGCTACCTTTGAGAACATGCGTTGATCTTAGATGTCCTTATGATGAAAGGAACTGAATAAAAGAAAAGGATTCCATAAATCTCATTTCACCACTGAAATGTCTCGTTTGTGTCAGCAGATCATGTGGGTCTTATCATCTGAGAGGCAGAAGGGTGGTCTGGGGATAAAATGGTGAGAAAGTATAACTGCTGTGTTAGGTGGCAGCAGCTAGAAAAATAGGCTTCAAGCAGAGATTCTCCTGATTGACTGCCAGGCAGTGGAATCTTAATTTCAATATAGTTAAGAGGGAAATGAAGAACATGTATATTCTGGACAGTTAAGAAAATCACTCTTACAAGGCAGAATTCCAGCATGCATGGCTGTGTATTTTATTTACAGTTTCCAAAATTGTAGTTATCAAATACCTTTCTTTCACTTCCTGCAAATTAGAGGTCTGAATTGCTGAACCTGGCACCATGAAAATACAAAAAAATCAC
>VRYO01001269.1:12827904-12858725 GCA_009812075.1 Sialia sialis | reverse complement strand
GGTTGGCATTTCACTGGGATTTGTCCATAGATAAGCCGCACCTGAATATAAGCCGCACCACTGGGGTAGGCTGGATTCTTCAATGAAAAAGATGCAGCTTATATTTGTGAAACTACTGTATATATTTTTTTGTTTATCTGATAATTGGACTAGTTAATTTTTTTTTCTGGTTAGTTTTAAAATTTTTTACTGGATATTCAGCAATATTTTACATATCTATAATCCTAAATTGTCTTGCAGTTGAATGCTACTGCTGAAGGGAATGTGAAGGCTCCTGTGTGACTAAGGAATTCTCATCTCAGTAGCAGTACAGCCACATGCATAAGCCCAAAGTTTTCAGTTTTATTGAATAGCAATCACAGTAACTAGAGCATCTTCCTATCCATCTTATTAAACCATTACCAGTGTAAAAGCCATCAACAGATTAAAATTTTCTCCTTTCCATGCATCTCAGTCAATATCTTAATGAAGTCTCATGGTCACAGATTCTATCAGTTATATAAACTGAGCTAAATAGTTAATATTTACTGAATCCTTTCCTAATTATGCTACTGGAACACGTTGTTCCCCCACCACCCATGTATTTCCCTCCTACACACTACTTCCATTCAATTCCCCTGACAAAGTCTTATCAGATTGCATGTACCCTTGTGCCTGATAATTTTTCTTAAGGTTTCTGCATCTGAAACATATTCAGGCTTGCAAGAAAGAAGATGAACTCTGAATCCCTAGAGTAATAAAAACTTCTGGACGGCCATTCCCATAAGGAACATAAATTGGTTTTTTAGATACATACTGTGATGGAGGCTTCACTTCCCTCCACATGTAAATTATATATTTGTATATTTTATATGATATTATATAATATTTATAGAAAATAAGCATTTATTATGCATAACATCTAATATGTTTCACCCATATATGCTAATGTTTTTATGTTCACTTAAAATGCTGAGGAACTTCAATTCTTTCTGTTTCTGTCAAAGTCAAGCTTAGGTTTCTCACATGTGTAGGGAAGCTAATCTAAACCCCTTCTGGCCTGTTCAGAATCAAGGACAACTCATCCTTCAGAACTGCTCAGTTTGGACAACATCCATAAGCTAGACACCCTTTCATCTACTCATCCCGTGATGTGCAACTGCTTTTTGATGTGTATTAAGTTCATGGTTGTCTTGAGAACTGGGGATTTTTTTGTTTTTTATCATTTTCAGTTTTGCGTCCAAAAATAAGCAATAAGCAAGATCCATTCAGTGTTATGATAACTTCCTGATGAAAGGACTTTTTGTGCCATCTGAGCCATGGCTGGATCTTTATTTTTTGCAGAAAAACATCAATATAACCCTTTGATTTTGTGAAAAGTTGTGGTAAAGGAGAGCGAGGAGGGAGGACACTGCTTTATTCATGTGTTCTCAAATTTTGAATGGGAAACCACATGAGGATACCAAGCTGTAAGGCAATCCACTATAGCATATGAACTTTAGAGCAGTTGGAAGTTAACCTTGTAAAAAGAAGTAAGTTCTCAACATTACCTCTAATAGAGATAGTGTTCTACTATCACAATGCAGGCCAGACTAAGCCACCTAAGTTGGTATAAGAATCCAGAGAAGGAATAAAGTACCAGACATAGTGCAGCAGCAGGTGAGAGATTATTATAAAGCAATTTTCATGATATTTATTACAGACCTCTAAACTAAAAAAATGAGCAAAAGATAGAAAGGAGCTTTACAACACATTCTCTGTTGTGGGTTATTGTGTTTTCAGCTGCAATGAACCTGATAATGAAGTCAGCTGAGCAAGAGCATAAAGGTCTCACACTGACAAGAAAAAGACATCCTCAAGATTAAAGCAACAGAAATGTCTTAACATTCACTACAAGTACAGTAATATAGACTAGATTGTTACTAGTGACACTGAAAAAAATGATCTAGTAAGCAAAAATAATGTTTATGCTCCAAATAAAGGTTCCTGGTGTCTCTGAAGGGGAAAATAAATAGAGAATTGAAGTTTAGGATTCTGAAAGAGTAATAGGGATTATAAGAAAGCAAATACTTTGCTGAATTACAGCATGCTGACACAAAACCCAACAGAGACAAACACTTTTTTATCTGGTTCCAAACTGCATTAGCAACAACGGGGAGGAGAGGGTTGTTACCTGATTGTTACCTGGTTGTTACCTGGTTGTTACCACAGGGAGACTAGACTGGAAAATTTTTGTTGTTCTTTAGCCCTCATTAAAGGCATAATTTTCACACAGATAAAGTCAATATTTCATAAAGGTAAAAATATCCAAGCAAGTGGCATATGTTTGTGACTTAATTTGGCATCAGTGTCTCAGATGAGACTGGACCAGGGCCTTGTTCAGCTGGGACTCTGAACTGCATGAATTTGAAGCTGGACTTCAGCATTGAATCTGAAAAATACAGTAATTTCACGAATATAAGCCGCATCTTTTTCATTGAAGAATCCAGCCTACCCCAGTGGTGCGGCTTATATTCAGGTGCGGCTTATCTATGGACAAATCCCAGTGAAATGCCAACCCGGAAGTGAGAGCCAGCCAAGCAGAGTGGCAAGTGGGCGGGCCGGCCCCTGTGCCACCGGGAGCCGCCAGGAGAGTGGGACCACCGGGAACGGGGCCTGCAAATGTGCGGGCCGGCCCCTGCCAATGGGAAGCCGGGCTGTGTGGGGCCAGGCCGGAGCGCCCCACCCCCTCTGCCGTGCAGAGTTTAAAAAAAAAAAAAAAAAAGAAAAAAAAAGCGCGGCTTATATTTGGGTGCGGCGTATATATGGACAAATCCCGTGGTTTTCCCAGCTACCCGGAAGTGCGGCTTATATTCAGGTGCAGTTTATAATCGCGAAATTACTGTACTTAGTAAGGGCTTTTGAAGCCTAGAAGATTTTTTTTTTCACTTTAATTGAAAGTAGTTGCTACCCTGTGTCTTTCTGTCTACTGGAGAATAATAGAACAGTTTTAAAAACAATATAGTTCACTTCCAACTCTCCCAGAACTTGTTGCAACTCCAAAATTAATCTTTATGACATGGCCATCCCATGCCCAAAAGGATCTTATTTAGATTTAAAAATATATTTGTTTTTTCTCCTGAACTCCACCAAGTATGAATCTGGCACGTTACGTGTTGTATGCATACATATTATCAGACATAATAGTCCAGTCATTATGAGCTCCTTTATTAGGTTGGTAACACCTCTTTGTCAGGAACATAATCCATTCTCATGGCACAATGACTCCAGGGAGCTTCTGACGGGAATTAATTTACTTGTGTAGCAGCCAAAAAATCATTGCCTTCAGTTGCCATCATTAGTCTTTGCTGCGTATAATACAGCTGTAGGATTTCTGTACTATCAGCAGATGCACCTTTACGTGCCCTTGGCTATCCTGAGGAGAGTGACACTCATGGTAGATACAATACACACTAGAGCACAGCTGCCACATTTAGCAGGCTCTGAGCTCACCTCTCGTTAAAGGAATGGTTTGGGCCATTGGGCCATAGTAAAATGCCACTGCAGTTTTCCTGAAACACAGTGACTGGCAGTGTTAAGGATTTTTTGCAACAGTTTCATGGTTAAAGCTCTTGCTCAGAAACAGAAGCAACCTGTCCCACCCTCCAGACATGTGTAAAGTGGTGCTAGGGAAATGATCCCCTTATGTCTTTATTTATGAACCTAGACCACTGGAGTGAGTTAAATCGTGCCACTCTAAGGCGAAGGAAAATTCCCAATGCTGGAAAAAACAAGTAAGGAGGAAAGAATGTGGTTGCATGGTCCTGACTGGGCATATTGTGTTTCAATTCCTGAAGTTGAGTTTGTTATCTTCTAATGGATGATATAATTAAAATGCAGATGCTACATGAAACTTATCAGACTTTGGGATTTGCCTTTCCAGGAAAATACCTGTTGACTGAGTTATAAAACTGTGTTATTTATGGCCTCAATCCTTTTTCTACAGGTGAATCTCTGGTACTAAGAGTTTGCCATGCACCAGAGGAAGAAAGGTAATTGAGCACGCTCTCCTGTTTATACTGCTCTAGTTATTAGGCATTTACATGAACACAGGCTGGGATCTGGCCTATTTCAAATGGCAAAGCATTGCACTTATCCCATTCCACGGGCCAAGATGATATACACAAGTGAAAAGCATCCTTCTCGTGTCCTGAATTAGGTAACTAAGCCTTGGAGAGGGTTAGAAGTTCAAGACAACCTCATACTGAAAGCTTTCTGTTTGCTAGCCTTTTCCAATTCTCTTTGAAGTGCACAGACCTTAGGCTCACTCTTCTGTAAGATCTAATTTTTAGTTAAAATGGAATTTAGATATTAGATATTATAAATGGAATGCTGCAGTGTGCATACTTTTAAAATAAAATTTAGACCTTTTCTGTCTCAAACAATATTTTAAACATTTTAATTACTTATTCTGTGTCATGTTAGAAATAATTACTTTCCTCAATTTCACTTGTCATAACAGCTCTTTAAAACAGGATATAGCAGGCTCTCTCTGGATTCTGCCCTGGAATTGAATGCAGAATTTAGGGAGGATGACCACTCTTAATACAATGAAAAGATGCTAAAACAAGATGCTGCTTCAAGTCACAAGTGCAAAACAAAGAATCTATATAATTTCAATTTTCAAGCCACTAAAATTTGTATCTGAGAATCCCAAATAAATAAAAGTAAAAATAAGCAAAATATGCAATCAGGCAACTAGATCCCCATCTAAACCTGATCACTAGAAAATTCTTTTGATATTATGAAAGGTACCTCACTCCTGTGTTGGACATGGGTCACAATTTTATTCTATTTTAGAAGCTCTTTTATACCTTTCAAAAAGTTAAAAATAAAGTTCTTAAGGAATGATGGATAATTAACAAATTCTACCTGTATTGGACTATTCTACCAAGAAGTACAGTCACTTCCCTTATTTTTGTTAGCCTTTCTTTTGTTAAATTCCCTCTACATCTAAGGAGGAAACATTTCTATTCAGTTAATATTAGAAGTTTCATAGATATTTCTGATTTATAAAAAAATTCTCAAGGGATTTGACTTCAGTGCTGAGAAAATGCAGCAAAACTACTTCATAATTGGATACCTTTGAGTAGGAGTTTGAAACAGTAATTTACTTCTTTTTAAATTTTAATTTTGTAAAATTTTTGCTTCTCAGGCTAAACAAAAATCATATCTATGAATCCCACACACTTCTTTCACCAACCAAAAGGATGGATTCTTACTGTTTAACAGTGCATGGTGCCATATTCAAAAACATATGAACAATTTAAGCGTATGCAAGCTTGAGAGCCTGCAAAGGAACATAATAGTATGATATAATAATATAATAATATTTTTTTTGCAAGACAGTCCACAGCTTAGTCTTTCTTCATAATTCATTATTATTTACCAGAGAAGCATCTTGTCCTTAGGCAAAAGCCTGACTTAGTTGAAGTCAGTGGCAAAACTCCCACCTACTTCAGTGAGATAGAGATAACATCTCTAGAGCAGTGTTCATTGAATTATATTTTAAAAGAATAATAAAGAATAATCATGGGGGGGTTTCCAGTGAAATTTACCCCCAGAAGGCAGTTAATTGCTTTACTGACTAGTGGAATTTTAAGTTTCAAGCCTGTATATCATAAAAAAGCTTGAAACTTCAATGTGAAATAAGTGATTACATAGTTTGGCATAATTGCAATATGTCACAAAAAGACAAGCTGTTAAAAACTGCATTAGAGCTGGCAAAGTGAACACCTCTGAAGTACAACCAACGTGGTGTCATGCTTGGAACAGCAACACATATGTTCCAGAACATAGATTGCATCAGAATCGAAGAGGAGCTTCTTTGTCAAAGAAGGATATCATCTGATATTCTACCTACACACAACAAAAATTGTCTTTATTTATTATTGGTTCTGGTATTTGTGTTAAGTGCATTCAGATCACGAGAGTTCATGGTGATGTAGATCTCACAAAAAAATAAAGGAAGCAAACAATAGGAAGCAGTAATATTTGACCTGGGACTGATTTCAGACTGCAACTGCTGTTACCACTGCTCTGTTATGTGTAGCTGCTAATTGCACTGTACATCCCTCTTATAAAAGTGTTTTTTCATTGATACATCAGCCTGTAAGCAATATTGGAGTGATGAGTGCCATTGGGAAATGCTGCTTCCACTGGTGTCTCTCAAACTTCTTTTGCACTATTACCTAAAATTATATAAAATTCCTTTGACTAAACAAATCAGCCTTAAAATTAACTGGTCTTGGACTTAGGACTTCCAGAAGGTCTCCCCATAATATCTCTCATTCTCTCAAGTCTTTCTTGAGAAAAGTGATCAGTTCTTAACAAAGACCATGCTTGAGTGGGTGCTTTCTCACTATTGGTGCTTATCAGCTGACTCTCAGGGGTCATTTCATGTCCTGTTTACCTTTCAGCCTTCCAGAGGTAGCCCAGGTCACCTTGCTGCCTTCCATATTTGTCTGTGGATAATATTGAGATGTGTCTACAGAAAGTCACCTCTAGAATGGTGCAAAACAGACCTCTCATTTCCTTGTTAACCTTTTCCATCTATACTCTCCTAAGTGTCTAGAAGCAACCTACTATGCACACTGAAGAAACCTGGTTATTAGCCAGCACTTTCAGACATGAATGTGCCAATTCTGGTTACTGTAAATAACGCATAATTACTATAGCATTTCAGATAGCACACCATATTGGCTGACTTCTAAAACCGACTGGGAAACAGCACGACAGGAAGCAGTTGCAACATGGCTCATACACCACAGCTCGTCTGAAACAGACTTTGAGGATTTGCAAGGCTGGGCATTCAAAGGAGCTTAAGGCTTTTCATTCATCTGACCAGACCATAAAGGAAAGCACTGTCTTAGGAGCTTTTCCAAAACAAGCAGTTCCCTAGAAGTTGGAACTTCAGAATTTAGACATCCAGTATAAAATCACACATTCTTTTAGGGTTATTACCTTGTTTTTTCTGTCCAAAACGCTTGAGGAGCAACATCAACCAGATGTAAAGGTGTCATCTAGGTCTGTAGAATGTCTTGATTTCCTTTGTGGCTTTCTTCCTCAGTTGATTTACTCTGTTCTTCTGTGTATTTAGCCATTTTCTGTGAGTTTGCTTTTGTAAATTTGTGTCTCCTGGTCTTAAAGACCTCTTTTATTTTTCTCCTTACAGATATACCATAGCAAACCTCAGAACAGTTTGCTCTCCCATTACTCAGTCCATTCCTGCAGCTGATACCATAAATAGCATGCTAGGCTTGAACACACATGCACACAAGACCACAGATCCTAAAAGACAGGTGTGTGTTCCTTTTATTTTTAAGAATATTGGCAGTTAGTCTACATTGAACAGAAATTACATTTATATAAATAAAATCACCTATGGTGATTGTTTACAGTCTGTGGCCCTTGTGTGACCAGTTACCAAGCAAATAAATGCTCTGAAACAACCTCATATATTCCCAATATCCTTAGCCACAAACTTGACAATTTGTTGTGTACTGGGCCACAAGAAATATAAAATTTGGATGGTTGTTCCAAAAGGCTCACTAATTTCTGTTGAATAGAATGTCTACTGCTCTTTAAGTAAAAGCGACATTTTTAAATTTTTACACTGTATATTTTACTTTTTCCTTAATGAAGTTAGTGTTAATTTAGCAATTAAGTCGGATAAAAATTCAATTGAATAGTGTTTTTATGCAAAAAGGACTGTTTTGAAGCTAAGACAGGAAACTTTCAGGAATAATACATAGATCTTCATAGGAGTTTTACTTGAGATGAGAAAATAAACTTCGAATAAAAGTTAAATCATCTGTCATTTTCACTTTATATATGACAATAACTTTCCTCCAGATTTATGATACCATAGGAAAGCTGTAGCTGTAAAATATGATTATAAGTAAGCTAAGTTGCAACTATCTAATATTTCTGACAGTACTCTTCTCAATCCAACAGCTAACTCCTCTTCATCTTTGTCAGAGCATCTTATCTGCACATAAATAAATATTCGTTCATTTAGAAACGGCTCCATAGAGCAGTTGTGTGACATCATAGCAATGTCCCCTCTTTGCATGATAAAGCCAGTAGATATTTCACTAGCAGTTTCTCAATTGTAAAAGGCTTAGGAAGGTAATATTCAGCATGGTGACCAAATGGGCAGATAAAAATAAGCAGAATACCGTTATGAATGATATGCTGGCTGAAAAGTACATTATTAGACTTTCATGTCACAGTATATACTTCAAACAATGAGTAATGAAATGTATTGAGAAACCACATAGTTTTATAGGTGACAGGAAGGAAGCATACTGGGAGGCCACACAAAAGGTGGTGAAATCTGTGTTCTGTGTAAGCTTCTGATGAAACCTTCTTGCTCCAGCTACAGGAATCATTGCACTCTCAGGCTTTCAATTGTGCAACAACAACAGATGAGGAGCAGGCTGAGGTTCTTAGAGTTTTTTTGCTTCAGATTTCACTGGCAACCTCTCTCCCCAAATCTCTCAAGTGAATGGACAGCAGGATGAGGACTGGGGGAGCAAAGTTCCTCTGGCTGTAAGTAAGGAGCAGGTACATGACCACCTGAGGAACCTTAATGCAACGTGGGATCTGATGGGATGCATCCCAAAGTCCTGAAGGAATTGGCTCATGTAGCTGCCAAGCTATACTCTGTGATAGTTGAAAATATAACATGACACTCAGATGAAGTCCCAGATAACTGAAGGGGAAATATTGTATGTATCTTAAAAAGAGATAAAAAAGAGGATCTTGGAAACTAGCAACCAGTCAGCCTCACCTCTGTGCCTGGGAAGGTCATGGAACAGATTCTCCTAGGAGCTGTGCTAAGGCACACAGAGAACAGGGAGGTGTTTTGGGAGAGTCAGCAGGGCTTCACCCAGGGCAAGCCCTGCATGACTAACCCTGTGGCCTTCTATGATGGGGTTACTGTCAGTGCACAGAGGAGGGGCTACAGTTGTCACTTATGGATTTCTGTAAAGCCTTTGACAAGGTCCTTCCCAACCCTCTTCTTTCCAAACAGGAGAAAGAAGGATTTGATGGTACTGTTAGATAGATTAGAAACTGGTTGAATGGTCACATGCAGAGGGTAGTGGTCAATAGCTCAGAGTCATGGCATCAGTGATAAATGATTTGTTTTGGGACCAGTGTTATTTAATTTCTTCATCAACAGCATAGACTAAGGGATTGAGTGCACCCTCAGCAAGTTTGCAGATGGCACCAAGCTGAGCTGTGCCATTAACCCCTGAGGGATGTGATGCCATCCAAAGGAAGCTGGAAAAGATTAAGAAATGGGCCCATGAGATTTAACAAGACCAAGTACGTAGTGCTGAAGAAAGCCCTGGTGTCAGCACAGCCTGGGGATGAAGCAGCCCTGCCCAGAAGGACCTGGGGATGCTGCTGGCTGAGAGGCTGGACATGAGCCAGCCATGGGCACTGCCAGCCCAGAGAGCCAAGTGTGTCCTGGGCTGCATCCAAAGCAGCAGGGTGAGGAATGGGATTCTGTCCCTCTATTCTGCTTTCGTGACACCCCACCTGCAGTGCTACGTCCAGCTGTGGAGCTGCTGGAGTGACTCCAGAGGAGGAACACCAAGGTGATCAGATGGATGGAGTATCTCTCCTACAATGTAAACCTGAGACAATTCAGATTGTTCAGCCTGAAAAAGAGAAGACTTTGAGATGACTTGGTCTCAGCCTTCTGGTGCTCTGTTTTCAAGGGCATGCAGTGACAGGACAATGGGGATTGGCTTCAAACTGAAAGAGAACTGGTTTACATTAGATATTAGAAATAAATTCTTTATTGTAAAGGTGGTGAGGCACTGAAACAGGCTGCCCAGAGAATCTATGAATGTCCCAACTGTTTAGGGTCAGATTGGATGCAACTCTGAGCAACCTGACCTAGTGCAAGTTATACCTGTCCAAAACAGGGGTGTTGGAACTGGATGATTTTTAAGGTTCCTTCCAATATAGGCCATTCTATGATTCTGTAAATAAGAATGCTTTTCATGCTCAATGGAGTAATTTCCAACTTGAAAATAATGGGTATACAGTTGCTACATATTGGTATTCTGTTACATTCAATATTCTAAAAATGACAAATAGTTACCACATTCATATTGATATCAATTAACAACACAGAACTGTGGCCCTATACTTTAGATGTTTGAAATTATAAGGTAACAGAGTATAATTGGATCATTCCTTGGTGTGAAATGGTGGTGTCTTCCTTTTTAGTCCCTTGTACCTGTAAATCATTCCAGATAACACATCTTAAAACTGAAGTGACAGGACTGACGAACAAATTCACACAGACTTGGTGTAACACTTCACACTATATCCCATTGAGTGTTGCAATATATGTCAATTAATATTGCTTCTTTACCTTACAATAGTTTGAACACATTTTGTTCCTTCCAAATTATTTTGAGAATTCTTTTATTTAATAGAAATAAAAATCTGAAACTATCAATTGTCTTTTACATCTATAGTATGAGGTAATAACTTATCCAGGTTTCAATTCTGAGATATTCCAAAATAGTTTTTCTAAAATAAGTATGGTTTAAAGGACAGGTTGGCTCATGACAGTTTTAAAAGAAGACTATTGCAGCACTTAAAAGAACTTGCTTTTCTATATTCTCAGTATATATTTAAGTATTTTATATAACACTTTTTTTTTCTTTTTAACTTCAAACTGATATTCACTAACTGCTGTAAAAGCACTGGTAGACCATTATTTGCAAATCTGAACACTCCATAATTGGCATATAAAATTTTCAGCAAAGTCTTAATAGAAGAGACTTGTAATGAGGTTTCTTCTTATGTGGATCCCCTTTCGTTAAAAGAGAAACCACAAAGATGACTGATATAAAAAGAAATATGGTAAAAGTGCAATTCATGTTATTAAATAATAGTTAATTAACAAAGTGTAATACATTAAAAGTAGTTATTTGATTACTAATTTGCAAGGCTGTAAATTTTCTCCTCAAAAGAAATATTGCCTTAAAAAATGGAAGAAAGGCGAAATATTTAAATTCCATCTAAGACCTTAAAACAAAACTGTCTTTATTATCTGCAGGAGTTATGAGAGCTAGTAGCAGTCTACTTCATTCAAATTGCTGCTGGTATTATTTCAAGCCCCAGAACTCCATATTCCTAAGGTCATCTCAAGGTTTTTCTCTGTAAAAACTGGTTTTACAATCCCACAAATGCTTGCTAGCCAAGATCACATCATGCAATGCATAATTATTACAAGTGATTTCTGAGGACGGATGGCTGAATGATAGGACATTTAAGAAGTGGATCCAATAACAACAGCTACAGAAATATTTAACTGAGGATAAATAATTTTTTTCAGGCTACAGTAGCAAAGAGAAAATATCAGGAGCAAAGGTGTGGACTGGGCACCCTCTCCAAAAGAAATCAGCAGAGCTCTACTTCAACCTCTGGGCAAAATCTTTAAACCATTACATGTGATATCATTCATTGGAGCATATAGTCTGCAGGTGAAGTCTCATCCTATGTACACAGGATGACATACAGGAAATTAGGTGTATCACTAATACATCTTAGAAAAACCACTTAGAAGATTTCCTCATTAGCTTACTTGAAAATATTTTTAACACGCAATGCATAAACAAATTATTTTCCCCCCATTTTTAAATATTTTAAATACTAATTATTTTAAATGAGGATGAATACTTTTAACCTTTTTTTAACTAAATGATTGACTATAAATTCTATCATGAAATGGCATTTCTTATTTTACTACTTATAAACATTGGTTGGTTAACATTGCTTATAAGTTTGCATAAAAACATTTCTTTGCACAAAAATACTTCTATTAATTCTATTGACTTATCATTTTTGCAGCTGTCATTGACACTGACTTGCTCTACAGCTTTGATTTTTCAGTGTCTCATGGTTCTAATGATAACCAGAGGAACTAATTTGAGCAACTGTTTTAAATTAGTGGAAACATTCCATGCTAAGTAAGCAATTAATAGAAATATTCTCTTCCTATAATGCATAGTATTAACCATTCAAAAAGTCTTTAACATGTATAAACAACAAAGGCAAAAGTATTTTGATAGTTTTACAATTGCTTTAAAATGCATTTCTCTGAAATTGTTGCACAACTAGTAATGTTTTGTATAAATATTAAGATACTATAATTATTAAAGTGATAATATTGAATATACATGTTATGTTAAATGTTACATTACAGTTCAAACATTAACACATGCTGCATAAACAAAATTTCATATTCATCTGGTCTCAGTCCCTCATATATTAACTTTACCATGACCATATATGTCCTCTTTTGAACACACACACTGAAAAATAAGGAAATGAAAAATTAAATACTTATTTGGTTTTTGTTTTTGTTTTCCTTCATTAGAAGGTGCACACATTCTGTCCAAAATAGTGTTTGCTCCTTTCTCAGGTGCAGGTGACTGTTAATATATCATAGTAGGATCTGCACACAGAAGAAAAGCTGAAGAGTCAGTGGAAAGATGGAATCCCGTGAGTAACACAATTAAGAGTGCAAAAAGTTCTGGAATAACTTTTAGGTTTGATGACAGATTACTCCTTAACCTGTCAGGACCATACAACACTGGCAATGTGAGCTAATATCTATTTCTGGTATCCAACTAAGCACAGAACTCTTGGTAAGACAGAACATCATATTTACAGTGATAGCTCTTTAACTCCTGAGAACAGCTCAATATTTGGTCTTGAGAGTGCTGCCAATCAAATATAAAAAAGGCTGCCTTCAAGACAGCTGGGTACCATTTCTAAAGAGGCTAAAAGAAAACACTGTAAATACTGTTATCAAAATAGATGAGTATGCTCTACACTCTGTGAGAAAAAAATATGAAGGAATAATCTTTGCTACAGCCCTTGGCTGAGATTCAAGGAAGAATGATTTGGTGTCTCTGTGTTTGGGTCCACGGAATTTAGTGTTTAGCAGGAAGCAGATATCACCTTTTCTCAAAATTGCAGATCTTTGGCCATGGCTCCTCCGATCTGTGAAGGAAGTCTGGCTGCTCCTCAGGAGCACCTCACAGAGACCCCTCTCTGAGAACATGCAGTCTTTTCATGCCTTTCTGCAGCAAGTCCACTGCATTTTTTCAGACTTCCCTCTTTTCGGAAGGAGTGCTCAAAGGAGGAAGAAACCAGAGGACAGTGCACTAGTCATCTTGAATGTATAGTGCAAAACCCCCCATTTCTCATAACAAACACAGAATGCAAGCTGTTATCATCTGAATATAAGCAATTGTTTCTGAGATAGTCATTATTAGAGACTTTGATGGTTTATACATGTTTCCTGGTGTGCTAGAACCAGACAAAAATTCTCTATAAGCATTTAAGAGCTCTCATATCTACTTTGTTTGTGTAAAATGAAGAGATATCTTGCTAATTGGCATTATTTTCTTTTTAAGTATTTGAAATGGGAGCATATCCTTCCTTAATTATTAGATAAATGAAGCTTCTATTCATTAAGCATAATATTAATATTTTCCTTTTCTTTTCACTCATTACTTCCTCTCAAATATTTGCCACCTTGAAATTTTGTTCAAGTTATACACTTTAAAATTACAAGCAATTTTTTGTGTACTTAATGTTCCATATTAAGCAAGTGGAATTTAAATTCTCGTTTCCTTGATGTTCTGTTTTATGTTAAACAAATTGAGGATTATGCATTGATGGTATAAATATACATATAATCACTTCTTTAATTATGCATATGATTGCTGCCTAACTTCGTAATATGTTCCTACAGTTACTGCAGAACTAAAATATTTTAATTTTCAAACTGTTTTTCACAATGTTAATTTGCTTTCATTTCAGGGCTTTCTATTAAATGTATTTAAGAAAAGATCTGTAATGGCCTTGATATTCACTTATCTGCATATTAATTGATTTTTTAAACTGTTTTCTTTAACTTTTTTATAATGACAATTTTTAACCTCTTCAAAGGATGGAAATGTAATCTAGAAATAGTATTTAATATATCTTCTGTTCTGTAAATACTGGAAGAGGGGACTTGCAGTGTCATAATGATGATTTTTTTTTGGTACCACAGTTAAAGATTTAACATTTAATATGAAAAAATACTTACTACCAAAGCAACCTCAGATTTTCAAACCTGACAAAGGAGATCACTTGAGTGCTTGTTACCTGACACATTTGTTTGCCAGTTCTGAACTGAACTCTGTTTTTCAACCAGGAAAGCTCAAGCTAGCCAATAAATTGTGGCTCCTGAGGCATCAGGAGCTGGGGCAGCTGCAGCTGGAGCTGGAAGGGGACCATGGCTGTGGAGCAGGAGTGTCAGAGGGAGGGAAGGCAACCCTTGGAGGGGTGAATGGCAGCACTGCAGCTCCTTGGGCTCTCACAGCAGAGGGCTTCTGAGCCTCCTGCCACAAGGGACTGATCACTACAGAGAGCAAGCAGGTCTGCAGCAGAAGGCTGCCTGATGGAGCTTAGGCTGTGGTGTCTCAGCAGATGTGGTGAAACTTTATCCATCATACCTCAGCTGAGGAGTGCTGGACATCAAATTTTAGCCTGCTGAGACTAGCAGGTGCTAAGCTTAAGGGTGCTGTTAGTCCCAAAAGAAGGAGCTGTCAGTTGGGTGGACAGAACATCTTTCTTGGCTTGTTTTCCTTCTGAAAGCTGGCCAGCTGCCAGCTAGGTGGCTGCAAGTGCAGTGGGATGAGCTGGCTGAGCTGACTTGCCTGCTTGCTGTTGCTGAAAGGGCAGCACAGTGTACCCCCTTCTCTGGGCTGTGCATTTCCCCTGCTTCTTCTTTGTTACTTGCTGCTTCTCTGACCTCTCTCTGAGCTAATTCAGTTCATTAAACCATGGGTAAACTAACCCCACCAATAAAGGAAATAGCCTTCGGTCAGAATAATGAGTGAGTTTGCTGAGGGGTCAGATACACGCCAGAGATGGAATGCAAGGCAGAGGAGAATGGGACTGCTCCTTTTGGCATCAGAAAGCTGTTAAGCCTGCTCAGTTGTTCCTTGGAGGACACACCTCCAACTACAGCCTGACAATGCAGATAAGGCCATAGAAAAGGCTAACCCCTGCTGAAAGGGATGTTCCCACTTCCTTCCTCTGCAGCTTGTTTTGTGCTTCTCCTGGCACTAATGCTTATTTAATCCTACCACCAGCTACTTTGGGGGGAGATTACTGCATTCTTTTGTTTGTTGGGGTGGCTTTCTAACCTACTTGCTGAGGGGTCAGATGATGGTAGGAGAGAGGTGGGAGTGCATGGCTGGACTTCCTCTTAGCATGCCAGCTGGCCTTTGAACTGCCTTGACTGCTTTGTTAGGCTGTGATCTGCAGGTCTGTTGGCTAATTATTGGGAGTAGCTAAACCCCAGAGCAAGATGAAAGCAAAGTGTGCAGGCCTGTAGGCTCAGGGATCTGTTTGTCTGTAGGTTGCTGACAATTGATGATGACTTGGATGTTCCTTCAGCCAGGTTGAGGAGTTTCAAGTGAAAAAACTGTCAGCTGGGTGACTGAAAGTTGGTAGGAGGAGATCATGCAGCTGAAATGACAGCTGCTGTAATGGATGAGTTACCAGCAGCCATTCTGTGGTATCAATAACTCACTGAAATGGAGTGTGGTTGATTTGTGAAGCTGGCATTACTAAAAGTTTGTGTGTGTACACATGTGATACATACCTACAAGAAACCCAATGACCAGAGTCCCAAAGTGAGTCTTGGCAGTAATGAAAACTGCAAACATTGGCGACCAATGAAAACCGAGGCTCATCTATGTGGAACAACCTTTCTAAATTGGAGTTGTTTACAGACTTTTCTTCAGTCAAAACATCTGTGTTTAAATTATTTGACTATAAATGAAGAAAAGCCTTGTGCTTACATTCAAAGATCATAGTGAGGCTAGGAACAGTGCTGAGCTTATGTTCACACAAGCTCTGGTAGGGAGCTATGCTGTAGGCATATATCCACAAAACTTAATATATTATCTTTTCCAAGATATTTCTGTTTTCAGAGCACCTAACTTTTTTTCCTGGAGGTCTTTTTCTCCTCCGATCATGTACTGCATAATCTGCAATATTTTCTTTGTTTGTCAGATAGGGCGGACCTAATTTCAGCTATTCATTTTGCTCATGTAATAATTGGCCAAGTTAAAGAACCAGGTGTGTATAGCACATGGAGTAATAATAATCTTGAGTTTCTTTTTATCTCTGATAATTAGTAATAAAGCAATTTTTATGAATAATTTCAATGGTGGGTGAGATTTCACATAACTTGTCGTAAGGCTATAGATTACAATAAGCAGTTCCTTCCCTAGATAAGTTACAGTAGGATAGAGCAGTTCTCCACACTTAATCTGTGATGACTGGCATTTAAAAGGAGAAGCTCAACCTGGTGAGCAGCAGCTCTGTAAAAAAGATGCTGACAGCACAAGGCCCACTTCTGCTCTTGCGGCTCACAGCTCACTGCAGAATGGATGAGCGAGACTGAACTGTTGACCTCAAGCAACTGGCAAGTGTTTTTTCAGACCTGTGAGAATGTTGACCCCAGAAAAAAGAAGTACTGCACGCTAACTTTGGATTAATTATTTCCTTAGGATTCTGGAAAGGTAAAACTCCTAATAGCTGTGCTGAAGGACAGACTTACCACTCTGACTAGTGAAGACAGACTTGATAACAAGCACTGAAGTAAGTATGCAGGCCAAGCACACCCCAAGAGGGTGTTAGAAGAGTCTTGTGGCAATATTCTTGTTAATTTTTGAGACAGATGTATTGGGGGTGGGTGTTCTGGGGATAGGTTAATTTACGTTGGGGTCAGGTAAAGACCCTTAATGAGGATAGACATGCAGGAAATAAAAGCAATCCTAAAGTGGTTCACTGAGTTGCCACTCTGGCATGCACAATCTGCACAGATTTAAATAATTAACACATTTAAAGTCCCTGAATCCAGTAAATTTGCAGAGATCAACAAATTGATTATTTTTACAGTGAGTTGATTTGAATTCCATTGGTTCTTTTATGATGAAAGTTGGTTTAGGCCAATGTAGTGGTTCTGAGCCATAAGTGCCTTTCGGGTAGTATCATGGTGAAAAGTGAGCATATGTATGACATACATAGCAATGTACAGAAAGTGCTTTTCAGATTTACTGGGACTGAGCATGATAGCAGAATAAAAATTTAAAAAGGAAAATCAAGGTCTGTACTTTGGCTAGCTATCAATATAATGTGAGACTTTGTTTGGAAGCTACTTTGCATGCTTATTGTAGGATTTCTCACCTTTTATTCTGAAATTTTATTGGTGTGGTTGGAAAAGTTAAACAATCAACACAGGCTAACAAATACAAATGTTAACAGTCCCTGTAACAAAAGCGGGACAAATTCTTGCTTCATTTGCACTGAAGGATGTACTTATTTTATTGTATAGGTAGCAGCTTCTGAAACCTGCAAAGTTTGTGTTTTTTCATTAGTGGGCAGAAAAAACACTGGATGAATCATTATCAATGCAGCTCACATTAGAACTGGAGAGTCCGGAAACACAAAATATAGAAACTTAATCTTCTCCAAACTTCTGCAACATACAGACTGTGAAATAAGTTACTGGAAAGCATAAGGCTTTCACGTGTTGATAATGAAAATGTGGGTCATGATAATGAAAGTTAATGGCTTAAAATGTGCACCTAGCAAATACACATGATGACTGTAAGAACTCGCTTTTGTTCAGAGGCGAAATAAATTAATGTTTTTTGGATAGGCATGATATTTTGTTATTTATTTCAGAACGCTTTGGTTTGCTTTCATACTGTTCTCACAGGACTTGCCACATAATAATACTTCCCACATAATAATAATAAAACAGATTTCTTAAAAGAAACGAAAGAAAGGGAAGAAATGGCATCACTATTTTCATGGTTACAAAGTGTTTGCATATATTACTTGTGAATGACCACGGAAATCCTAGGTAAAATTGCATGATGGAATTTAGAAAGGAATACTGAGAAGAGGAAAGCAAAAAATAGGGCCATAAGAGTGCAAAGAATGTGGCAAGTAAAAAAAAATGGATGAAAAACAAATATAGCTTGGTACGTGCATATATGGAGTTCCTAAAATTCATATTAAAGCATTGCAAATAATTGATTTTCAGGTTATCAATCAAATTTCAAAACTACATGCATTTTATTCAATGACACACAGGAACAAGTGTCATTAACAGTTGCTTTTACAAATTAAAAAAAAAAAAGTGTTTTTAAAAGAACTAACTGTGTTTATTAAGATTTCCAGAATGTATATTTCAATGCACTTTCAGTATTACCAAAACCAAAGACTTAATTCCACAGCAAGAAGCGATGCTTTCCCTTTTGCTTTGTAGTTCTGTAATGCTACCGCTTCTGAAGTGATAAAGGTCTGATAAAATTCCTCTAAGTGGGTACTAACTGTAACTATTGAAAGTGATGGAGACTTGGATTCTTATTTCAGGTCCAGCAAATACCTGCCTGCATGACTTCCTAAGGAAAAGATTGAGAAGCATTCAGGACAGTTCTGTGCTCAGATGACCTGGGTAGCCTGCCCCATGGGGCCTGTTTTGTTTCAGACTTGCTGCTCTGAATAGAGTGGACTATTTAGTTGTGTTTCCCATTTTAAAGGGAGGACTTTGTTGAGAAGGGGGAAGGTTTGGAGAGGGGATTATGAGTACAAGGAAATTCTTCTGTTTCTTCTGATGAAACTGTAACCTTTTTCTAAAGCACACATTGAAGCTGAATCTAGAAGCTAGATTACCTGCTTCTAATAAATCATTCATGACCTCAAGCATCCTACAATCTGTTTCTTAACAATTTATGCAACAGCAATGGAAGAAAAACCCCTATGTCTCTGGATTTTCAACCTAGGTCTTAATTTCCTTATTTTATGCACTGAAAGCAAACTAGCAAATTAGACCACATTGATGCCTTTTATCACTCATTCTGATTGAAGCTATCAAGGAGTGCCTTGGAATTTTGCCTTGCTGCTGTGAAACAGGGTAATACCACAGTGGGGCACAGCAGGAAATTAAAAAAACATATGTTCCCCCCACAGCCTAGGCAGCTGAGTTTTGTTGGTTGCTGTGATGTAATGGGTCTGCAGATGGAATGGGTGCTCTACAGAGACTAAGCCCAGTGAGTTTCAGGTGTGCCCATGGGGACAGTAGCTGAAGCCTGAAAACTCAGACAGCAGCCACTGCAGAGACCTTCCTTTGCCTAACTGCAAGTTGCTGGGAAGTGTGTTTGGGCTGTGTTTTTGAATAGAAGGTCATGCTAAACTGGTTATTCACATGCATTTTTTTAAGACACCTGTAAATGGATAATTTCTTCAGTCTGTCAACTTGAAAACTTGAAAAAACGTTTCTGGTTTGAAACAGAATAAGCTTTTATACCTCAACTTATCATTTTCAGAATACCTTGCCTGGAGGTGCTCTTAAAAATGGATAATTTAAAAAAAAAATATTCAACGGAACAAATTTTTTCAGAAAGCATTTTGTTGGAGAAGCATTTTTTTTGGAGAAAAGTGACTGTTGTAGGAAAATATTTTTTAAGATGTGGAGCTGTGTAATTGCAATGAACATTTATGGGAAACATACACGTCAATGATTATTATTCTTCAGAAAATATATTTTTGGAAAAAAACCCCAACACTGTATTACCTGGCATCATTATATTAAAAAAAAAGTTAGATCTTGAGAGTTCATTGTGTTCATATGTAGATTTTGTTTTATGGTTCTATTTTTATTCTAATGTGTCATATGCAGGAAAAATACTTGGTTAATTAAGAGTATGCTATAGGTGATTTTATGTCAAGTGGACATTTTATCTATTATAATTTATGATATATGATGCATTTCCTGTTCTAAAGCCAGGTAGATATCAGTACATATCTTACACCTATTTCTTTTTAAAACAAAGTGATTGCAACTTCCTTCAGGCTTCATAAATGCTTTATATGCAGTAACTCTTGTAGATCTTTCCAATTTCTTAGAATTTTTTCTCCTCTTCTAATAATTTCAAGAACTTATCATTTGCTTACAAAAACTATGTTGAAGTTCACTTGCAATTAAATTTTCTATTATAATTCTGTAAAATAGTGAGGGAGCAGTTTATATTTGCACTCTCAATTCAGATTTTATTTGTTTCTTTGAAGGGCAAATGACTTGCCTATGAAAAACATTGCTACAAGTAGTCACTTACATGTGTACATAGAAACCAGCAAAGAAACCAAGTCTTCATACTTAGTGACTATAGTGAAATTGTTTCACATTAAAGTAGTTCCTTAAAATGAAATAGAAATCTGTACAGAGGAGTCAATTCAGTTAAACAATAATTTTCTTAAAATCCTGCAAGGGTTAGTATTTTTTTCTGTTCAGAAACTATGAGCTTACTAGATGAATATAATAAGATTTAAGGCTAGTCCTGTTCTAAATAGTCTACAATGAGAAACGTGTCAGAAATGTTACTTGCAGAAATGTAGTTACTTACATGGTGAGTTGGTCTGTGTGAAGACTCTGTTATTAGTGGATAATTTATAAATGTTATGGAAACACAAGGCATGAAATTATAAATTAATAGCATGTCAAAACAAGCTTGAATAATGGAACAAAGACATGGGGAGCAAATGTAAGATTGATGATCTTGTAAATTATCCCAATGAACAGCCTTAAAAGAGCTCTATCTTCTACAGGATAGAAATACTTCCATGGCACACCACATGCAACCCTAAAACTTACAAACAACAGCTCAGTCTTAAATAAAGACAGAGTACTGTGGGGTTTTCCCAAGCCAGTGTCTGTCCCCATCCTCTTTGTCTGCTGCTCCCCTGAAGCCAGCTTCAGCACTGCAGGAAGATGTGGGAGGATGCAGTGTGGGCCTCTTTCAGTGAGCAGAAAGAGCTAAACCCGAAACAACCAGTGTAAACCTGCTAACAAAAGCACCAGAAAATGACTAAACCCAGGCTTTTAGGATTTAGGGAAAAAAATGTCCAGCTGAGTACCTCAGGTTTAAAGGCTTTATGCTTTGTGCTCTTTGCTATGGTGCTCCATCTTCAAATGACAGGGTGCTGTGCAACTCAGGGATTCAGACCCTGAAAGCCTGAAGATGTATTCTGAGCAAGAAATGCCTACTTTTCTGGAGGCGTCATGGAATATTAAGGCCGACATTTTAAAATGAGGCTATGAGAATTTTGGGGCTGCCTCTGAAGAGTTAAGGAGCTAAGAAAGCAAATTTCTTCACTTTTACAAAAACGCTGATCACAAACATTTTATTTTGTCTCAAATAGCAGCTTTAATGCAAAATTTCTGCCTTCTGAATTGTAATGAAGAAATGTTTTGCATCTCTCAGTAACAGTTATCCTAGGGTTGGTAGTTTTCTGTAGTCATATTTCAACGCTAAATCTGGACAAGAGGCAGTTTCTAACAATTTCTAAGCTTCATTTTTATTTCCTCCATAGTCTGGTTTGCAAGGAAGGGAACATTGAGGTCATTGAACCAGCTCTGAGATCAGTCTGTCTCACTATTTACTGATAAAGAAGAAGAGACCTGGCAGGACAAATCTGAAGATGGCATTGTATCAGAATAATGTTTCAATTAAATGCTTCTTAGCCTGACATTTAAGAACATTGTCATAGCAGGGTTGTAAGATACTAGAATTTAAACACACCTGAAGTTCAAAAGTCTCAAACATCTGAGAATTGCCATTCCATTTCAAGTGGAAGAAATTTCTGTTAAATGATGTTTCTGCTCTTATAATACACTTAGTAAGCATGGTACACTGAATATAATGTTTGACTAAGCTACATTTTGTCTATGTCATTTTTTTCTGGTTTAATGTTCTAATAGAAAAAAAATGTTCATATTACTGCTGCAGCTTTAGTTGCATTTTAAGTGAGAATTCTAAATTTTAAATGAGCAATTGGTTGCTTAAGCTCCTAATTTCAAAAATTGCCAGCAGTCCAGTATAACATCTGCTCCCTCTAAATGGTTTTTCTCAAAACATAAAACCTAGAGGGCTAGATTATCAGAAGGAGACCCCCTCAAGTCGTGGCTCCTTTTGAGAAGGCTCTTAGCTGATGCATGTAACAGTGCAATTGTTTGTGCAATACTTTGCTGGTGCTGTTGCATCACAGGAGGCTTGATTTTGTGTTGTGGGTTCTCTTGGTCTTGGCTCTCTGTGCCAAGAATTTGCCCAAGCAAACCTGCCACTTCTGTCTGTTGCTTCAGTGCTGTTTAGAAGATTCAGTTGGGTACACCTTCAAGTGCCATTTCTGTGAACAGCAAAATGCTTGATGGCAGTAGCTGATGCTCCAGAGTACACAGCTGGCATCCCAGGCATTTGTAAAGCTGGTTTAACTTCAGCCATGCCCAGAAAATGGTGCTCTTCGTGTAGCACTCTCAGAAATGTCCACAGATTCAATGCATTTACTTGAAATTTTATTTCTATGCAGATTTGTACTTTTGCAGGGGTTTGCTAAATGCTTTTGTTTTAATTGGCTTGCAAGTCCTTTTTGCTCACTGCATTCTATGCCTGAAAGGGAACTGCATTTTTGTTGGTGTGGTAATAATACTAAAACTAAGGTGACTGAGTCTGGTTCGGTACTTCATGTTTATTGAAATGAAATTTCCATTTGTGAAAGCAGTACTTAGACACTTTACGTGCAGATGGTTTATTTTCTTACCTTGAGGAATTTTCAGTTGTGGTTGGAGGTACAGTAATTTCACGATTATAAGCCGCACCCTTTTTCCTTAAAGAATCCAGCCTGCCCCAGTAGTGCAGCTTATATTCAGGTGCGGCTTATCTATGGACAAATCCCAGTGAAATGCCAACCTGGAAGTGAGAGCCAGCCGGGGAGGGTGCCTGGGGCTGCCTTTAAAGGCTTCTCTGGTCTATGAAAACTGTTGCAACTTGAGCACCTGACACCAAACCCCGCACTGGCGCGATTCTGTTACTAATTTGTTACTTTGTTACACATGGATCATCGCTTTAAAAAAAAAAAAAGTGCGGCTTATATTCAGGTGCGGCTTATATATTGACAAATCCCGTGGTCTACCCGGCTACCAGGAGGTGTGGCTTATAATCAAGTGCGGCTTATAATCGTGAAATTATTGTACCTAATTTAACAGCTTACTAATCTTTGGAAATGCATTTCTGCAGAGGTAGAAAAAATACAGCACGAGAAAAGCTACACAAGATTATACCTAAGGGTCTGTAAATGGGCTAAAAATGAGGATTAGGGCTCAATGAACCAACTGGGAAATCAGAGGTACTAATATTTGATAGACAATCTTCTCCACAGTAAAGATAAAGAAATGCGCATTAAACATTAAGAAAATCAGAATGTTTTGCTGAAAATAGAATTTTGAAACATGAAAAGTCATTCTACTGTAGTGGTCTAAATATTAGCTAGTTTTAACTAAGTCTTTCTACATGTTCTTTCTGATAGGATTAATACTCAAACACAATAATTCCCATTCCAGTCAGACTCTAGTATGAGATTGTAGCCATGTAATTCCCACTAACTTCAATGATGGTATTTGCTACGTAACATTATTAAGGGACCAAGAATTTAACTAGACATGTTGGCTGATGTGATCTATGCTATGAATGAGATGAAAATTAAACTGAATCATGTTTATTTAACAGCCATAATTTTAGGCTCTAGCTGTATGCTTACATATGTCTGATTGTAACATTGCAGCGTACTAAAGGCTCTAAACTATCCTTAATTGCATGTGAAGAACTGGGGATAGCTGCTATCCTAGAGCAGGTACTGTTCCCATAGCCTACTAAGGTTTTTAAGAGTGGATCTGCTAAAAGAATTTGTGTTTTTCAGAGGCATCGATTACTTTCCTGGATGTGCAAAACCAGAATTCTAAAAGCAAGCCAAGAGTTTTACATTCTCAAATTTCTACTGGGGGGAGTGGGGGAGCAACTACTTTCTGAGTTCTTTATTGCTCTCCATAATCATTGTTCAGCTTTTAGAATCATTTGAGAATATCACAGAATTATTTTTTGTTACTATTTTTTCATAGTAATTTAGAATATGTATATGGATAAGAAATCACAAAGTATCCTGTTGCTTTTTGGTGGAAAAAAGAGCATGAAAGTAAGTAAATATTTGGAGATAGTCTTATTTTTAGGGTTGTGAAGAAAAACGAAAAAAATTGAAATTGGCTTTAAAATTTTTCAAAATACTCTGACTCAAATTTTTACTAGTCTGCCACAATAGAACATAAGCAATGCAGACAAGTGCTAGTGATATCGTTCAAGGAAGTTTCCTCATACTCTTAGTCCATTTGGTGAAGACTTGACAGGGTAGATGATTAAGTATTCAGGTATGCTAACATAGCAGATACTAGGGTACTTATATTAAGTTTGTGAAAATGACTCCTATTTTTGACTGCAGTGAAGCTAGATCAGTGGCACAGATCCAATCCTCTCTCCCTATATATATATATATATCTTATTGTGCTTACTAGTTATATTAAAATTCTAGGGAGTGTTTTGACAAATGGTAGTGGTGTTCTCAGTCTAGATTGTGTTGTAGGTTTTCATTTAGAACAATAACATAAAACTAAGAATGTTTCATGCTGCAACATGAGACAATGTATACGATTTTAAAATTTAGAATCAACATTTAAAACTCTATGTTTCTTCATGTATAATACCCTGTTTGCAGCAGTTCCCTCTTTCTAATTTTTACCAATGATAATTTTCATTAAGATATGGGATGGTTAGAGGTTTTTTGTTTGAAGTGATAACAATTTACATACTTCTGCCACAGCAGTGAGAGAAAGAAGGATCTGTCCTTCAGTCTGTTCATGGTATAGTTACAAAAAAAGAGAAAAGTATAAACACTGAATTCCTGAGCTTGCTGTGAGATGGAAGGTCATTAACAGGGCACTTGAGCAGATTGGTATTACAGTCAATTGAGACGCTGAAACATCCTAAATGGCCTAATGCAGCAACTAAGTGCTTCTTAAATTCCAGAACTTTTACTTGAGCAGAGTATTCATGTCTAAAGTGAATTTCCATTTCCTTTAGTAAATGCTGTTTTTATATAGTCATAGTTGAAGAGGCAACGTAGTGTAAACACAGCAGTTTGATTCTATCTCCACAACAGCACTAAACTAATTTGTCAAGTTATAAACATGAAATCTGAGTCTAATCAGAGTGCTAAAAATATATTTTCTACATTGAATTAAAAGAAATGGCAGAAGTTTGTGTGTTAATATATACATGCACTGTCAATACAGCCCTGTCAGACTAATCAGCATGCAAATAGAAATGGTTTCATCCTTTGGGAAGTTTTACCATCATCCAATCCGTTCAGCACTATAGAAAGGGCAAATTAGATTTCACTTTACATAGATTTGTCAGGAAAGAGGAAAATATATGGTATTTTATTTTATTTATAGCTGATCTAGTAATAACTTTTCTTTAGATCTAGCTGTACTTTAAGTAAACATTAAGATATTGTTTGTAGTTCTTTCTGTGTCATTCAAAAGTTGTTTATTTGAGGTGCAAAAGAAAAAGCGTCTCCCCATGTGTAAATTCCTATATGAAAGATTATATATTCATGATTCTTCACAATAAGAGGTTCTCATGTAGTTTTAATTAAATCAACAAGTCTATTTAGCTGGTTTTTGTGGACAGATCAGACCAAATGCAGCAGCTGCTGAGTGATAACAATAGCAAAGTCTGAAGTTTGCAGAATGCTAGCACTCTATTTGGCAATACTGGATGTACTGGCATGCTTGCATAGGAATCATATTTCCATCACTTAAAAATATGTTCCTTTAAAAGTTTAAACAGTCTGTGAACCAATATGAAAAAATACCCTAAGGTAGGCCTAGGACACCTAGCAAATGTCATTTGCTGAGTTTTTCTGTAGCTATTTTTCTACTGTTATCTCATTTCTTTAGCCAAGGTTATAGTTTTTGTAACAGAAGACCAAAAAAACCAAACAAACATGGCTATGCCCCAGCTGCCCCAATTTACTCAATTTAAACACCTTCTGAGACTGGGCTTGCGCTAAGGATGTGATTTGAAGTCTCTGAGAGCAGCATCCCTTTTGCTGACTGTGATCAGAGGCTATCTCAGTGGAGGGATAGCCACTAAACATCTAGGAAAGAGCAGAAAAGCAGGTGCATCTTAGTGTTAGTTCTTTGTCTACTTGTGTGAGTCAGAGAGCTCATTCAGTGTCAGTCAGAGAGCTTATATGTGTAATAGATTCCTGTGTTGCATTTTGTGCAACAATGCAGATCTTAGTGAATGAATACAACTGTGATCTGCTCCTTTCCTCCAAGTGAATCTTTATCAAGTTTCTCCTAATTTCAACAAGCAGGTTCTAAACTTTTTCCCTTTTGGATGCTTACCCATCCCAGTGACTGTTGCTGTTACAGACTTCACAGGGATGGTCTGAACAGTTTGAAAGATGAAAGGCTCTCATGGTTAAAGGACCAAAGCACAAATCCAGTGATGCACTCAGATGTGCTAAGGCCACTCACAGGCATACCTAGAGGTAGTGTTGTCAGTCAGACCCTGCTCAAATGCATTGCTCTTATCTGAGGCCATATGTTGCACTAATTCTACGTAAAGGCCAAGACTAGGGCAGAGTCAGCTGTTGTTAATAGCTTTCCGTTTTTGTCTTTCTTTCCAATAGTTCTTCTTCACCTGGGAAAGGCAGAGAAAAGGAGCAAGGAGGAATATCTGTCTATACAGTGAATAAATGGAAGGAAAATAAAGAAACAGAAATGTTTTTTTTGAAAGAGTGAGATTTTAAAAAAAGTTTTAAAATAAATCCAAATGTATACAAAACTCTGCCTTACAGCTTTTGTATACTTGAAGCTCCTTCATATTTTGAAATAGAAAAGTAAGTTCAATTGCTTTACTGCACATTTTAAACATGAAATCAATCCATTTAATAGAAGGGTCTTACTTTGATTTCTAAATTTTACTGTTCCTGGATAGGTAATTTTGACTACTTATCTTAATTATCTGAATGTGTGCACATTTTCCAGCTGGTAAGACCCAAATCGCGTTTCAGTTAACTTTGTCTTTTCTAGAATAGCTTGATATTCCGAGGTATTGACTTCCAAAGATTCTTTTCTAACTTTCAGTTTTGCACTCTTATTGGTATGTTTGTGTACTACAAATTATTATCTCAGTTTCTCAGAGATGGCTAACATATTAGCCACCCTTTACGTTTTCAGAGCAGTTTTTTTCCCTTTTCTGAGAAGCCAGAGACAGAACATGTTTATATGCACAGTGAGACTGATGTGCACTGGACTTACGCACAAAAATGGATCAGTCATATCTCCAGTGTCTCTACATCAGAGGGACATCAGATATACCATGTCTTCAAACCAGGATAAAGTGGTCCCTTACTCTGCTTTTTGAGTACCTTAAAACTTGACCAGAGATGTTTGTACCCGTGACAGGAAGTGTAATGCTGGAATAACTAAATCAAAATACAAAAAAGCAAGTGTATGGTAAATGACATCTGAAAACCTTATGTTCAGAGTCAGACTCGGGGCTTGCTTGGTTGTTTTGTTTTGTTGTGTCCTATTTTCCTGGATTTTTTGTGGGTTTTAAAATTTTTTTTTAAGTTTTCTTTTTTTTGGGGGGGTTGGTTTAGTTTGGTTTGGTTTTCTTGTCATTCAGCCTCTTCTGTGGGATTGATTTAATAGACACAAATAAAATCCTACCTAAAGTGTTTGTGGTTGTATCTGTGTAAGATTGGTGGCCACTCCTAAAGAAAGATGTAATTTTAAAAATTTATAAATTTTGGCTGTTCACTGAAAACTGAGGGAGAAAAGACAGATATGCAGGATAGGCAATGTTCTTTTTCACAACAGGAAATACTCTTTATTATATTTATTTTGTCTCTAACAGTGGGAAGAAGTCTGTGGAGTCAGAGGAGTTTTTTTTTTAAGATATCTCTCAAATCAGCAGCCAAGTCTGAGGATGGTATTGTCATTTGCTGTTTACCAGCATTTTGCACTTTGTATATCTTGAACCTAAACTTATATTAAAGTTAGTCTCAAATCACATAGGTTTGCTGGGATATTATGGCACAAAATTAATTTCTCAGAGGATCTCATTTCAGCTATAATGTAATATTCTACTTATCTATTGATCTTTTTAACTTTTGGATCTCTGCACTTCTTCTCAACTGTGGTTTTATTGCCATATATTATAGCTGTAATAACATGGGTTACTGGTAATAGTTTGTTATCTTCAGTGATAGATGATACATCCTGAAGAAACACAATATCCTTCCAGTAGTTTCTCATTTTACGTTACATCTCTTACATCTTTTACTATACATATTTTTTAAACTGGTAGATATGTTAAATTACTTTACTTGAAGTTTGATTTGGATAAGCACTTCAGGAGTTTAAAAAATGCTTAAGAAATAGATAAAAAATATAAATAATTAATAAAACCTTGAATATGTCTGCATGCCAGTAGAAGCATTCCCATTATCCTTAAAATACAGTTTCTGAACCACTAATAAGCTGTCATATGACAAGAAAATAGACAGAAAAACAAAGCTGGTGCAGAAACTGGAGAATAAACATTGAAGATGAATTATAGGAAAACATTTAAAAAGATTATTAAATGTCTTAACTATGGCCTCTTACAGTTATTCTTAAAAGACAAGTAATTTCTGGTTTTCTAGTTCTGCACAGGGGGTGGAGGTGGTGAAGAGCAGACTTTAGTTCATCTTACAACAGCAGTGTTTTTAAACCCTAATAGGGAAAAAAACCCAGCTTCTCAAATTACATTAAATCCTATCCCTTGGATGTCATTTTATGAAACACGGTCAAAAAAAGTACAAAACACAAAGACCAGTCTGCTTTTTGGCCAGGTATGAGGAAATGAAAAAGTTTGCTTTTGAAGTCCATATGTGACGTTTATTACCAATTTTAAAAAATAAAAGGGAAAATTTCCCAGCATTATTTGAAACCTATGTATTTTCTTCAAGCCTAACTAGTTTATTTTCAGTAACTTGCTTGTTGAGTGTATGGAGCACAGATTACTTAAAAGAGTGCTTAATTTACATTTGATGAACATTTTACTACAGTGTCTTTCTATAAGGAGAGATGAAAAGCAGCTGTGGAAGGGCAGGAGGGCCTTTTTTGATAGAACCTAGAGACCATATTATCAGGAAGCAAGTGCTTGCAAAATATTTTAGGTCTACTCTTACTTATTTTTTTGAGAAAACTTTGCTTTTATTTTGCAGAGGGAAAGAGATAAAAAATTTGATGATTCTCCTGTGACTACATAATTTCTACAAAGTAAATGAACTTTTTTCTGCTGGATGGTAAACTTACGTTGAGAACAGTGATAGCTAGCAAGAAGTCTTGACATCAACTCTCATATCTCATATGTCATCTCATCTCTTTCTCTGCAGAGAGAAATTAGCACATTGTAACCAATTTTCATCATGGTGTAGGTAATGTTATTAAGTTGAAGTTGCAAAATTCGGCACGTTCATTTTTCTGACTTTCTAATCCTCAAAGCACAGCAGAACAAAAGTATGGCTGCCAGCTAACTGGACCTGGTTAACCAAGCCTGCCAGAGGCCAAGAAGTGTTTGGACAACTCTCTGAGACACAGGGTGTGATTCTTGGGACTCTTCTGTGCAGGGCCAAGAGCTGGACTTTGAAGATCCTTACAAGCCCCTTCCAGCTCAGGATGTTCTGTTAATTTAGTCCATGATTTGATGAATAGCAAGTATCTCCTCTTATACAACCCACAATGCAGCATGCAGTGATTACACTTCCAGTTTTACAATACATCAAACCGGGACTATAATCTTACTTCACTTTAAAAAATACCTTAGTGGTTTCATAGAACCAAAAGACTTGTGAAAACACCAGTAAGACAAAACATATGTGCAATTGTTTAAAATCAAGCACCCATAATATCACAATTTTAATTTATTGGTATAGAGGCGAGTCTATTAAAAATTAACTACTCCTGATTAGTTTTTGTGACATAAAATTTTACACTGATCTTAATGAAGTGTTACTAATGTTCATATTTAATAAAACCTAGGATGAAAAATCTGTCATGAGGGATTTTATAGTAGGTCTCAGTCATTCATTGTCTGATACAATTACCAAAATTAAAAGTAAGTTTCAGAATTTGAAAAAACAACAGAAAAATAACATTAGTAATTTTTTGGGGGGATGAGGAATTCATAGCCATTAAGTTTATCTCTTTAGATCACACACACACACACACAAAAAGGACCGAGAAAGAATTTTATTTCCTTGTGGATTAAATCATTATTCATAAAAATTTATGAGACACACAATTTGTATGAAAATTATGTGACTTTGAGACAGGAATGAACAATTTAAAACAAATCAGTTGGCATGAATAGCTTTTACAGAATTTCAGAATGGTGTAGGTTGGGAGGACCACTGTAGGTCATCAGGTGCAAGGCAGCTCAAGCAGGGCACCTAGAGCTGGCTGCCCAGGAGAACACGCCCAAGGCCTTTGAACACCTCTGAGGAGGAAGAGCCCACAGCTTCCTTGAGCAACCTCAGCCATCCTCAGACTTAAAAAATGTACCCTGATCAGAGAGGCTCTCCCTCAGTGTGGGCTCTTTGTTCTGTCACAGGGCACCACTGAAAAGAGCCTGACTCTGTCTGCTTTGCACTTTTCAGCCAGGTACTTATAGATATTGATGAGATCCCCAAAGAAATTAAATACAGTAATTTCACGAATATAAGCCGCACCTTTTTCATTG
>VRYO01001269.1:12798446-12827623 GCA_009812075.1 Sialia sialis | reverse complement strand
GGTCTGCCCTGCTACCACGAGGTGTGGCTTATAATTGTGAAATTACTGTAAATTAAATGGGGAAAATAATATAGTAATTAAAAAGATCAACACTATTCTTGCTGCATTGAAGTTAAATTTATGGACTAATTTAATGTTTTTATTTTGTTCTGAAAACTTCCTGGAATATTCTATTGCTTCTAACACTCTTAAAATCCTTCTCCCATATTTATAAAATATGTAACAATTCTTGTGTTAACAATGTAGGTTTTGTGCTGTATTTCCCAACAGAGCATCAAGAAAAGACACTATGCAATTGATGAAGCAGAATGGTCATGTTTCATAAAGCCAGTTTGCCTGTGATCCTTCCCACCTTAGCACCCCTGGAATGAGACTGAAGCCATTATACTCAGGCTTTTGTACACTGGTGAGTACATAGCCTTTCTGAAATCAAGGGTGTCACTTCTGTATTCATTTAGCTCTTTTGTTGGACCTTTAAAAAGTGATTTTAATGGCTCTTTGAAGACTAAAAAGGAGTAAAACTGGTAAAAAATGTACATTTTAAAACATTTAAATGGGTCATACACTGAGCAAACTGTTCCTAAGTGAATTATGAATTTAGCAAATTTTCCTTTCTCCCAAGCCCACGTAGATTCTGTCAGGAATATCCATGAATAGACTTTAAGTAGTTCATTATTTTTAATTTAATTTCAATACTTGCAAGGGTGTCATGTACATGTATTATCAGACTGCTGCAAATTTACAGGCTGCTTGGAATATAGAATCCTCTCCCATCTCTGAGAGGTTAAGACATTTTTTTGTTCAAAACTAGTCTGCCTTGGGCCCTAGAATATCATCATTTTAAGGGTCCATATGGACAGAAAGTTCATCTGAAAGTCAAAAGCATTAGTTTGTCTACTTTGACTATTTAAAGCCTACCTTAAATATCTAGTGATGTCCTGATACACTAAAACAAAATCTTACTGTCTTGGGCTTTTGCTGAAGAACCTTTCTTGGCTAGGTTCTCTCCATCTTTTTTGTTCCCCTCTATCCAGGTCTTTTATTCACTTCAAGCCCTGTGAAGAATTAATTGGGATTTTTTTTGTCACTGTGGCACAGATTGTAGAAAATATCAGTTTTTCATCCTGCTTTAATGGCTCCCAGCTTCTTACAAAACAGGTAGGAGATCCTAATCTTATCCCTTTATCTATTTGCAATTATGATCAGTAGTTACTTGTTTCATTCCTAAGGTATCATTTGCCTTTTAGCACTCCTTAAACATGAATGAAAAAGCATAAAGGTTAAAGAGATTTCAGGATGGTTGCAAAAGGCAGCTCTTGCCCACATATAGATATGCATCAGATCATTAAAGAACTTACTCTCCGTTGCTATTTGTACTCAGATATAAAACACTTCCTGAATTTTTACTGGGCAATTACTCAGAGCAGCAAATGACATCAACTGCAGAACTCATCTAAGTCAGCTGGTGGTCAAAGAAATGTGGTGAGATCCAAAAAGGACCTTCAGTTTTACAGGAATTCTTAAGAAAAAAATTCCCTTTCATTTTATTATTTCTCATAATGATTGTGTGTTCTAAAAATGTAACAGCTTCTTGAAAGGAAATGTTCTCCCCTTTAGCAGCTTTCTTTAAAAAGAAAACAAAGAAATGATGGGGGGCAGGGGAAAATGCAGTGAGAAGTTGTGAAATCTGTTTTGTGGTGAAGTACATTGTTGGATAAACCCCTGTGCATGTGGTATTGTTACAGTGCCTATTATTTGTTCTGTAGAAACTAGCAGCACTGTATTTACAAAATATATAGTTATGGACTTTGGAACATTTATTTACTCGGATGTCCATAATGGATCTGAATAAACTGCTGTGTAAGCATGCATTCAAGCGTTTTAAAAAAATGCGTATTATTTACTTCATTGACCATACACAAAACCATGATGGAAACACTATTGTTTAGCCAATACTGTTTTGAGGCCATGCCAGACTAATAAGTGAATAGGCATTCATAAGTGTTTCTAAAACATATATCATTTACCTGGTATTAGGAGTGTAGCTTTTCAGAAGTGCTCTAAAGTGTACATTACTAATGTATTTTCCCAATAGTGATTATAGTTAAGCACTTGGGAATTTTTTTTTTATCTTTAGGAAAAAGTACCTCTGAAAGTGCCTTGAAAATTTTTAAAGCTTTACTGTGAATACAAAAATAGGAACTGCTGTATCCTATAAGATGAATGTTGTTGTTATTACTATTAAGAGCAATGGTACAGTAGTGTTTAGAGGCTGCAGGTGATATTAGGGTCCACTCTGGTATGCACTGTGCAAATATGCAGTTGCAGTACTTGCAGTTTCTGAGCTGATCTTTACAAATGCCATTTAGTTAACTGACTTTCCTAGCATAAAAATGTTTAGTCTATCTATCTGCTTATATTCACAACAGAAACAATAATAATTCTTAAACATTTTAAAGAATCTGTATAACGTGCACTGGCTTAATCTCTGATTATTATTATTTCATTATTAATTATTTCATTATTAATTTTGCAGTAATATATGTAAAGATGAGCATAATTTCTTCCTAAGAAATTAGTCTTACCCTGAAGAAGAAAAATAATTGCAATATATTCATATTCTGACATATTAAAATAGCTTCATATTTACTGAAATTAATTGTTGATCAGAAGGTGGCATTTTATCATGTTTTCTTATCACTAGAACCAATCTAAATGTTTTTTTTTGCTCTGGCCCAATGTAAGCATATTGGAATAGTGTTGTCTGGACTTACAAGAGTCTTCAATCAGTAGTTCTTAAGTAGTTCTTCAATAAGTGAGCCTAGAAATTCTATTGCAAATACTTTATTTTTTCTAGTCACATTTTTTTCTGTTGCACTTCAGCCTTTGCTTTTATTAGTAATATCAGAAAAATCTTTTTTTCTTTGGCATTGCACTTCAGAATATAAGAAAAACGATCTATGCTCTTGCAGCAACACCTAAACCATGTAATTTACACTTTAAAATCTCCAACTGGCCATTTTGTTTGGAGAATACTTCATAGCATTCATCCAAAAAATTTACCCTTTTTATCTAAAGACAGTTGCAAGTATGCCGAACTCAAGCACATTACACTTTTTAAGGGTTTGTGTGCAGCTTGTGTTAGTTCTATCAGGGATATGCAGCCACAGGTTATCCATTCTAAAGCGATACAGGTATCTTTTTTGTGCTCATCACATTTTCTTCATTGTTTGACATTTATGTTACAATCACAGCAAAACGGCACAAAAATTGTGTCAACGGATTCACAGCTTATTAAACAGAAAACTTATTTTTGCTTAGTCATGTTTGCTAAAGGTAGAGCTGTAGATGTTGGTAGGACTTTTCTAAGAAGGTCCAATGTAGTATTTTCTGTTTCTCCAGGCTTTTGATTCTTGACAGGGAGTGTCTTGAACCAGTGTTCTGTATTTAAGCAGAGGTGACTATGCGTAAGAGCTGTCATTTGTTGCAAGTACTTTTCTGAGATAATAGACACTGCCTTTCTTTTGGACTATTGCTCCTTCACTGTTCAAGCCATTACAGAGGTAAATGTGTGATCACCTACATGCCACCTCAAACGAGTGCTACACATTTTTAAATTTTCCCTTCCATTCTTACATCTCATCCTTGAAACTCAGGAGACTAGGACCTTTGAAAGCACTTACCTTCTGACTACCACCTGCATTTCACATGACTTGTGGTTTTTTTGTTTTCTAATGCTTTAGCAGAAGAATGCATTGCTATCGTTTGCAATTAATGGAAGACAGTAAAGTATATATAGGAGGATGGCAAATACATACTGTTGCTTAAAATTTGTGGATTTTTATTTTAATGTTTTGTTTGTTAGTCATCACCACAAACTGCTACACAAACCAAGCTTCTGAGCAAACAGACACAGGTATATCAGTAATTCCTTTTCATCCTTGCTGTTGAATGACTGCTTATTCATGCCAAAAGGTTTGGTTATTTTGTGCAATTCCAGAATAAAATATCAAGAGAAATACCAGTTACCTTAGATGAATTTACTCTGCATAAGGTTAGAAAATACTTAGTTTACAAATATAAAACACATATAACTTTGTTTTATAACAGCAGTATTTGTATAAGACAATTACTGATTTATGTCTTTACTTGTCCAATAATAATAATTTCTAAAGGTGCAAAATTGAAACCATAAACCTGCTTGATTGGGCAAATATTTTTTTCTCAAAGGTTGCTGGTCTAGAAGTAAATTTGTTAATTATCCTTCGGAATGGTGAACTTGTCTTACAGGAGGCTTGAGTGATGGCAGAGAGCTTATTGGGGGTGTCTTGAGAGCCACTTCCTTGACTTCTCCTGTCTCTCTCCAAAGACATCTTGGCAGTGATGAAATACTGGCAGTTTGTGATGATAGTCTTATGAAATGAAGTTATAGTACACACAGTATGGTTCCTTAGTGTTTTGTTGCTAAGTAGTGCTTGTGCATGTTTAATCCCTTCCTTGAAATTTCCAAAATAGAAAATAGACACCTGGAGGGAAGGAAAACTATTCATCTCCGACCTGAAATATGTTTTCTTACATTGCTAAATAAAGGACTACACAAATTCCCTTATTTACACACCCACATTATGCCAACGTACATGTTAACCTTTACAGTTGGCAGAAATTGGGAGACTGGCTGCCAGTTTCTGTTTTGTATAGATTGATGTAATCAAGCATGGCATTGCAGTATGAAATATGTAACAAATGATGTTAGAGTATATCTCACAAACCTGAAGTGAGCATGAAAGGAGTGTTTCAGAAAGACAGCAAAGGGCTTATCTTGCACCTTGCTTTGTCTTCTGTACCGGGGAGGAATGTGAACAAACAATTTTGTTTCTATAGTGGCACAAGAGTCTGCAAATGAGATCTGCAAATACATAAAAGAGATTATAGAGGAAGGATCCCTAAAAGGGAGAGAACGAGTTATTTTCATGTCACATATGTAGATGTGTATTATACCAGTAGAACTAAAGCAGGGATGACGTTCTGCCCCTGCTGGAACCAGTGGGACAAAATACCACTCAAATGTCTTTAATGGCATGCAGTCCTAAAGACATTTTTTTCTCAAGACACTTTATATCCATTCTAGTATTCTTGCTGCCAGCAAAACAGCTTTACTCCACAGTGCGGATAACTTTTCAGATCTGTCCTTAACACAAGGTATTTGAGACAGCTTCTGTTGCTAACCTGCTGTAGTGGTGCTAAATTCCAGAGGAAAAGACTCAGCAATCAGTTTAACAAGGTGCTGGCATAAGCACAGTTTCCAGTGCAAAGTAGAAAGAAAGAGAACAGATAATCTTTGAAAGATTAAAGCTGTAGAAAGATGGCTTTGCACTACTTAATTTCCTTTTGCCACTGGAAAGTATTTTTTTAGTATAGGAGAAGAGCTAAGACAAAAATTTGGAAGAGATGTGCATTTCAACCCAACTGAAAGGACCAAAGAAGCCAAGTTTGATACCTGGGGAAAAATAAAATTGATTCTTTTTACGCTGACATAATGGCTGTATGAGAAGCTTTGGAGACTATCAGCTCTGATAGCCTAAAATTGTATCACCCAAAACGTTTTCTCAGGAACCAGATTTTCAAATCTGAGACATTTGGGATGCTGATATTTAAGAGCAGTTGTATTTAAAGATAGTCTTATTTGAAAAATTACTCTACTTTTTCTTTCTCATATTTTACTGTTTTCTAACAGTGCAAGAGAAACTTCAAGAATGTGTTTCACACAGTGAAGTTGTATTTCCAGAATATGTTCTTCCTTGTGTGTTAATTCATAAGGATGTAAAAGTGAACTTTAAATTTAAAGGCCAGTCTTCCTCTCACTGTGGTTCAAAATGGCCATTGTTTGAAGAGCAAGACTTAAATTTGAGTTGGCTATTATCTCCCGTTCAGATTGTGGCACCATTGCTCTCAGAGGTTTTTAAGTTTTTGGCATTTCTAAAATAGTCATGTTCTGTGACTTCTTGTTTTAGGAAAAGACTGATGCTGTTCTCCCCCTAAGCTGTTTAGTGCAGCATGAGCCTGGAGGAGCAAGCAGAAGACAACAAGCTTTTGCAATCCATTTTAGAGAGTAGTTGAAATATATTCCCTGAAATTGGCAGCTATGTGCCGGCCCCTTCCATCTGCAGGCACTAGTACAGTTGGCAGTTTCCACCCTGCAAAATCAATCATGCCCCTTCCAGATTAAAGACCTAAATAATGTTCATGCATTTTAAGAGCATTTTTTAATTTCCTGATATTTATAACAACACTTGGGGAAACTTGACACCGAAATCTGTTTCCCAACTGCATTTGTTTTTCCCTCATGTGTGCACACTGATTCGCTATTGCAAGATTGCTCATCAGTGCTGGGCTTTTTTTTGTTTTGGGGTTTTGCTTAGTTTTAAGATGAAGGATTAAAGCACTCATTGTGAAAACAAATGTGTATATATATATATTTATATATAAGATTAGTTTTAAGAAGCACTGAATCAGTGCTAATGATTTCTTTCAGCTTTCCAATACCATGTTTTCAAAAGTGCCTTAAAATGCTAACTCCAGCTCTTCTTTTGTTACACACAGCGAGTGAAAAATGAAACTAAAGAAGGAGGTTTTGTGCTGACCTCAGACCAGACATCTGCCAGAGGAGTCACCTAGTACAAGCTACAACCCCATGCTCATAGTTGAAAATGCTTTGGAAAGAAAAGTGCTAAATTGGTTCTGGGCCACTGGATGATTTTCCTCGTTGTTATGATCTGCTAGGTATACTTTGCATCAGCAGTATTGTGCAGGATGTTGGGATCTGGTCAGCCTCTTCAAGAGAGGAAAAACCTGTATACCTGAAAAAGCTTGACCTATGTAACCAATTTCAACTAATGGAGGAAATTTTAAAAACCTGTATACCTGGTAAAGCTTGAGCTATGTAACCAATTTCAACTAATGGAGGAAATTTTAGGATTTAGGTTTTTATTGAAAGTTCTTGATGCATTGGTATTCAGCAAACATTCAATAAATATTTGAGTTAATAGCCTGATTTATACAATTTCCGTAGAAATTAATTTGAAATACTAGTTGCAAGATTACTTGCTCACCTGCTATCTTACTGCTTGAGAATAATGTTTATACTCACTTTGGTCTGATTCTTTCCTCTCTGGAGAGAATATGTGGTAACTTACAGATTCATTATCAAATAAACTGGAATTAAAGGGCATTTCTTGCATTTTTAATTGGCCTTCTCATGTTGATTTTTTTCCATATTTTCACCCCAAGTTTAATCGCTAGGCTACTTTTGGTACTTGGCAGCAGTGCGCTATCACCTATGCACTGCATATTTAATCCCATTCCATGTGGAATAAATTCTCATGTTTCCTTCAGTGCCAAGTTCTGTTAAGTGATGGTGCATTTGCTCAAAATAAGCAATTTATTTCCAGTTGAATGTGTGGTTCAGGTAAGAAGTAACTACAAGTGAATCTGGATGATCTTATATCTGTGTAGGCAACTTCGTTAGCTTAATTTAAAGAAGTTTAATTTCTTTTGTGAGTATTACTTTATCTTGCTGAAACAATGCAACGTGATGAGGAGTTCAGAATTAGATTCCTATTTACCTATGCATTTTGAACAGTACTGGGACAGTTGTAGAGTAAGCTACAGAAATGTTTCTGAAGTCCTAATTACTCAGGAGTATCTGAGGTGTTAATTTGCCTACTCTAAAATAGGTGTATGCAAATACAGCGAGGATTATATGTCTTCCAGATGCACTATACCAACTGTGCATGCACTAGGTTATGTCCTTGCCAAACTGAATAATTTTCCTGCAAAGTTGAGAACTCTTCTACAACATGATTCATGCCTTTTGGAATCCCAAGGGTCAGCAGCGCATGTTTGGACCTGTTTGGTGAGCTGTAATTCTGAAAAATAATGCTGAGTATAAATCTTAGAAGGTTTGAATTGTGTATTCATAAAACCTGCATATGTGATAGCTCTATTACATGGCTGTTTAAGAAGCAGTAGGTGATGTGCTCCAAGATTGGCTAGGTGAGATTATATTGTCAGGTCATTAAACAGCACAAAGGAACTTTGTTTTCAAGTACACCTAGGTAAAACTTGAATAATGTCATAGGTGAAAGCCCAAGTTGTTTTACTCTGAATTTTGTCTGATTTTTCTGTTAATTTTTAGATTGTTATGATTTATTTGCTGCTCTAGGGTTTGAGTGCATGTCTTACATGGCTGAAAGGTGACTTTGATCAAGAGAATACCATTTGGAAAATCACACAACAAAGAATAGGAGAAAATAATGAAGAATAATTGACAATAGTTGATAATTAGCTTCTCTTTGCTCCTAATTTGTTTACACTTTCACCCTTATGACTGTCGAGGACTTCCTGGCCCTGTGTGTACAGGCTTAACAAAAGTCTTCCATAAACTCAAGTTCATCAGAATTTGGTGGACTGTTGAAAGGTGAGATTGTGTTCCACCTGTCACAGCTACAAAAGTAGTTGGTATTAGGTGCATGAGCTACTAAATTTAGTAAATTTTTTCTAATTACCACAAATGTAGTTATAAAATATGGCTTAGAGTCTTAAGTGAGAATAGACCTGAACCTTTAACTACTGATTCTCATCTCCCTGGAGGACAACATAATTTCTACTGGAATAACATTAAAATTGATTTCTCAAAACAAGCATCATAAGTCAAGCATTGACATTTTTTCTCCAATAAATAATGCAGAAACAATCACAATGTTGGTGAAATAAAATAGAAGTGCTGCAGAAATTGCCTTTTTTAAAATACTGTAAAAATTTTTTTGGGTAACTACTTGGAGTATATGGCAGGCTTAATCCATCTGTAGGGTCTTTGGTAGCATCTTCAGATTTAGTCTGAAGTCCTGTTGCTGATCATAAGTGGTTGCATCTGGTCAGACCAAAAGTTTTCAGTACCAACGAACTGTCTTCAGTTTGTTAAAGAACCATGTTGTTTTTAAATTTTGTGGTCCTTAGTAAGGTTTTGTTTCACCTATTTATCCAGTTATTATCTACCTGCCTGCTCACTTATAGGAAATGTAATTATTTTATTACCTTCTTTTAAGAAGAGTTTTGCATGTTTCATTCTTTCTGCACTTAAAGGCTCCCCTTCTATTTATATGTGCCTCAAAGATTACCTTGTAGTGTTGCTGATAAAGATCCTTTTGAGCTTTTAAAAAGCATCCATAAAATATTCCCAGTTACTTGAAATATCTGTGGTATTTTTTCTATTTGTTCTTGGATCTTTAACTCCTCAAGAAAAACATGTTGTCACTTACGGATAAAAAAAATAGCCAATGCTTTTTTCCCTTTTAATTACTTATATTATTTTATGTTTTAAGATCTCTTCAGACTTCATTTAAAGCTCTCTAACAGACTGGAAGTTTCTATACAATACTTGTTTCTTAGGCTTTAGCACAAGACAAGGAAATACAGGAAGCAAATAGGGCAGGGGTGAGAGAGAATTGGGGCACCAATTTGTAAATGGTCTTATTTCTGACAGAAAAGTTGATAGGTCTTCGCCAGCCTTGAGAGCCAGTTGTGGTGGCTCCAGTTGTCTTTCCTGTGCACTTATGAGTGTCGGTCACTAAGATGATACATTTCTTTATCACGTGTGTGATTATAAACCATTATTTTGTGAGAGAGGCCCTATGCTTTTCCTTGTGTCTCAGCTGCTCTTTATAAAAGTTTTTCTGTCAAGGAATTCTTCAGACTTGTACAATAATGTATCAAGGTGGTAAACTCTGACAGCTTCAAAAGCTGGGTTTCATTTCATAAGGGCTTTTAAGCTGTCTCGGATATGTACCTGGCAGACGTTTCAGTCACTGTCTCTACTGTTTTCCTCTTGTTTCTTTCTCACATGCCATGAAAATATTTTCCTTTAAGTATTTACATAGTAACAGTCTTCCATGTGATTTTTTTTTTTTGGTTAGAAACAGCATTTTAATGGGTAATTGAGAAGGAACACTTCCTTTCTCATTAGATGCTGAATAATTTGATCTCTGGCTAATGTATTTGAAAAATAATGTTTCAGTGTGTCATGATAATAATAAAGTATATTTTTTCTTCCACAGGGTTACAGTTGTTTACACATTCTACCATCTCTTGAGTAGTATGATATAAAGTCTTTTTATTGCAGTTTTGTTTGAGAAGAGTTGAGCATGTGAAGGAACTGTCAATCAGCATTTAGTCATACAGTATCTATTTCTGTCCCTGTTCCTCCTAACACAGAGGGCTATTATAGTCTACATTACAGCACAGGTACTTTGGATACAGATATCCTTGAGGGGCAGGATTTATTATGAAAGCAGAGAATCAACATAACATGAGACATAGTTTAAATAGCTAAATTTATTTACAAATTCTGAAAGTTAAGTTAAGCAGAGGTTGCTTTTACACATTGAATTTTTCTGCCTACCGAGGCCTTTCTTCTGTTTCACACCAGAATTTCCAAGCAAGGCACTTCAAATGAGACTATCAATAACTTTTATAATTGAAAGTATTTAAGGTAATTTTGATGTTATGTTCTTTTGTCTCAAAGGCTGAGTCTTTGCCTGGCTGAGGCTTTGCCTTTCAGCTTAGTTCACATACTCCAGCTGGCACAAAGCACTTTAATATTTGTGATGTGGTGTGTACTTTGTGTACTCCAATGATATCCACAAGGACTGGGAACTGATTCCTTAGATTACAAATTACAAATATTAAATTAAGCATCTAATGCATTCTTCTGAAAAAAAATTAAAGTGAATAAAAATTAAACTTATATCTCTGTAGTTTTACTTGTGTCTTAGCCAGGAGAAAAAGGAATTAAATGTCTAAAAATTGAATGCATTATTACATGTATTCATAATGTATTCGTATGACATTTATAGCCTCCTATACACATCAATTCCTACATATGGAAGTTTGTATAGGTTTGTATTGGTTAAACAGAGTGGATGCACCCTTTCAGTGTGAGTTTGATACTAAAAAAACATAACAGCAACAACAACAACAACAATGACAATACTTTCATCATTTGTGACTTTTCTGACCAGTAATGAGTTTGAGCAAGTGGAAAAAAAAAGAGTATGGAGGTATTAATCAATAACTTCCTTAAAAATGTATCAATTTGAAGAAAATTACTTTGAATTTTGAAGTTTATATTCTATCTTCTGTTGGAGTAATGCATGACTTTAATCTGTTGCTTCATCTATTAATAACAGAGTTACTTTAGCAGAAGTAGGTAAGTTTATGAGTAACCGCAAAATTTATCACTGTTCATTCAACTATATATATGTACTATTAGTTATGTTGCATCAGAACAGTCAAAAAGGCAACATTTTTCAGATTCTCTTTTGGAAGGTAAAGATACACATTCAATGAAAAAGGCAAAATATTACTCACAGGAGAGGAGGTTTAGCCAAGAAGGAATAGCCCTTGTAAAATCTCTCCCTGACTTAACTGCAGATTTACAGCCACCATTTTCTAAAACACTGATACCGCTTTTCTCCTTCTACTTTCTGTGCATCACTGTATAGTTCTATTTACTAAATATTCTCTTTGGAAATGTAAATGCAACTGTAATACAAAATTTCTAACTGTAATAATGATGTGCTCCAACTGAAAGAAATTTTTTAGTCTGGCTATGTTAGAAGTAATGTGCATATAGAATATTGTGAAGTCAACTTTTTTCTTTTAAATCTATCTCTCGACTGCCCCCCAGACTGCCCCCAGAAGCAGAGTGCCATGAAAGACCTCAGCCACATACTTGCATTTACTATTCCAAAAATCAGCCTATGTCTCCCAGAAATTCTAATTTCCCCTTCTTCAGAAGATACTGTATGGGGAGACAGCTTTGTACTACACAGGACTTTTCATGCACTCCTCTGCCAAGCTACTGGTAGGATCCCTTCTGAGATTTGAGGTCAGGGCAGTTTATGTGCCACAAAGTTGTGAGTTGTTCAGATTATTAGTTTTGATCCAGCTGTATCATCAATTTGCTTCTCCAGTGGGTGTAGGACTGACACAAGTATTTCTTTTCAGGAAAGCCTGTATTTTGCTGCCATTACTGTAGAGACCCATGTCTACCATCAAGCATTTGTGAGAATTTGACTGTGTTGTGGTTTGCTGGGGTTTGATTAGTGGCTTCTGATTTTTGTGGTGCTCTTCAAGTTTTTCTCCAAGTAAGAAAACTGTTTTTTAAGTCCCACTTTTTTCCTTGTTACAGGAGAACATCATTCACTGCAATGTGTTGAAGAATGGAGAGAGGGACAAAGCCTTCTCATGTTTTCATGTTGGAATGTGCACTGGCTTTTCCTGTGTGGAGCAGAGAGAAGTGGTTATCTTCCCTGAAATATCTCCCCCTCTTGTCTTTGATATCTAAGGCAATGAATAACTGTGTTTAATATGTACAGTGAACCTAATCATCAGATATTGGGAAAGATAACAAGAGCTACTAAAACACTATAGGATAAGACTCACATGGCCCTTCGAGAGCTGTTTCAGAATTATGACCTAACCTTGCTTTCTCTATCTAGTATTATGTAAAGTATATGATTTAGTGCTTAGTACTATTAGTATTATAAATAGTGTTTTTTTAGAGTTATAAATAGATATTAGTATTTATATACATATATTTCTATGTACATAAATCTCTAAAAGGTGATCTTAGGATGCACTCTGCAAAATTAATCTATAAACTTTAGAGTGAAATTGAAAGTGTTACAGGTATAAGTCTCATAAGAGGCCTTGCACACTTCTGCTTATTTTGCAAAGAGAAATTATGGTGTATTCACGTCAGCTAATTCTCAGTTACCATAGGAGCTTATGAAAAAAGAAAAGGGGACAGTAATTCTATATTTCTGTAGTATATACTGAAAATAGCAGAGAAGTTTTTTGGGAGTTGTATTTTCTACTAAATGGCTCTTAGATCTGTATGAATAGACCAATGATTTAAGCAAACATAACTTCTAACAAAGATGAGCTGCTCGTGTGAGTGTTCCCAATAAAAATTATTTTACCATTCTTCTTTCTGTACTTGTTTCACAGATGACAAGATATTCCTGAGTGTAAATAAAGTTTGTAGGATATAATTTGAACTCTTTAAACTTTTTTTTTGGTGGCAATAAAGGCTCTATCATTCTTAAGGTATATTTCAATGTTTTCGTTTGAGGAAAATCAGGTATGGTTATTTTTATTTTTGACAGAGAGTAAATGAATAGCACACAAACAACAGCTAATGCATCAGTTGGAGTCAATTTTCAAAAGAGAATGGCTTTGAGTTGGAAATATAGGATTTCATCAAATTCTGTTACTGCTTACATTTGTATCAGCCACACTTTTCTCTCTTCCAGAATGGGAACATACCACAAAACCAGTGAAACCTCAACACTCCTTCAAACTGAGAAATGCTTATTTCTCAGGTCAGAGTAGTCCTTTGGTCAGCTTAGAGACAACCTTAGTGTTTAAATGATGGAGGTGAGTTTGAAGAAATGCCCTGGCTTTCACTGTAAGTTGCAGAGGTGTATGCGAGTAATTTCCGAACTCTTGGGTTTCTAAAGTTGACCAGGAACGTAGCCATTGTTTCCATAAATGTTTGTGATATCTGACTGTCCTTTTTTTGGCATTTGTTATTGCTGGTGATGCCAATGACCTCAAAGATGGTAGAAATCATCTTCATGCTGGATATGCATCGGTTTGAAAAGGTCTGGACTGGGTCATGACACTTCTAAGTTTACATTTATTTCCTGTAAGATTACTTTTAAATTTCCTTTCTGTATTGATACTGAAAAATTGCCTTTGTTTTACAGATGTGGCTCTATATCCAAAATTAAAATTCTCCTGTCACTTTCACAATTCCTTTAACAATCCTGCAAGTCTAGAGAAACTAGCACAGAGCCCTTAATTACTCCTGTCTCACACTTTTCAATAGCTGGGAAACATTTGCTGTCCTGCCTGTCACTGAAGCCTGTAACCACATTCAATTTGATTCTCCCTTAAACAACATTAATATTTTATGTGACAATATCAGTTGGTGCCGTCCTTGATTCTAATCCCTTTTGTTAACCTAACTTTTTGAACATGCATGTTTTTCTCCTGTTTTTTCACTACATTTACAAAACACTCTTTCCTCCATTTAAGTGTCATTGCCCATACCCCATTTATTTGTTATACTGCATAGCGAAATATTAAAAATACTTTCAATGAGCACTACTGTAAGTTACTACTCTGTTAAGCCATCTATCTATCTATTTACAGCCACTTTTCATTTGCATAAAACCTTGGGATATTGTCAATTCCACATGACACAGGGCAGCCACTAGTTCAGTTTGCAATGATTGTCTGCTGCTTGGAAGATTTACTGCAGGTTAATGCTGCTGCCTTGGAGTTTGCATTCATGCCTTGGGGTGATACCTGCTTCAGTTCCTGAATCTTTTTTCAGCATATTTTCCTTCTCTCAGTTATGACCAATTGATGCATTTGTCTGACTGGAGTGTTGCAGTGGTTTGGACATGCCTTTGATCTTACATCTTGGGACTCAGGATTGCCTAACAACCATGCATCACCTGATCAAGGATTTTGGGGCTAGTGTTTTTCCTTCCAGAGGAGGAAATTCAACAAGGACATGACTCCTATATGTTACTGTAATTTATAGAATTTGTTTTAATGCCCCCCCAGTACAATAACTTCATATAAGTTATTATTGGTCTTCTGACTGTTCCTCTTGAACAGAAAGGTCCACTTACACATTTCACTTATAAACAAATAACATATACCTGTAGCCTATACTGAAGCCATGCACTAACAAGTAAGAGGTTGCCAGGTATGAACCTTTCTTTCTGTCTTCTCCTGTTCCCTGATTTAGTCTAAGCTTATGAAGACAGCTGGTAGACATTTACATGTCATTTTCACATGCACTTCATGTGAGTGAAATAACCTTGAAAGGTTAATGAAGATCTACTTAAACAACTGAGAACATTGTTATAAACCGTTCTTCGAGCCACCTCTTGTAAGTGGGGAGAAGAGGGTTTCCACAATAAAATAATAAAATGGTTTCCCTGCCAGTGTAGTGTTTATTACATAAAATAGTGTTAAATTTCCTGCTGCTGCGGATTTCACCTTTACGGATATTTTCTTCACTATTGGAAAAAAGAATGGATTTGATAATGTATCTGCATATTGAATGACTAGAAATGTCTTACTGTTTGTCCAAACAGTGAAAATGCAATAGATGATTGAAAATGAAGCTCTTCTCATTGACTTGCTGCATATTTGATTGACTTGCTGGACAACTGTTTGATAGAAGAGCATATAATATATCATCACTCTTACAAGTGGGTCTGAAATTTTGCAAGAATGACAGGTGCTGGCAAAATGGCTTTATTAATCAGACCTGCACAATAAGAGCAACTAAAATGCACTATGCTTTTCAGTTTCAATAGAACAGACTTCTTCCTGAATGAATGTTTGTGGGAATTAATTCACGTCTGGAGTTTTTGTGAGAGACAGGGACCTTGCTGCAATCTCTGAAAAAGCAGTAAGCCAAAAAGAAGTGAATGTAAGGTCTGTAAGGGATATAATGATTCTCAGTGAAAGCAATACTTACGTAGCTTATGGAAATGTGGGCTTAAATAAGCTGTGATCAAGAATAGTATGACTCTGCGAACCAGATTGCCAGAAGGCAAAACTGAGAGGCAACTGAGATCCATAGAACTGCAGCTATGCATTTCCTTATTTTGGGTGTTTTGCTCTTTTTTCCTCATTTGACTGCTTTCCCACTCCTACAAAGCAAAATAAAAAAACCACATGATTAAAAAAATTATTTGACTCAATCCTTGAATATTTTTTAAAAAAAGAAATGGGATGTTGTTTTTGTTTATCTGGGGGATAAAAAAGATGCCCATGGGAATAAATATTAGAAAATAAGCGAGTATTTTAGCTGTCCATCTTCTGTTCTGATCATAATTTTAAAAGGAAGAAAACAGTAATAAGGGCCTGCAGAGATCCTTTGAAATTGAAAAATAATTTTTTTAATTTTCAAAATAAGAAATTTTATTTTTTCATATTTTATTTTGAGATGTGAAGCTTCTCAGAAAGTCTTTAGGAAGCCCTTTTGCTTTGACTAGATATGTCCAGGATGTCTAGACAAGCTATGGATTTGTAGCAAAGAGCAAAATGCTAAAGATTGTAGCATATTCCTTAAGTCATCATATTCCTCCTCCAGTGCTCAGAACTTTTATAATTTAAAAATATAAATGTTTGTGTTCTATCTAAACTCCTCATTAAGTAAGGTCTGCGCACTGACTTGTTTTCTCATGCTTTCCAGTATCAATATTCTCTCACCCATTTCTTTCTGGACTAAAGCACACATTAGGCATTTAGGCACAGAACAGTGCATTTGTATGTTTTGCTGAAAATAATGAGAAGTTACTGCAGTCCTTCACTTTCAAAGGTTACCTTTTCTCAAGAATATTGGCACTGACAGAAGGAGGATGTTATACTGCAAAAAAACCAAACTATGAACCTGTTGTGAAATATTTTAGCAAAATTCCTTTAGTCACCAGTACCTGAGAGGAGGATGTAATATTCTGACTTCATTTTGTTTTCAACTGATCACAGATGGACACAGCTTTCCCCTGCAGGAACTGACCTTGTGCCAGTGACATCAATGGAAACATTGCCATTGACATTATTGGGAATTGGATCATTTGCACAGTTTGCACCAGTCATGTGATAGCTGTAGGTAACGATATTTTTCTTATCACATTTAGTACTTTCAAGAGCAAAGTACATGTTAACATTCCAGTTGCTTCTTACAATGGATGTGGTGAGCCAGTATTGAAATATGATGATCAATAATTTTGTTCCTTTGAGAAAGTCTAGTCAGTGATTTTTTCTGAACTTAATTGGACTAGAAGAAAGCAATCTAGCAGAGCTGATAGCAATCAATGCAGTTAAAAATGAAACTGGATAAAAATGGCTGAATACATTTATGTAAATAGCTGTTTTTTTCACAGTCACAATCTTCAAATGGCATGATGCTAGACTTAATAGCTACACACTTTGAAAAAACAGTTCAAGCAGCAAACCAAGAAATGCTTTTTTTTGATATTTGAGCTTTGAACAAATCATTGAAATGGTTTCTGAGCTAAAGCAAAACCTATTTCTGGCATTGACTTTCAGAACAACATCTGGAATCCAGTTCAACATGAACTGCTTAATGTCTGTAGGTACGGAGAAAAAGTTGTGCCAGACTTTAGTGCTGGAACCCAAGTGCTCTCACCTAAATTTGAAGAATATTTCAGCCAGATGTAGTCATATTATTAATTTATGTTTCATTAATGATCTTGACTGTTTTTAGCCAAACATTTTTATTGTTAATACACAGATACTAAATCCTTTCATTTTTACATCACCACATGCACGTTCCTTCTTTTGCCTCTGGAACATTCAATTGAAATTCTCATTTTTCCACAAGACTATACTGGTATGGGAATATGAAATATTCTGTGTTACTAGCCAAAAAATGCATTCAAATTCAACTTGTTTTCTATTTTTACCTTGTTGCATTTCCATTGATAAGACTAACTGAATGACTGGTCCAATTGCCCATGCTACTTGGCCACTTGTTTGAGTTGCACACTGGAAAGTTATACAATGATATTTTTTCAGATTGGTGAAACTATAGCTTGTTGCTTCCCAGGAAAGATTTGGAAGCAAAAAAATAAAGTTAATCATGAAGTCGTGCTGACATAACTTTTTAAAGAAATACTTTCTTCCACTTTATAAGCATAGAAGAAAAGGCTAATTTCTCCTTTCATCTCAAAATCTATCACTGCACTAGGAAGGTTCTGTACTTTGGATAACAGTGACAATGCATTATTTGATGGGGGGAAGCTGAAAACATTTAGGCTTTCAAAAATTTTATTTGCTTGCTCCCATTCTGTTTTCTATCATTGCTCACTTGAAAGTAGTAAATTTTGGCAGAAGGGGAAGAGTTGCATTTCACTCCTCGCCTGAAAAAACTTTAGTACACCACTTTCTTCAAGTATCAGAAAAACGTTTATATGAAAAAGATACTTAGTTTTTACTGTCCAACAAGTATTTATTAGTATTTTTAGCCACTCTTCTGGTTTTGGTGCTTACAGATGAAAGGTGAAGGTATGCACAGGTATTTCTGCTCATTTTATGGTTTCACAGTGGCAGAAATGAGCTACATTAATAGCATTTCTGTTGGGAAGATTGAGAATAGTGTAGAGAACACATAAACTCCACTCTTAAAAGTGAATGAACAAATTCTGCCCACTGGAAGGTGAAAAATAAGTGAGTTTTGATATTTTCATAGGTGATATAATCTTACATTTTTCTGGAGTAAATTTTTCATAATTCATTATGTACTAGTCTGTATACTTCTGTACACTTATACTTTTACATTTTAGATTAAGATATTGTAACGGTATTTTAATGAAATTTTGCATTACTTAGACTATACTATTTTCGCCAAATACACTGTTGAACGTTTATAAGCATACTGTGAAGTAGCATCATAACAAAATTATACTTCTCAAATTAATGAATAAAGTACATTTTAAGATACTTTACAATGTTTTTAATTAAATTTGCTCACTAGTGTACTGCATAAAATCATGAAATTCAGAAATATGTGGTGGAATTTCCAGTTGGTGTGCATTACTACATTTTTACTGTACACATTTTATGAGATTTTTTTTATTATTGTTGTTATTTGAAACTTAGCCATTAAAGGCTTTGGTAACAACAGGAAAAATACATTAATGTCTAAGTTTCCTTTAGAATACAATTTAGCTTCTTTTCTCATGTTCCTTATTTTGTCATATGTTATAACTCATCAATTTAAGAGTTTCATCTTGGTCAACTTAATATTATGGATATCTAATGTCTCAGTGTAATAATGAATATATGTTGTCATAACTGATAAAAGAAGAGTTTGAAAGATACTGTTTGTTGGAAAGCAAGATATAGTCTGCAAGACCACTCTTTTATGATTTTAATTTTATGATCTTAATTTTTTTTACGTTAATGTTAAACACCTGTGATTGTAAAGTATAATGTTAGAAACTATTCAACAGATAGCCTGAGTGAAATTCTCTCTAATTCCAACAAACTCGTTTTTTCATCTTAAGTATGATTCCTAGGAGCATGAATCAATTTCTCAAAAAGTGAGGAGCAAATATATTAAAAAACATAACAAGCTGATGAATATTCTTATTCAAGGAATATTGTTTTTGTTTTGGATTTTTTTTTAACTGGAAAGAAGATAACTGGTTATTGTACACATATGATTACAGAATGTCGACCAGGTTTTGAGAGTCTCTCTGCCACTTGAAAGTGACTACTCCATCAGAGCTGTATGTTGATGAAATATAACTAATTCATTAAAAAATTAACATTGAAAATTTAAGCTAGTGATTGAAATTCATAAACTATCACCAATGCAAAATGCGTGAATTGGAATGACACAGTCCTGTTAAAGAAGACTGGAAGTATCTTGAATGGGACACTAACCAAAGGAAAATAATGACTTTTCTAGAAGTTCAGCTTCAGAATTCTTAACCAGCTTTTGGCCCATGGTCCCTTCTCTTCCTAAACAAAATTTTTGTTTAAAAACTTTGAATTTTCATGTTAGGAACTCAGTGAAACCCATTTGCCTTATGCATGCAAAAGTTCCCTTGTGCAGGGCAGAACATAAAATAGGTAGTTTAGTATCTATGAAATGGCACATTGCTCTGTGCAATGTAAACAACAGATGATTGTAAGAAGATAATTGTGATCCATAGTGATGCTGTTCTTACTAGCCAGAGACAAGCATATTCATTAACCTTGAAAAAGCACTGCTAAATGACATCTTGAATTTGTCTGCCAATATGGTCTACAATTATCAAATCAATTGGCTTTACAGAAAATCAGTTCCTATTCTTCTACATGGCTCTTTTCTGTTGGCACTACCTGTGCAATTTTGGTCTTGCCAAATCCTTCTTTGACGGGGGAGCTCCCTACATTTTATGAAGCCAGTATTTTCAGAAATATGGCTCGAAAACAAGAATCTCAAAATAAAGAAAATACTATTACAAAATAAAAACTTAGTTCAATATTCAGATATGTAATTCCTAGCATCAGTTGCTAGGTTGCATATTTAATTTCTGTATATAAAGAATGAAAACTTCATTAATGACCTGGAAAAAATTGAGGTTGAAGAGAAAGGATTTGCCCCTCCCAAACAGACCAATTACAATTGTTTCTTAGAATGATAATTTTATACTTTCATGACAGGATGTACATGTCTGCAGCTAATTAAGCCTGTTACTAGACATATGCATATATTTATTACAAATTAAATTCTGCATATATTTTGCGTATAAACTAATTAGTCAATAGACAATGACAGTGAATACGATTCACTGTCTCATAGCAATGGATAGCATTGCTGTTATTCAAGGAAATTAGTTATAATATCAGATAGTCATTAATGAAGTTACATGCTGCTACAAACATTTATCCATGAATGAACTCTTAAATGGTTGTAATATATTTACTTACTCTTGTTTGTTTAAAATCCTCTTTGATGTACAATATTGAGAAGACAATAATGAAACATCTCCTTGTTATTTTAGTCATTGTCATTGGAAAAAGTTCAGCTGGGGTAAAAGAATTCTTTTATTTAGTTCTGTAAATGCCAATCTCAGATCAATGATTTTATTTGAGCACTTTTGTTTAAGCATTATTTTTTCCTCCTGTTTCATCTTTCAATATCTTTTGAAAAGGCATTTAACACTCATATTGAAATTTTTAAACTTCCCTTGGCTGTTATCCTGAAACCTGACTGCCCTCCATGGGTGCTCAGTCAGCATTTTCAGATTCAGCACTTTCTGTCATTGATTGATAGAAGACACTTCTTCCCCAGTTACTGAGTCAGACACATCAGGGAGAGACAGACAGGCTACAGAAGAAAATTTAATCAAGTAGAAGTAATTTGTTAACAGATTTTAGTATTGAAATCTACCTACAAAGAATATAAAACTTTAAAATACTGTGTAGTTGATAGCAGGTATTTAGCGCATAAATTTAAATAAGAGTTCACCTTTTAAAGAATGATCACACAGCCTACAAAACAAAACAGTGAATCACAGGGACTGGATTTATTGTCATTATATTCAAAAGTACCTTTGGTTTTGCCATATTGTAACTAAGGATGCCAACCGTGAATTTAGTACTTGTTCATGGCTTTTAATAAATGAGTCAATGAACTTCATCCAGGTTTTAGTAGATGCGTATTTCATTAACCCAGTGGTGCAACACAAAAAAGTAGGTGAGAACCTGTGATAGAATTCCCTTCTAAATATCAAGGATACATTTCATTAAAAAGGTGTTCATTGCACCTAACTCCCTGGGGAAAGGGAGAGGGAAAGAAAAGAGCCAGTGATGACTGCAGCTAAATTATTAGTGCCAAGTTACTACAGTTCTGCAAACACCACCCCTTAACAGGTCACTGGAAAATAGATTTTGAGGGAAACTCTAAATTAAATTACATTCTAAAATTTTTAACAAATTGCATTTATCCACAATACCAGTAAGAAAATAGTATTACACTATTCTCAAACACATGCTTGGAAAAAGAATCTTCTCAGTCCTGTCTCACGCGTACTATAAATTGTATGGTGTTCTGGTTTCTTAGGTGAAAATATTTTCTTATGTGTAAGAACAGTGGGTCACATTTTTATAGTCATTGACAAACCTTTCCATGACTTTTAACATCAAGAAAAGACTTGAGAGAAATCAAGAGTTAAAACCAATTTATTTTACAGTGAGAATGTGGGGAATTACTGTGGTTTTTTGTAATGTTAAAATGTTGAAAGTTATTTCTGTTATTCCATTTTCTTCCTATCCAAGATCAATATGGAATTAATTACTGTTTTAATTTCATTAATATTTCCGCTGTAATACCTTGAGACCACTAGACAAGCAGTGAGTTTTTTGCAAAAAAATAGTCTTGGTTAATGCTTAATTCTCTGTAGATACAGGCTTGTTGGCTGTGTTTAGATTAACAATTGGCTTTAAGATAGTATTTTCACTTTTCAAATAGCTCTCAGCAGATATATGCGTGTAGATCTGCCAAAGAATCTATATTTGTCTTGTTTTATGTTGGCAATATGACTCCAAATTATTTTTAAAATGTCCATTACAACATGTTTCCAAAGGACTTTGAAATATGTTATCTATCTTCAAGGAACTGTCTTCATAGACATATTCAAGTTAATATTTTGGAAACTGCAAAGAGAAAAAAGACATTAAACCTTTGTGTTCTTCTAAAAATCCATATAGGACTCTTACTAAGAAGAGAGTTGATGCTTGAAGTTAACGAGCAAAGAAGAATTTGGTATAATTTTACACAACAGAGAAAAAATAGCTTAGGCTAAATTGCTAGATTCTTTGTCTTTCAAATACCTAAAGTCTACCAGATTCAGCATGAATGCAGAGATTTGTCATCACTGAGAAGTTTTCAGGAGCATGATTTAAGATTACAGGGGGTCAGATTCTATTGATTCTGTCTGAGTTAGTGCTTTCCTGAGTCTATGTTAAATGCTTATTATCCATGTACATTAATGTTAATGTTCCTAGAACCTGTTCTGACTTTTTCATAATCTTTCCATAATAGTAGAATATTTAGATGCAGTGAAGTATGCTCATCAACAAGTATAGTGTTGTCACTTAGCCAAGTGTGCTACAGAGGTCCTTTGGGCAGAATGGTAGATTTCAGATGTAAAGTTGTTAAGAAAAAAAATAGCAAAATAGAAAAACCCTCATGGTAATACTAACTCACTTCTTATAAAGACATTTGCATTAAAATGCACAATAAACTCAAACCACAATAGGCGCAAAATGCAACAAAATACTCAACAACAAAATCAATAAAAACAAACAAGCTAAGCAACAAAATGAGTAAACAACAATTACAGCATTTAACAAGCAGGGATAGATAGTCTGAATTCCTAAGCTTTATATTAGGCAATGATAATTTGAGCTTTTGTATGCATTCATCTTCCTGCCCCTTCCAATTTTGTGGCAGAATTGTACATTAAAATTTATCTTGTGAGATAGCACTCACCATGTGGATTTTTAAAAATACAGTCAAGGATAACCTTATTTTAGCTCTTTGAGATTTTATCTTTCCAAGTAAATGGACCAAAATCATGCCCTTCTACTTCACATAGATGGTTTCAGATGATGATTGCTCCAACTTAATCTGTTCTTCAAATCAGCTCATTATCTGTACTGTACCTCCCCCTCTGTGTCAAAAGTAACACACCATTTTTAATCTTTATTATTTGAAGCACAGTAAAGTGTAAGGGGTGGTATTTTCCAAATGCATGGAATCAGGATATACTGTTCCTTTGGATTAAATCTGATGATGTAAACCTGATCTTTCTGAGGTGCCTTAGTACTGAAAACATTCTCGTCAATGTTACCTACTGGTCTTGTGCCACAGCATCCTCTCCCTCCACTGTAAAAAGCTCTGCCAGTCCCTTGACACTGTCAGCCAGCAGAGCAGAAGAGAAAGGATAGGGCTGAGTGCGAGAGTCACAGAGATAAATATCACAAACGTGTGCTTCAGGTGACATATCAAGTTTCATATATTACCTTATCTTCATGTTTTGTCATTAAATGACTTTGACATACATAAAATAAGACTTGTATGAGTAATTTAGATTTATTATTTTTCACCTTTGGTGCCTAATTATACAAACTTGATTAGGCAGGCTGGATGGGAAAACTTAGGTTTATCTTTCAGCTAATTAAAAAAATGTGGTAAAATGATTAAATGTGCAGTGGTTGGTACCAGGAATTGCAGTGGATACCAAATGTAGTTTTCCATTTTCTGTATTTAAAAGTTTTGTTCAAAATTCAACTAAATTTATTCCATTCACATTTACATATTAGCATATTTTCCTGGTATTGCATTAAAATACTAGTGTTTTATAACCAATTGGAAATATTCAGACTGCATCACTTTACCTATAAGGTGTTAAGAAATTACCCATAAAAGGCCTTTATGTGTGGCCTTATTATTGATCCCATTGACATAAAAGTAAAACTTACCTAAAGGGACATTCCTTGCCTAAACTTACCTAAAGGGATCAGTGACACTGGTTTTCCCATGGCATCATGCTGTGAATGTTTCTTGGAGAAAAAACATAAAGTGACATGCCAGATTTGCTTAGACAGCTTTATAATACCTTTGCACTTTATCTTGCACCTTTATTTTCAATGAAAAACACTGTCTGTTATTTTCATGGTACTTTGTTACAATATTAGTCAATAGTTTTCCATTCTTGTGTTTTTTCCATTTTTGTATTAGTTGTTTTTCTTCCTCAAATAGGGATAATGAATATATATTAATTGTTACAATTCTTTGATTTTTCCCTACTCTTCCAGTTTATTATGATCCCTTTGAATTCTAAATATGACCTTCAGAATTGTTCCAACACTCCCCAGCTTGCTATTAGAAATGAACATTGTGTTCTCTTTCTTTGTCAAGTTTGGTAAATAACGACTGAATAAAAACAGCTTGACAATCAGTAGGAATATGGGGTTGTATATTAACTACATAAATAGGTTATCTGGAATGTATCTGATATTGCATATCAAGTATGTTTCTGATTTCATATTGCTTTATATGATAGAATCATAGACAGGTTTTTTGTTGGAACTTAAGTATCCTCTAGTTCCAAACGTCTGCCATGGGATGGGACATCTTATACTAGACCAAATTACTAAGAATCCCATCCAACATGACCTTGAACTCCCAGGTATGGGGTAGCCACAGCTTCTCTGGGAAACCTACCTTTTTCAGTTTAAAGCCATTCCCTCTTGTCCTATCACAGCAAGCCCTTGTAAAACGTTCCTCCCCAGCTTTAAGTACTGGATAGGTGCTATAAGGTCAACCTGGTCCCTTCTCCGTCTCTTCCCTGTGATCATTTCGGGGCCCTCCTCTTGTCTTTCTCCACCAGGACAATGTCCTTATGCTGCGGGCCACACAACTATAAGCAAATATTCAAGCTGTGCTATTATGTCAGGATCAGGATGTGCTCATGACTGCAAACACTGAGGCAATGAAACAATATTAAAATATTTTCAGAAGTTCGGTGGGAACTTATAAATTAACTAGATATTATGCCTTTGATTTATGCAGGTTTTAAAATGTTTGAATAACAAAATAATTCTGCAGTTAGCCTTAAATTCTTTTAAAAAGCCTTTTTATTGCTACTTATATGCTTCTTTAAGTAGTGAGCTGTCAAAAGCGCAGCAGTTTGTGTCTTGTCACAAATTTGATATGGTTTAGGTAAAAATTGTCATTTTGAGAATTAAGAATGCTTTTGTTCTCCATGTGTTTCAAACAACTCTACCTCTAGAACTGCAGATTTGGATTTAAAATTATTTTTTCAGAATTGACATTGTAGTTTAGGGAATTTTTGTACATATTTTTCTTGTCATGTGGAGGATATCCATGTTCAGCAGCAACTAGGATCATGAGCATGTAAAATCAAAGATCTACACAAAAGAATCTGTAGAATGTGTTAACACAGCTGCTGAGTTTGAGAGTTTGGGTCTAAACTTTCCCGAGGCAGATGTGTTTTGAAGAAGAACTTAAAAATTACATCTCTATCTGAAAAGAAAAATTAATAAGAGTTATCATAATTTCTTAATATCATAAACAGTGATCAGACAGAAAGTATTTTTAAAATGAAAACAAGTAATTTTAAAAGGTCATATTTCCTGTGCAAATAGACTCAATCTTAAAATTGTCTGGTCAGAAAAGACTGACTTGAGATATAAGTAATGGGGGCATTTACCTGTCATTTTTTCTCCATAAATTAGATGGGCAGGCTCAGTAAATAGCAACTCTTTCCTGATATATAATACAGTTCAACCAGTTACTACTTGAAACTTGCTGTTTCTTAGAAAAACTTCTCGGTTTTCTTCTTGTTAGGTCAGAAGACAGTAGATGACGCTGATAAAGAGATAAAAGGACATGTCCTCTGAATTGCTAACAGGCTCTTTGTTCATCATTGTTTTAGTCAGACTACAGCAATATTTAGTGAATCTAATACGAACCCATGCTTAAGCAGATAAAACATTAAGGTGCAATGTGAGAAAGTTCACTTAAAATAAGTTTAATTCACATGTTAGTTAAGATGCCTCTAAAAATATGAGTTCAAAAATATTTTAGGAGAAGTTAAAAAAAAATAGACTTTTGACCAGAGATAGTTTATGAGAACTTGAGCTAAAGGATAGTTTTACTTTCAAAGTTTTCAGATTGTCATAATCAGAACCATTGTTTAAAAATTTAACAAAACAACCCTCAAAAATCTTTTGACTAATGTCACTGTAGTGTCCCCAAAATAAATGCTTTATTTTCATGCATTTTGTCAAAAGGGAATTGCAAATATTATAGAGGGATAATTAATTCAATAATGAAGGTCCAATAGTTATATTCATTATTGATTCCAAGTTATAAAGTAAAGTTTTGTAGCAACAAAGCTACTAGTTAATAATTTCAACCTTGTAGCATTTAAAAAATAAGTAGGCAAACCATCACTAACCAACCCACATTTTAGTTATGATTCCAGCCTTCATTATAGTCAGTATCAACTCTTATGTGGCCATAAGCCTCAGCAAATTTGACCTGAGATTTCAGTTGAAATTTTTCAGGTTTATTCATATTTCAATATTTCATTTTAAGAATAAATTATCCTTGCATTGGATACAATTGTAATTATCCATAATCTTTTGAAGTTAATCTAAAATCCTTAAAATAGAACTACTTTAGGTCCAATTTAAAGTAAAGCTTAGATTAATAATCTGCAGCACAGCACTGTGTCTATCTTTTGTTTCAGTATATATATTTTTGGAGTGATTAATTGAGGATATATTCTTGGAAGATATGATATTTTATATGAGAATTGTATTTTAAACGTTCCAAGTAACGTACAAGTATGAAAGCTTAAAACCACTTTGAAGCTTCCCTTTGCCATTGCAAGCTTGCTGTCAGGTACCAGAGTAAACTTTTCAATTCAAAGAGAAACACATAACCAGAAAATAATTGGCATTGTTAGGGACCTCTGAAGATAATCTAGTGTGAAAAAGCCAGGTTCAGCTACAGCAGGTTACACAGCACCAAGTCTAGGCGGGTTTTAAATAACTCCAGAGATTATGCAACCTCACTGGACAGTCTGTCTGCAAAATAAAGAAATTTTCCCTCATATTCAGATTCCCATGTTTCAGTTTGTGCTCATTGCCTTTTGCCTGTCATTGGGCACCACTGATAGGAATCTGGTCTGGTCTTTTTGACATCTACCCTTAAGTTATTTGTAAGCATTGATAAGTTATTGTCCTTTACCCATTTCAAAGTTTTTTACAAATTTGGGTCATTTTGAGTACCTATAAATAGAGAAAAGAAAATCCTAATTGCAGCATTATTCTGCTGATGTCTCTAACTTCTACCAAAATCTCAATTTTTTCCCTTTCAGTTGTGGCATTTCTAAAAATCTCAGAATTATGTTTATTTTTGTCATAAAAATCTATGTTCTGCTGTTAGGATTAAAGACACTGCACATTAGTTTCCAGCTGCAAAAAACCCACTACAATTATCATTGTGTGCAGATCTCTCTGGTCCTCCAAGGGTTTTCCTACAATGTGATTGAAGTACATTGCATTTAATGAATACCCTAATCTTTCAGACAGTCATCTAGGATGGATTTAATGCAATTTGTAGACTTTCATTTGGTTATTCAAATAGCTTTTTATGTTGTACTGACATACTACATGGAACAGTAGAATGAGACGCCTATAAAAATGGGATTATTCTGTTGCATTGTTCATGCTAGTGATCACAGTCAAAACCCAGTAAATTAGTTTAGTATATGTGCAATTTTATACCAGTATTTAAAATCCTTCTTCTCTTCAGCATGTTTAAGTTTGGAAACTCAGTGTAATAATGTTATTTAATTGAATAGTAAATATTATTCTGGAAATAAACAGCACAGATCCTTCTGTGTACTGTATTCTTATGTTTCATCCTAGAAAGTTCTACTTTATCATTTGTGCTTGCTCTAAATATTATATTTCTATAAAGAAAAAAAGTTCTCATTGCAATATTGCCTAAGGAACCCATGCTTAAGCAGATATTAAGGTGCAATGTGAGAAAGTTCACTTAAAATTAGTTTAACTCATATGTTAATTCAGTAGTCTTTTTTCCATTTTTTCTATAAAGGAAAAAAAGGTTCCCAATTTAATATTGCCTAAGGACACTGGAGTCATTAAGAGCTATTTTTATCACATGAATTTATTTTTTTTTAACTGTAAAAGTTGTACAATAGATTAAGAGGAAAAAAAGAAGAAAAAAAGGAGAACAAATGCACCTAGGTCCAAAGCTGTGATTCTGAGTTTTCTTTAGAGCACCTAACTTGTATCTTAATTAATTTGTCTTATTTTAAATTCATTTGTTCTCCCCCTGTTTATAAATACTCCTCTGAAGACTTTGTGTAGCATTTTCTAAATTCTGGATAAATGCTGGTGGGAAAAGATAACATAGCATTTTTCTGACAACATAAGTCTTTTTTTCTGTACTTAAATAAATCAAGAGGCTTAAATTAAAATAACACAAGTTGCAAAAGCCTATACACTTCCTTTTGTTTTATGCTTTCTATATTTTTCATTGTTAAGCATTCATCAATAAAGAACAACTCTGCTTTTTGACAATATACTGAAAGCTGGAAATATTGTGGTCAACAAATAGCTAAAGTAAAGCAGTTATAATGACACTTTCAAGGTATAAATTTTTTTTTGTGTAGTTCTGAATAATTTTCTATAGATGTAGTTCTAGGTGTGGAGAATAGAGTGCTAACTGGAAAAATTGATACCACTCTTCGAACCCGATGGGAAAGTTAGCAGTAGGCATTTGTCTAGTCTCCTGCTCTGTTTATCTATTCCAAACCTCTTTAGATTTACAGAGGGAAGGAAATGTCATATGGGACTATAATAACTGCTGATCACTACATCCAATGATCAGTGTACAGTAATTTCACGATTATAAGCTGCACCTGAATATAAGCCGCACTTCC